>JAUBOD010000279.1:2430003-2445140 GCA_032353885.1 Nothura maculosa | reverse complement strand
AGATGCATTTCCTAATGACACTGGGATTTAATGAGTTCATTAATCAAACAATTACCGTGGCCACTGCTTCAGATGGGAGAAATTTCCAGCTGTGCTGAGCTTTCTTCCAGGGCCTTCAGAGCCCTGGGCAGGGGCTGTATATTGTGACAGCATCAACTTTGTGTATCTCTCTCTGCGGTCATGTGCTATTACTTAATGGGATTATTAACCTACATTCCCTTTTTTATTTTTTTTAATTTTTTTCACTGTTCCACACACTGTTCTGGGTTTTTTTTGTTTCTTTTTGATTTTCATGTGTGTGCTCGGTCTTACTCAAAGACACTAGCGAAAGGAAAAAGCTCCTTTCTTTCCCCTGCTGCTTAAGCTCTCAGGCCTAAGCCCCATCGAGACTTAAGCGCCAAGCCAGCAGGGCCTTGTGCCCAGGATATTGAACAGGGTCACGAAGAACCACGTTCAGTTCCAGGTGCTGCTCCCTCCGCTCTCATTCAGGAGCTCTGCTCTTCGAGTCTGCTCAGCCCCCTCATCCACAGCAGCAGCGAGGAGGGAGCAGGACAACAAATGGTCCCTATCCCGGCTGCTCGGGCCCTCCTTGCGACCCCTCTGGGGCTGTGGTCCAAACTTGGTTCGTAACAATCTCTGTCCAAACTCCTCAGGATCTTCTTTTCTGAGGTTTGACCTCAAACGTTTTGGGCATCCAAAATTTTGATGAGAGCGGAATTTGTTTTTCCTGGATGTTTCATTTCCTTTTGAAGTTGTTTTCAGGGGAAGAGTATTTCAGAAAGGGCAGAGAAGGCATTTTTATTTGTTTTGATGTAATTATATATCCTTTGGAGGCAACAATAAAAGGGAGAAAAAGGAATACAACCTTATTTTTCCCTTCCTTCTGAAAACTGATCTCCAATCCCACTCTTCCCTTCAGCACAAGGGAGCTCCACTCCCTCCTCCCCTGTATTTGCCCTGGCTCGAAGGCAGGTCCGTGCAGCAAGCGGAGCAGCCCTGCTGCTGAGCAGGAGCGAAAGCCCCATCCAGCTGGGAACATCCGCGCGCGCCGTCACTGCCTCCCTATCCCGCTCAGGCCTCACTGGAATTTTCCTGCAAACACCTCATTCAGTCTATTTTCACGGAATTTCACTATTTTCACATGCTCACCCTTCTCCTATCCCCCTCATAGCTTCCCTCTCCCTTCTCCCAATCAGTGCACTTGGTGTCCCGTCAAAGTGAAGCAGCAGCAGCATCCAGCTCCAAACTATTGCCTGGAAAACGAGGAGCAGTCAGTGAGCGCAGGCCACGAGCAGGAGGCTGCTGTGCAGCCAGCCCTGTGGGGACCTCTGATCAGAGTGGCTCTTTTGCTTCAATTCCTTCTGTTCAGTCGCAACCCAGCCAAGCCCACCGAGGTGGCTGAGGAGCAGGAGGAGCAGAGCTGCCTGCACATCCCTCTCCTCCCGGCCCAGGTCCAAATCCTGCTGCCTTCGGCTTCAGTGCGACGCATCCAAGCCGTTTCCCAAGATGGTGGTGGTGCCTATGCCGCTCCTTCCTGGAATGGGATCCAGCTTCTTAAACATGGTACCACAAGCATCTCCTTATGACCCAAGGTAAATTATTTAGGTAGCGGCTGTGGCACCATTCACTGCTTCCTGCAGAGCCAACAAGCTGCGCGGAGCTCCCTGCTCTGCCTGGTGCTCCCTCCACTCCGGAGCCTCCGCGCTGAAACGCAGCCAGCACATGAGCCCGTCCGCTTCTCCCACCTTGCTTATGCATGTCCAAAGCAACCCTGATATTATATCATGCCACCACAATTTTAAACGATAAGAAATCCCAGAGTTAGTTTTCTCAATGCAGAACTTTTGTTTTAAGGGAATAAACTTTTTTATTTCCACTAAAGATCTTTTAGGAAAAGTGTTCATTGCTGCTCTTTCCACAGGCTTGAACAAACGAGGCTGACAAGATCCCAGGCAGAGAGATGGAGCAGGAGCATCATCACACTCATCCTCCCCCGGCTCCAGGATATCCTTTGGCCTCACACAGGTCCCAGGCGACCCACGACTAAGGCTGCAGCGCAACTACAGGGATTGCCTAGATTGCCCAGACATTAGCCTTGCCGTGTCCATGCTCCGTGACAGGTCCACTGCTTCAATTTTAAAAATATACTTTACCTCAAAAGTACAAAACTTATGTTTTTGATGTCCACTACAGTATTCATGCAGATTACCACAGTTCCATAGAGCTCAAAAAAACACAGTATCTGCAACACCACTTTGGTGAGAGTGCAATAAAACACTGTAACAGGCTGTTGTGGTTGGCTGAGAGCAGCCACGACGCGCTGCAGCGACCTGCGACGTGGGGCAGCGCTCACACGAGCCCCACACACATGTCCTTGGGGCAAGGCCGTGCTGGAACCAAAGCCTTTTGCCAGGAAGAGAGAGATTACAGGGCATTTTCTCCATTCAAACACCATGTTCATCTTGTGGCCCAGGGCTAGGGCATATAAAACCACACACTGAGTTTTACAGAGTTGTTTTGATGCCACCTACCGGACTTGAAATGAAAATCCTGACGTGAAATGAAAATCTTGACTTGTGTTCCTGCAGCGACGAGCGGTGGCAGCCGCTGATGCTAACATATCAGGAGAGGCTTTGCCTCAGAGATGTCTGTAACAAGAGTCCTGGCTTTCTTGCTTTTGTTTTTCTTTTTTGCTAATAGCATCCTTGAGATTACATCAGATGCCAAAAATACACTTCCAGGCTAAGTTTTGAGAGAAAGCATCACAGCTGCTGTAATTTAAAATACGTTTTTAATGGACAGAAAGTAAACATCTCACCAATAATCATCTCAGTTCTTTTAAACAGTCATGTAGTTCTGCCAATCTGCTACTATCAAGCAGTTAAAGCAGGTGCTTCCAGCTGCTGTTTAATTTCTCTGCTGAAAAATAGGTGTATTCAGAATGTGGTTGGTAGTTGAGATTCCTGCACATAAACTATATTTTAGTATTTAACTGTGCCAAAGGACTCTTCCCCTGTGTGAGATCCCCAACAGTGAACTTCAGTATAGACAATTCCTCAGGAAAACACTCCCTCTTTGTGTGTGTGCGTGTGTATGTGTGGGTTTTCCATATTTCCACCTTGCATTTAGAAATACTAGGAGCATCTATTAAATCTTGTATCTTCAGCAGCATTACAGGGTTCAGCATTCAGAGAACATGGACCACTATCACCCATCTTTAAAGAATGACAGCTTTGAACATTCAAGCTCAAGGACACAATTTTTGTCCTAAACCCTAATTCAGCCTTCAAATTATGGAGGCAATAGTAAATATAACTGTAAGCATTCTGCTAAAAACAGTTCCCTTCTCTTTCATGGTGCTAAGGTGAAATAACAAGGAGAGGAAGACAATAATAAAATAAAGCATCTTTACATCCTAACGATCCAGGCTGCAAATGGACACCCTTTGGTAACAGGATGTGATGAAAAGGATGTGATGAAAGGCTAGATCAGAAAACTGCCCAAAACCTGGGGACAGACGTAGACAGAACTGCAGGAAGGAAATATGGAAGTGGAAGCAAAAGCTCAACCTGCATAAGCTTGGCCTAGACCATGGGACACCCGTGCCCGGAGGCACAAAGCCCACGGGTGTTGGATGTGGGCTCCGCTCAGGTCTGTGGATGCTGAGTGCTAGCGGGAGAGCAGCAGCACGGAGGGTTGGATCAAAGGGAACATTTTTAACCAGGAAGCAGGTGACACGTAGCGCACCAAGGCAGCCAGAAGCAGCTCAAGCTCAAGGGGCCTGCTGGCTTTCCTGTTCTCTTCCCTGTCCTCACAAAAATGGAATCACACACCAGTCCAGGAGGGAGCCTTGCATATCCCACCTGGCACTGCCGGGACAAACACGAGGACATGTTTGAAGCTGAGAGATGCTGCAGAACTATCTGGTGATAGAAAAAGCTCTGCAAATGGAGCCTGTCGGTCCAGGAGGCAGGAAATGCAGCACATGCTGCTCTCAACGGTCCTATACAATTTAACCATGTAACTTAGCCCATGTGAGGCGAATCCATCCCTTTGGAGACTACCTATCAGCTAGAGATGACTGCTGATAAAAATAACAATTATAAAAGACCAGCCTATCCAACCATCACAGCAACAAATCTTTCAACCAGACTTCCAGCAGGATTAGGCTCATACGTAACTATGCACATATGTGACAGCACATGAGAGGAAAGCAATTAAAAATAAATTTATTTATTTATATATGAACCTCGATCCCTTTCAACAGGAGCCTGGACTTACTCTCCACAGGGAGGTCCCTTCCAGCTCATCACTTATTTGTCCTGTAGGGACACCACTCCAATAACCAGACAACACAAAGCTCCAGAACAATGATGGAAGGAAAACAGTAAACAGCATCAGTTGTCCTGAACACATTCCAAAAGAAGAGAATGCTCACTGAAAAAAATGTATATGTGTGTGTGTGTGTGTGTGTGTGTGTGTGTGTGTGTGTGTGTGTGTGTGTATACATACATACATACAGCCAGTGGCATGGGGCTCTGGGCCATCCAACCAGACACCAGGTAGGATTGGATGCTCTTGGCAATGACGAAGAGTACCTGCATGAAGATATTACAGAAGGCAAGCAGCACCAGAGGTCATCCTCTTCCATGGATGAAGGGGAGACCTCTTGGTATTTTATTTAAAGGGGTTTGAGCAAATCACTGTAAAGATAAGCACAAATGTTACATGTGCTTGATATATGCTTGCAGCTAGGGGTGGGCATATGATAATATGTGCAGTCCAGTGTACTTACACATTAGATAGGCTCAGTTGCCCTCCTTAGAGAAGACACGGAAGAGTGCATGGAAAGACAGAGGCAGGACCAGGATCACAGGGATGGCAAGTGATGAGAGGACTCGACTGTAGCCAGTAGCCACGCACAGCAAGGCCAAGGGCAGCAGAGTCAGAGCTGAGGCAGGACACGAGCCCTTGAGGCAGCTCCAGGGCACAAGGGAACCCAAGAGAGCTGCAGCACTGCCTTGAAGACGAGAGACTGTCATGCACCCAAACAGCCCAGCCCTCATGGATGAGGATCCTTCCCAGCCCTCGTGGCCTCCACCAGCTGACTGGAAAGTCTTCTGAACAAGGGATGGACACACAAGATACCATCCAGTGGAGCAAAAGCCGCGGTGGGTCAGCAAGGCAGCAAATCCTCTACCTATGAAGGCAACACCAGCAGGGAGTGTGATGTTGCTTCATAGACACACGTTCTTGGAAGAATGAGTCTTAGCATCTCATCCAAAAGGCTAGTGATAAGGAGTTTCAAAAGGGTCTTACCTACTACCCACCAGACAACCGAAGGTTGCTCCAGGTGCCTGCAGCTGGCACCAGTGGTGTGCAAAGCATGGATGTGAATCAGCCCTTGGCAAGGAGGCAGTTGAGCAGTCCCAACATGTAGCCACCAGGTGCTGCTGCCCAGTGCCCAGTTCACAAAACAGGCTGCAGAGGCTGTTTGTCAGGATCCTGCTCCAGGCACACGGCACAGTGTGGAGCCCCCAGGCCAGGAGCTTGTATGTCCCATCATCAGCTCCTCGACTGGTGCAAACAGAGAGATTCCAAAGACAGTTTGGTCGGGATCCTCAGAGAGAAGCATTCCTTGGTGAGCCCTGCTCTTTCGTTTACCTCGCAGGGCATTTTGCAGTAACTAGGAGCTATATACCAAGTCCTGTGCAAATCTAGAACAAAATGATCACTCTCAACATAAGAAGAAAACACTGTAGCCCTTACAAAAGGCTGTGTTAGATTAAGGTTTTTAGCCAAAGTTGTGCCAAAAAGAATTGTCAAGGAGTACAGATAAAAGAAACTAACTTTTCATCTGCACAGCTTCAACTGACCACAATTAAACTCCTTTTTTTTTGGTGACCATAATACTAATTAAAAAAAAAAAAGATTTTAAAAAGTAGCCTAAAAGTAGGCCCTACAATGTGGTTGGTAATTTAGGCCTATCTACGTGCTGTATATGTAATGACACAGCTTTTTATTATTGATTTTCTTACTACCAGTTATCTGCTTAAAACTAGGCATAATAAAGTTAGACTCTGTGCAGGAGCAGTGCTCTTCTGCCACTGGATATGAGTCCAGACTGAGCTTCCAGCTGCAGGGGTAATGACATCCTCACTACTTCACAGCTCAACATTTGAAGCTCAGCAAGATTCATGCCTTGCAGACTGGCCACCTACTTGCATTTCATCACATCTTCTAATAATTTCATTAATAAGACTACCTTTTTTTTTTCTTTTAGCTTTCTGAAATTACATGCTTATATCTTTCTTTTATGTGGTATTTGCATGACATTATTATGATTATTTTACATCATTAGATTTCATAACTTATCCTTTCAGCAAGGCTTTTTACAAACTGTATTTCCAAAATCCATTTTTTTTTTGTTAGAATTGGCTCTTTGGATTCTTTTGGTCACCAGTTTATGTTGAGGGATTAACAGAGTGCTGGAGTTTCTTTGTACGATATTTGCCTTGCTCTTGCACAAGTATTTGGTACTGAAGAGTGATCCTAACTCAAAGGGATTATATACACCTGGAAAGTCTAATCCTCTCTAGAGGGTAGTAAGGAAAAGAAGTCTGAAGAAGTAATTTCCTCTGGTTTCAGTTCTCACTTTTCCCCTAGGTGCCCATAGCCATTTTGGAGCAGAGAAAGCCTCCATTATTCTAACTTTTGCTACTTTATTTACTACTTAACCGTGGCCTGGGTAAGTAATTATTATCAAAATTAACTTAATTACTTAGTAAGCAACTAAATGCTTTTGATGCATGGGAATAAATTTTCCTTCATTAAGAAGTACCTTCATGGCACTTCCATAAATAATTACAATATTATATTGGGGTCTGAAAAAAAAACACTAAAAAACAACACAAAGCCCCTTTCCATTTTAATAGCTGCATCTCTCAAAAAAGATTAAAATGGCACTAGGGTGGTTGGACTGGTTGATCTCTAGTGGTTCCTTCCAATCTTAATCATTCTGTGATTCTGTGAAATGTTATTTAAAATAAAAAGAAAAAAAAATAAGTGGAAAGAACTTCAATTCAAAGCTTCAATTCAATTCTTTGTTCCAGAACAATACAGGCATCAGGAATTTATAATCCAAACATCTCCAGAACCAGTAGTAAGTAAGTAAGAAGGTAACACTCAGTATTAAGAAGCCAGTCAAGTGACAGACCTTTTATTATTTTAGCTTTTTTAGAAATAAAAGGTCCAAGCTCACTCCTGTTACTTAGATAAAACACCCATTTCTACTGAACAGTGTATCTGCCTACATGCAGGCCTTCTAATTCTTGCACAAAAACTATATTCTTATAGAAACTGTGGTCTGACATTTTCTCCCATTTAAGTTAAAGGAATTACAAAAATAAACCTATATATGTATGGACTCTCACAAAAGGAAACATGAGTGTTCTGCTGTTTTACATAAGTTACTGCTGCTAACGTTGGGGCAGGCCCTTGATGTTGTCAAAGGGATTTTCAGCTGCCACTGTGGCTCTCTATGAGCAGCTAAAAACAGTCAACAAGGGCTCTTAAAAAAAATCCTAAAATCAAATTAAATTGCAGGATGGAATAATGGATTTAGTCTCTCAAACAGTCCTTGCGACTACTTGTGTTAAGTCACGATGCAGCCACTGGTTCCTCTGAGGAGGGAAGGCCTCTCATGAAACACAAGAGGTGCCTGCATCTCACTAGCTGACACCCACAGCAAAATAAGCACCTGGCAATAAAGCAATGCCAAACCTGCAACCCACTGCTTGCTAGCTGAACGGAACAGGTCAGTTAATGAATTGTTTCAATAATGATGCCTCAGAGTCACAAACAAAACTATGTGAAGCACCAGTTTCTCCCGCATGGCGGCCCAGGGAGGCAGCAAGGGCATCGGATGTTCCCATGGCCACACCAGCATCTGGAGGGAAACACAAAGTTTTCCTGGGCTTTGAGGGGAGATTTTTGCCTCATGCTCCCGGATTGCTGCCTCAGGAAGGGCCTGTGGTCAGGCCTCCAGCAGGTCCTGCTGTCATGGGGCTGGGAAAAAATCCAGGAATTGAGGAATATTATTCTCTTATACAAGCAATTATCATATTGCATTGATTACACTTGCTTAGATCACAGCCAAAAAAGAATTATTTCTAGTTACTATCTTTTTTTTCTTTTTTTTTTTTTTTGAGTATGCAATGATAATGTCTTATACATTACTCCCATGCAGCAACTAAGATTTTTTCAAACCAATGGAAATGATCACTGCCACTTCTAAAATATATAAGCCATTCGATTCTCATGGAAGATGTGACAACATCTCCACTGCTTTTCAAGCATCAGGCATTAAAAGATCAGGCACTTTATTCAGAGGAGCAGAGCTTAAACAGAGGCCAAGGGTACTAGGTGCAAAGGGCTCCACGGCCCTTTGAAGAGAGCAAGGCCAAGGAAATTCCTTTCCTGCTCATCTACTTTAGTCCCAGCACAAATATGCCAGCTGATTAATAAAGATATATTGCCCTCAGAATGATCAGTCTTCCTAATCCTTATCCACTTTAAGATTCTTACTACTCCATTTTCAAAGAAAAAGAAAAAAAAATGAGGAAACTGAGCCCTTTTTAACTGAACACCATTAAAATCTGAGCACATGTGGACACCGGGAAGCGCTGCCCAGCTATGAATTGCACTGAAACCTCAGACCAACCACTTCAAAACCCAATTTCTTTTTGCTACAAATTCCTCCTAGGGACTTATTTCTGTCTGTTTGTGTTCACGGAAACATTACCAGGTCACAAGTGCACAAGCAACAAACCAAATGCTATTAGCTATTTATCCTGTTACAAGAATTATGTTTAAATACCTCAATGCTATTCCTAAGCCGTACTTAATAACATGGCAAGATACCAGCTGAACGGTCTACATTGAGACAAAAAAATCTTATATCCCTGTTAAATTCTTGCGGGGAATTACTTCAACAAAAGAGCATTATATTCTAGAACATATTATAGGTCTGAGAAAAACAGATTAACTGGTATTTCACTGACACATCCTGTTTTACACTTTGCCTTATCGTTCTTAACCTGCAGCATAGCTGTGCTGTGGCAATATAAAGGCAAAAACTATACAGATATATAAATTATAATTCGTAATCTGTTTTGCAGATAAATTAGTAAACAAATCAGTAGCAAGTAATCAAACAATTGTATGCTAACGTTGAGAGCTGGTCATTAAAGGCATGCTGTGGAGCTTCAGAAAATGATTTTCCAGTATTTTTTGTAATTCTGATGCTTTAACCAAACTGTGAAGGTAAAATATGAGAAAAAAAAAAGGATTAGTTTGGGGATTTTTTTCCTCCTTCCACTCTAACAGTGATATTTTACTTCAAATAGAAAATAATGACCAGGTTAAATGTTGCAGTTAAAAAGCCTAGCAATCAGTTCTAGCAGGACTTATCAAAGACTTGTCATTGAAAAACAGCTAAAACTAGGCTTAAGTACCTGCAAATACAAAAAAGAAGTACAAAAACACATTGTACACAAGCTTGACAGATAGGGGGTTGGATTCTACTCTTTTCTTTCCCAGCATTAATTCAAATTCAACATACTGTAAATCTTTCTGATTGCCACTTTGTTTCTATTCAAAGGCTTCTGCAAAACATTAGAAACAGACTATCACACATTAAAGCACAACTTTAAAATGGAAATATAGTGCATGAATCATACCACAGAACAACCAGCCCCAGCATCTACAACTGTAAACACTGATATTCCTCAAAATAAGTATCAGAGACCTGAGGGCACTAACCAACTTCACTTGATTTTCTAAAAAGTTTCTGTTCTGCAAGAGCTTTTTAAAATAATTTTAAAATAACTACCACTAAAATGCAAATCCTAAAGACACAAGAATTATTTTCTGAGATCTGAACAAATGGCACCACATCCCTATAATTGCCCTGTTTGAACAACCTGAAAAAGGACGTGCATTTCTCATGTGGAACAACAAATGTCCCACTGTCATTCATTCACTTCATGCCATAACAATTACTATTCTGGTCTATTTTTGAATATTTAGATATATTCTGAAATATTTAGATATATTCTGAAATTTCAGCATGTGAATGGGAAAAAGAATGAACCACCTTCCACCCCTGCTGGGCTGTCAGGCTTTGCAATACTCATGCTGTAGGGAGAAAAGGGGAAAAAATAACTTTGCCACCTTAAGCTAGCTATAAAATGCATATATGTGCGTATGCATATGCCTATGTGTGCATGTATATACATATATATAAACTAAGAGAAGGACAAACAAAAGGTCCATTTCCTACAAACAGCAGAATCTGAAGCTCTCCACCTCACACACGTGATGTATCACACAGCTTCCCAGCACCCAGGTCTCACATTTTTCTTGTGTATACAACTGTCATGTGAGCATCTTTTTACTAAGGAGGTCTCAGACAGCAATTTAAGATGACATACTATACAAATTGTCACTGTTTGGCTTCAGAAACTAAATATTTTTGTTAAGGAATTAAACCAGCTTCCTTCAGTGATGACAAGGCTGACGCTACTGCAAGCGACTGAAGGCAACCATGGAGCTTGTTCAGCCCTTTATCAGTGAATGAATCAGACGCTGCAAATGGAAATGCACACAACTCCTTATCACGGCATGACATTCCATTATCAGAGCAAGAAAATAATCGAGTAACCTTCATATGGCATTTACTCATGGCTCCTTGGTGGGAGCCCAAGGAACATGCAATTCCTCACTTTTTAAAAAGACCCCTTTTGAAGGAAGAATTAGATTTAGTTCAGGAGTCAAGACACAGAGAACATTATTAGTGATGGAACATGAGCAAATCTCCATGCTTCAGTTTCCCTTCTATAAAAGATGAAAAGTATTTTCTTCTACTAAGGTTATAATCTCTGAAGAGCAAGGTTTATTTCTTGCTAACAAGTAGACAGTCACCAATTCCAAGTGACTTTATCAGGAATAGACATCCTAAAACCTTTGAGTCATATTAATTTCCATTACCACTTCTACTTCCAATAATTAGATTGTATTTTAAAGAATAATCAGAAATAGAATTTTGCATGGATGCTTTTGATAAAGGGCACAAGACTGTAAGAAATGGAGAACCACAGTGTTCCTCTGATTTCTAACCCACAGTTGGAGCCATAAAGGTGACGGGACCCAAAAAAGTGGGCTATTTTTTCCTAGTAGGTAGTTTAATAAAAGCAAAATACAGATTCTCAAATGGATTGAGTGTTATTTATAATACCCACAAGGGAAAAGGACAGAATACATAATACCTCTGTATCGTTTCTATGCCATCATATGCTCTTCTACACCATTTTTTTCCTTCCCAAAGCCTGTGGGCCATGCACCAAAGCCCACAATGAATCCTCATATCAGCAGCAGCTGGGGCCACTGTTGCTATCATCAGAAAGAGCAGGACACAAAGCTCACCCTGTCTAACCATAAAGCTGCTGGCTGCTCCTCACTCCCCACATTTCATCCCTCTGATGCAGTCTTGTCTCACCTTGTAGCTAAATGATCCATGGTTGTTTGAGGAGAGAACAGGAAACACACTGCAACTCTGTGTCTATGGCACATGTTTTAGTCAAGGAACTTGTAAAATTTCACCTCTGGTCACTAATAGTTTTTGTCTACTATAGTTATATTTCTTTACAATGAATTAACTACTGGCAAACCCCTTTCCTTCCTTCCCTAGAAACTCCCCCATCACATTGTAATGTTTTAGGTGTGTGAATGCCAGAGGGCTGCAGTCCACGGCTTTGTTGCTCATCTACTAGAAATTATTAATCCAGCCTCAGATCAGAGAGGCTGCACGAAAAGTCCCAAGCACAGGCTGCGTGGTAACCACGAGAAGCAGCAGCTTTCAACATTTCTAAAGCAACTTGTCAAAAATCTTAATGACACAGCCATCAAGGAGGATTTATAAAATGAAGGCTGCACCTTCAGACAAGCAAGGACAGAAAGCAAACAAGGAAAACATTCATCTTTGCTCCATAAACTCAGTCTCCTTAGGAAGGCAAAAGAACGCAGTGAACAAGGGCTGTACAGTTGAATTTGGGGCAGCAGAGTGAACTCATGGGAAGCTCCTGTGGGTTTCAAAGAGCAAGAAATACAGGATACGCTCTGGGATCGAATCAGGAAAGTGGCCTCTGTTTAGTAAAGGGCTTAAGTATCATGTGACTTTAAGCCTATGCTTAAAGCAAAACACATGGTGAGGTTCTTTAGTGAATCAGTGCACTCACAGTAAATACAAATAGAAAAAGGTACAGCAATGCTGTTTTGGAGACATTTACTTTATTTAAAAACATTTTTCCCCCTAAAAGAAGCCTGGACAATAGCACAGATGTTCAGGAATGACATAACATCATGAGCATGCACAGTTTTAAGACTTCCAAAAAATGGACAAAAAGGTGACCCCAGGAGGTATGATCAGATTCTACCAAAATAACTTCATTTCTGTGTATATGTGCAACTTTGTGGTGCGAGTGTTTCTGAAATAGGATTTTAAGTTGTCAAAACCACTAGCAGAGTTAGTAAACAGAGCAGAGCTGCTCCATTAATCCTGCCTCCAGCAGCAAGACTGCAAAATAATTTCGGTGCAGCTCCTAAAGCTATTCTCTAGTGAGCAGCTCCAAGGAATTTACTTCCTTGTAGAAGTCTAAGCTTTAAAAAGGTTGAGAACCTGCACTGCCAAAAAGGAAAGCACGGACAGGCAAAACTGTAAAAGATTATAGATCCAGAAAATTTGTTGCCTTTTAAACAAAAGGCTCCCAGGAACAATTTTATTCAGATGAAAAGACTGCTGAAAGAACACACAGCTCCCAGTTAAAAAAATAAAGAACTGCTGCAGGTGCACAGGGCTCACACAATAAACTGAAGAGTTATGAAAGGAATTCATAATGTGCCTGCCCCTTAAGCTGTATTAGGGAACCCTAAATGGCCATATTCCTGCTGACAAAGTAGGTGGGAGAGGGCAAATACCCACGGGAAGTCAGCCAGTTTCCTGCTTTGCCTTGGGAACAGACCTGCAAAATGTGTTTCAACTGACACGCAGCCCGGCCAGCTCGGTGCTCTGTGTGCAGCCCTATATGTTGAAGGAGCTAAAGCCCCACTGCAAGCTCTCCATCAGCTCCATCAACCTGGAGGCAGCACCGGGAATGGGTCTGGTCTTGCTGGGCCGCCCCAGCAGGGCTCAGCCACAAACAGGTTCAGTTGGATGATGGTTTCAGTAGTTTGGGGCTGTTTTGTAGTTTTAGATAGTTCAGTACTGGAATAGGCTCCCGCTCTGCTCCAGGACGTAAGTTTTCCCCCAAACCTCTTCTAATCCTTAAATACCAGAGTAGTGTAACTCCATGTATGCACATTTTTACTTTCACCCTCCTGAGACCATCTGAATTTCAAGTTCGTCCAGTGATTCTGCATTAAAAATGACCAGTAAACACGCATCTACTTTCACCCAGTGCAGAGCATCAGCTCTTCTCCTTCTAACCATACTTACCTACTTACCTGATTTACAAACTGAAATGCACTGACGAGCAAAAAAGCAAAACCCGAGCACAAATACCTCCGTGGTGTTTGTACTGTAAATGTTTATGTCAAGCTTCAGGTACAGAACAGAGTCCACTGAAGAGGCATTCAGGCTATGCTGGTTTTCTAGAGATTTGAGCTCCTGCTTTCAGCAGACGTCACGGTCATGGTATTCAAAGTGAGAGGTTCATTATAGAGCAGTCCATTTTTATCTTAAATATAAGCTACATACAAAGCACAATTCCACTTTTGATAGTCTAGCACATCTTTAAGTATATCAAGTCCCTCAAGCACATCTCAGGAATGGTGCAAAGAAACTCTGCATCGATAAAGGAACCTCATTTTTATCAGAGCATAACAGAAACTGGAATCACATAAAAGCTTTGCTCCCTGATAGGAAAGAAATAAGTCCCTGAATGAAATAAATGACTTGGAATTAGAGTTCAAGAATGTCGCCAAGATTGGATATTGCCTTTCACTGGATACAATCTCTTACCTTAGGTTCATAGGTAGTTTTTGCTATATGCCATTTAACCCAGAACAGAAGCAAGAATTGTCTTGGAAGAAGAATAATCTCAGAGAAGACCTCATGTTCCAATGGAGGTGGCAAGCTGAGTGTTGGTGCTCAGCACTTACAGCTGAATTACTATCCCTAGAAACCTTTGGAATGAGGAAACTTTTAGTTGTTACCCTGGAGTTTGAGTTAAAATATAAAAACAAAAGAGAATTTATTTTAAAATGTAATTTTACATACGATATATATTTTAAGGTTTTATTGCTTTCAAGATTTTTTTTTGTAAATAAAATGACTGGAGTTCTCAAACTCAAATAGAAAAATAAACTTTGAGCGTTTACAGACCTTCTCTGGAAAATAAAAGACTCTCATGGGGGAGGAGGAGGGTAGCATACACATAGCATTAACCTTAAGAGAAGACCAGCTGGCAAAGTGTTGACATCCCCAAGGTGTCCCGCCCAAGGTGCCAGGTACGACTTGAGGAACTACCACAGAGCAATGAGACGTGTTTGCCCTCTGCAAACATTTGGCTTTGAAAGACCAGAAACACCAAGAAATACTATCTAAAGGAAACAGACAGCGCAGGTTGTTCCATGGGAAAGTGGAAATCCAAACCTCGGCAATCAAAGCCTTGGGAAACCTACCCAGCAGTTTTGATATGGTCTTGCTCAAGGAGTCTTACGTAGCTCAACTTCATTATGAGCACAAATTAATTGCCTAACAGACATGTTGACGGTCTCTTGAGGTGCCTAACCCATAGCCTGGGTGGCTTCCAGCAGGGAGGATGTCCTCTCCCGTCTCAGTACTAGATCTGTATCCTGAGCCCTACGTGTTTGACCAAACTACCACCTACACATGGTGTTACACACCATGTAACAGCCCAAAGCAGCTTTGAAGTCCACAATTCCTGATGTCCACTTCCCTAGAGCTAGCAGAAACCTCATCACACGTCAGCATGAGGAGACATGATATTCACAACACTCAAAAACATGAAATGAAGCAACCCAAGGCAAAGCTGCAAGAAGCAGATGAGAACATGTTT
>JAUBOD010000279.1:2389633-2425852 GCA_032353885.1 Nothura maculosa | reverse complement strand
CCAAATATGAACCTCTTTTCCACATTTTTGGTAATTTTTCTTGCTTATGGAGACACTGAAGCTCTATGAAAAAAAAAAGAAGAAGACAACCTGTAGGCATGAGAATAACCTTCAATTTTGCTCTTGGGAAGCAGAAGTCATTTTCCAGGACCTTCAACCTGCCCCAGTCCCACCTGCTCCATAGTCCAGTGGTGGTAATTTCTGTGGAAGAATTACTTATTTCATGGATTCTGCTGCTTGAAAGGAAGATCTTCCTAGTTTTCTAGGTGGAGAGGGAACAGTAGGTGGAGAAGTTAACTGACAAGAATGAGGCAGTGTATTTAAAAATATGGAGTTAAATATTTTGATATAAGTATTTATAAAACACTTTTTCCTATTTGTGTGTGGAGAGAGATGGGGCAGATTGTGAACATGAGAGCTTGGAGTCAGCAGCAAGAGAGACTACGCAGTCAACAGAAGCCAGGAAATAATATAGGCTAAACCAGTACTCCAGAGAAAAAAAAACACTTGCCTTGATAAAAGCAAACCAAAGGACAACAATAATAATAATAATAACAAAAAACAGTACCACAACTGTTTTTCGTAGAAGTTCCTCTTGCCCAGAGGTGCTTTGCCAGGGAGATAAAGAGGGAGGTGAAGACTGAATTTGTGGTCAGTCGTGATCAGAAGGGTCTCAAAGTTGGGCAGTTGGGATGAGCGCGGCTCAGCACGATCCGTCACAAGGCAGCTGCTCCCCTTCCCTTGTGGAAGCCCTTGTGCCAGGGGAATAAATGCGCATCTTGGACACCTCTGTTTCTACACAGATAATAGAGGCTCCCTTGTCCCAGTCCTCGCTAGCCAAGTGCTAGCGCCTTTCCCCATGGCAATAAAAGCCCTCTGTGTGACTTCGGAGAGCTTTGAGGTGTGAGATGGAGCACACCAAAGAGATGCCTGCTCTCTTGAGGTGTGAGATTGGAGCACAAGAAAGGCAGCATGGCAGGCATGGCCACGCCGTGCCCTGGCAAGGGCCCTTACCAGGGCACGGCATGGCAATGCCTGCCCTGCTGCCTTTTCCCAGTGGTGGGAAATCAGCAGGAGAATCCTAGCAGAGACATAACCACTGGCTATACACAGATACACCACAGGGTGTAGTCACATAGACCAAACTGGCCTGCGTTGTGCCCCCTGAGGCACCCTCTGCTGCTCCCGGTGCCCTTGAGCTCAGCTTTGGTGGCTGATGGGCATCCTGGTTGAGCTCCTCCTGGCAGCCCCGTGTGGGGCAGCCCCCATGGGCTCCCTGCAGCGGCTGCTCTGCAGTGTTTCTCCTTTAACCCATTCCCAGGATGGCAGATCCACATCATTGCCCTAAATACCCCTTCCGGCAGTTTCAGTCCTCGTTCTGGCATGGGACTTGCATTAAAATCATTTTGTGGGACTACCGGAAAGCCGACTGTGCCTCAGCAGAGCTTATTCACTGGTCAGCAGCCTTAACCTTTTTCCTATTTTCCTTTCTTTGTCCCAGCTCTGTGGCTGTCAATTCAACACCAAGGAAGGTGAGGATTTCAAGGTCAGCAGAACGTCCTTCAACGATAAACACCGTCTGACTATTAATGTTGAGCAATATTCAAGTGTAACAAAAGATTAGCTATTTAAATACTCATATACATCTGACAAAGGCAGAACAGAAAAGGACTAACAGCTGATACAATCATACTGTTGTTATCTTTTTATAACAAGGAAAAATCTAAGGTACAGCGTTTAATACAACTGCAATTCTTCTGAAGTAATGTTTTACTTCATAATAATTTTAAATTTACTTCATAATAATTTTAACTTTTTTCCTCAAGTATATGCACAGATGTTTTCCTAATTTTGGCAGAGTTAAAACCTAGCAATAGTATTTGTAGGCATTGGATTCATGATTCTTTCGAAAGGCAACTAAAATATTTAGATGTAGACTGACAGATTAATCGTTAAGTCAAATTTGTGATGCATCCTGCATAGGAAAACTCTAAGCATTTTGCTTCCCTGCCACTTTTGCTACATGGAAAACATCCTTTTTTCAAATGCAAATAGTTTTTTGTTTGCTTGTTTGTTTCCTGCGAAAACACTTGCACTGTTTTCATGCTGCCCGTTCCCATAGTCCCATCAATTAAGAGGTTATAAATGGCAGGTAGGTGTGATGTGTAGCTCCGTTCCCTTCTTCACCCCAAGCAGTGCAGGGGCTACTGCCTGATCTAGCTGTCCACCTCACTTGTGCTTGTGCCAGGAAATCTGCGAGCAAGAGAGTCAAAGTAGAAACTCACAGAGATGGAGGGGAGAGACTACAGGGGACAAGCTGGGCACAGCTCAGAGACCAGCCTAACAGAGCCCCTTACAACTCTTCAGTGTGGTTTTACAGAGGAAATTTTGGAAATGGGCCAATAAGAGTAGACCTGTCCCAGTGAAAACCTTGGATTAGTTTGGGTATTTGTTGTTCTGCGCTCTCTTCATTCAAACCCCTTTCCCTCTATGTCAATCACTTAACAATTACTCCTTCACAATTCATGTTCCTTTACCGCTTCAAGCTCTTTACATCCCATCTGTCTCAGCTAATAAACACTGTTCTCCCAGTTTGGCTTCGGGAGGGATTAGTGTACACCTTCCCCATTTAAAAGATAAGTGCAGGTAATTACCCACCACAGCTGTTGGACATTAGCAGAGCACATGAAGACCCCTCTAGAGTCCCTCAGCAAGCGGGTGGTATCCCTAGGGGTTATCCATTAGGCTGTACTTCCCTGGATTATTGTAGCTCCTCTTCCTTCCCTGACTCTACAGAGGGTGGCAGGTCAAGGTTACAGTTTTTGCAGCCTGGGGGTAAGGGGAAACACGCCTTGCGTTGCAATGGGGCTCTCAGAGAGCTCTCCTCCCTGGCCCCAGGGGCAAGCAGAACAGTGCCAGGTTTCATGGCCCCACCAGCCAGGTCAAGGTCCTACACGGTAACGTGACTGCCACTTATTTAATGGTTTACCCTAATGCACAAACCAGGGCACTGGCATCAGCAGGGCGCTCTGGGCTCCCGTGCCGGCGGCTACAGGAGCCTGTCCTGCCTGTTCCCAGCTCCTGGCTCTGCCAAGCACGTCCGCTCTCGCCAGCACCTACCGCTGCGAAGCCGCCTACCCCCGGGCCAAAAACTGCCCCCTCCCAGCTGGGCTTGGGCTCTTCTCTGCTACGAACTGAGCGACCGCAAATCTGTGTTGAATTTAGTGGGAAACAGGAGCGGGCAGAGCCTCCAGCGCCTACTCCTGCACATGAACTGTAGCGGCAACGGGCCCAGGGAGGTGCCGCTGCTGGAGACGTGGGAACTCGGCTGAGGTGACTCCTTCCCCACGTGGCTCTCTCAAAGCCTCACATTTGAAAAGGGCCTGACAGCACAATGTGGGCTAAAGCCTGGTCCCCCTAACCCTGACCCTAACCCTAACCATTTTATACCATTAACAGTGGTATAAAACACTGCCCCACATAACAGCGTGGCTACCAAAGCCTCTGCGAGGCTTGCGTGGCGTCCTGTTGCTTTGCGTGCGACGAGGTGCTCAGTCCCCCTTACCAAAACGAGCAGGAAGAGAGGCCTCTGCACTGCAAATGGGGGCAGCCGCGGGGGGCGAAGGGGCTACCATCTGCATTCGGTTTTGTGAGCTTCCCCCCGCTAAGCTGATTAGAGGCAATCGGCTCCTTCCCAGCTGCTTAGCGGCGGCCTGCTTGGCAAGGCAGTCGCTATGTATATACGTCTATACGTATGTATGTATACGTGCGGGAGTGGAAACAGCCCGTAAGCAGGGCTCTCAGGCATCGTGCTGCAAGCCTAACGTGAGAACAGGCTGCCTGGAGTCTTATATTTCAAGGGAAAGTTTTGATATTTGCTGCTCTGCTTTAGTCTGCTGTTTACCAGCCGAGTTTCACTGCTGTATCCTTCGCTCATCAAAAGCAAACGAGTTTTTGTAGGGCTAAGGTAGCATAGAGATTGTGTAGGTGGAATACTGTTCTGTTATTTATGACTTTCTCCACATTTGACTGTGGCATTTCTAGTAAATTTACAATCATTACTGGTAAAAGGTGCTGGCCTAGAAAACATAGGCAAGCTATCTCTAGGTAAGGCTGAGGAAAGTGTCAAGGAGGAGCAGATGCCCCTTCCTGCCCAATGCGACCAGACCCTCTTCCTCCTGTTATTAAGTTATCTGAATTCCCACAGAGCTCCAGACTCTAAAGTAACTTCTACAACAACTTAAGTTCTGAGCACACACTGATTCTGAAGTGTGACTAAAAAATAGAAGAGTTACCAATAATAAGACTTGCAAAAGTGAACCCTGTACTTACCATTTTTAAAAAAGTATGTGCTTAAAATCATCTTATTTCCCCCAAAAATCTTTTGACTTTTGTGTTCCTATCTTTTTTTTTTTTTTTTTTTTTTTTTGTTAAGGAGTAGCATTTTAATGAGGCAATCATGTAGTCCAAGTGCCACTGGCAGGACAACAAGCTGGCCTTATAAGAACATTTTTATTGTCAAGCACCACATGTAAGGCGATAAAATAATTGCCTTGAATTAATTTTCGAAGTGCTGCAAACTTATCACAGTCTTAACGTGTGTAATGGCTCTCCTGGACCTCACTTCATCTCATTTTCTAGGTAAGTAAGGTCAATCACAGCACTCCCCTAACTTGAACTTCAGACCTGCTTTCCTTTGGGATATTCCTGGCCTTTACCTGTTCTTTATTGGACATTCCAGTCAGATTTATTTCACAGAATTCCTCCACCCCTCGCTTTTAAATGTGTTTTCACCACTTGCATCTCCTGCCTCATGCACAAATCCTTAGGGGAGGATACATGCACAACACTATTTAAAGGACCATCATGATTTGCACGATTCAATAGGATTACTGATATGTTTAAAGCTAAGAGTCTTTGTAAGGATCTGTGCCTTATTAAGTAACTGTGATTTCATTATTGCCATCCTCGTTATTCTTCCATCTCTGTTTTCTGCTACATACTGTGACACTGAACATGGGGCGTGAGTTTTCAAAAGGGCTGAGCTGAATTTTGTCTTATCTGAAATGTAGTCCTTTAAATGCAACCTCTTTGGAGAGGGCAATGTGCCCCTGCTTGTTTGGCAGAACGCTCACGACATATTTACCTTCAAAGCTGCACAAATAAACTATATAACCATATTTCCATGTTTTCTATGTTATAAGTGTTACTTTACTTACTTTGGCTTGGTTTACAGACTTAGTTATCAAGTCCTCCTCAGATCCATCATCAGATTTTGCCATGGAACTTGTAAATAAACTGGAATTGTTCCCAAGGTCTGAAATATTTGTTTTTATTCTAATTTGAATCCCTCTGTTCCTTTTATTCCTATCACATTAAACTCTCATTCCATATTAGTTTGTTAATTATTGTGCCTATAGCATCTCGAAATAGCATCTTAAAATGCAGTCTCTATCATAGTTCATGTGATCTTTTAATTTTTAATTATGTTTTAAATTTCAGTTTACTCTCTACAGCTCTCACAGATTTCTTCCCATGTAAAACAGGATTACACTCTGCACAATTTCCAATGACCTTTGCTACTAATAGACTTCCTTTTTACACATCTCAGTGTGCTTTAAAAATAAAGCACATTCTTTAAAAATAATTATAGTTTTACAAATAAAGCTTACCAAATAGTCATAAAGTTATTCAAACAATTACATAGGTGATATAGAGGTAAATGACATGTGCAACTGATAGGTACATTGATCGCTAGTACTTCATCGTTGATATATCATAGTTGCAGATTACTTGCATGCTTACTATTAGATCATTCCATTTATTGGAAAAATGGATTACTTCTTTATGTAGCTTTCAATAAACATACATATTTTGAAAGAAATCTGAAATCAAAGCTATTTTATACTCCATAAAGGTAGCTCTGGAAAGAACTTTTCATATCATCTATAAAAATAAAATCTATACTTTTGTAAACCTGTCGTGAGAGGCTGGCCCTATTTTTCTTTTGCTTAATTCCAGTTTGAAGTCCCCACGAAAGCTAAGCAGCTGAGTAATTCTTTTGAGTGTGTTTAATGAAATATGTTTTGGTCCATAGTGCTCTACTAGTGATAAGAAGGGTTAGGGAAAACCAGGCTCAATATTCCTAGGATTATACACAGTGTGTTCTGTATGGACCCAGGTCCATTTTTTCTCCAATGTTCACGTTATTGTCATGAAGTTTGTGTAGCACTCTCTCTCTGGTGTGTGTGCTTTCCTTTTTTTTTCCAGGATTAGGAATTCAACCTTATTCCTTCTCTGAACAGTCTTCATGCAAACAGTTCTCATACATTTTCGCTGTTATTGTATTATATTTATTGTTCCTTTCCAGAAGAGCTTGCCACGAAACCTGTTTGTTCTGTGGCACCTGTAAGGGACCTCAGCGGTAAATCAGTAACCAGACATCTTATTACTGCCTGCTCCTGAAATAAACGGCCCATTTACCTCTCCCATGCATAACTCTCCCTACCTAATCAAGGAGCGGACTTAGCCGAGCACAGTTTAAAACTCGGCAGAGGGACACGGTAACCTGTGCTCTTGCTCTAATGCAGAACTTATCACTGTGGCATCCAGAGGTGGCGGTGACCTTAGGAGCTGGACTGAGGCCGGCGCCGCGCAAACACGGGCAGGGGCAGTGCGGAGCGCCACAGCATCCCGCCCGCGGGAATGCTGCCCGAGGAACAATGGGAGAAGCGGGAGCTATGCGGAAAAGGGAAGGGATTGTGCTGATAGATACCAAGCAAAGCAGCCCATCTGCATCGCTTGCATGAGTTTCGTGCACGTCCGGCTGCTTTAAAGGCGCTTCAGCAAGACTCTGAAGCTCTGGCACCTCAAATTTCTCCTTGGCCTCCTACCAAGTTCGGTACAGAAAGCTGAGCTTCACTGCAGAATAGCAAGGCATTTCATTTGGGTGTTTCTTTCCTGCTCCTGTTTCAAATACCAAAGTACCTTCTGAAGAACCTTCCCTTCAGCTGGAAAGAGCTAACATAGGTGGCTGACCTCATACAGACCACAGCAACTCCTCGTATTCTGTTGGCTACAAAAACTGGAAAACACATACCAAAATTATCTGTATGAAGCATTCTGAGTCAATAAAGAAACAAACCATGGTAATGGTGTCAAAAAATGCATGTTTGCATTGGTAAGGGCTTGGGGAAGACTATCAAACTGAAGTATGAACTATGTGAAGACACTTAGCCACAGTGACCACCAGTCACAGGATGCCCGGTGTGAACCAGGGGATGGAAAGGGGAGCAAGATGGGGAGGAGCATGGCTCAAGCGTGAAAACACTTCCAGCAGCTCTAAGAGGGGAAACATCCCACGTGTTAAGAGGTTTGTGGGATTTCATCTACCTGGTTGAACAGAAAGACCAGCAGCAAACATCAAGTGCTGAAAGAGTTCTTCAAAAAAATGGAGAAAAACCATAATGAGAACAATTGTCTGTATGTGAATCACACAAATTTAAGCTAGAAATAAAATATACCATAATGTCAGAATGAGTTGTTAAACAAGGCCAAGGCTTTTCTATATACCTGTTTTCTTACTGGGTATAGGCTCTGCTCAGATTGAGTTTAAAGCAAAAGGAGCAAGATGATTTGTACTTTATATGGTCATTTTGAGATGACTGGCTTGCTTTAAAGACTGTCAGATCTCTATCTGTGGGAGGCTTTTATTTATGTGAAACCTACCTACGTGTAAGTACTTAACTGAGATGGGCTTCTTGGTAGATAAGGAACCCTTCAAAGAGGTAAAGTAAAGGCATTACTGAAGAGGATTTCTAGAGAAACCTGCCAGAGAACATGACCTCCAGGATGGCTGTGGGAAATGCAGGAGCTGCAGCTCTTTGGATGGCTGATGAAGGCGCCACATGTCCACATATTCCCATATATGGGAAGGTCCTCCAAGTTGGGGAAAGGAATTGGTGAGGAAGTTCTCTAGACCTTGCTAATAAAGAAGATCCTCACCGGGCAGCGGTGACCCAGGTGACCTAACCAACAAAATAAGGAAAATAACGAAAATAATCTGATGTGCCATGCTCCATGGTGGGGAAAGAATAAAGAGATTTCTGATCACAAATGTAGGCATATGACTGCTAGCACAAATGTTCTGATATCAATATAACCACATAGCTGAAGATATGCCATCTTGCACTTGCAAGATATAGGGGTAATTAAGTATTTTAGTAGCTGAAATGAGTACAGAGTGTTATTAAATGCATGTACTAAATAGTATCTTGCAAAGAGCCTTATATGGAGGAAAAAAAGCACCTTCTGAAGCATTATCACTGATGCCAGTGCCACGTGCTAAAACTGCTAGCTACATTTCCCCATGTGCAGCATTTACAGAGATGCATTGAAAATCTATTCTAGAATACTACATAAAGCAAGACAGTGGCTTAAGTATTAGGATATTAGTATTAATATTAATTAGTATTATATTTTTATTATTTTTTTTTCTTTTTTTTCAAGATAGCTGCTTTTCACTTGAAGTGAGGATTTTTATAGGCAGGTATATGTAACAAAAGATTTAGAGATGCTTTGTTATTTTCTTTCTACCACTAGATGGTGGTATGCATCATCTAAAGCGCACTTAGATAAATGTCTTTCAGCAATTTCACATTTTTTCACCTATGAATCTGCCACTGGATTTACATTTACCAGCTAAGGGCTCAGGCCATTACATCAGGTACCTGGCACTACCAGGTACATGAATGGTTTTCAATGGTAAACATTATAGTAAAGTGCCAGACTGAAATTAGAGGAATTTCACAGTAAATTTTGCTTCTTGTTTGCATATTTTTAAGTATAGGTAATAGAACTGTATTTAGGCTTGTCAGGTGAAATTTTTGTAGAGAGCTAGAAGTTCCAATGTGGGGAACACACGTAGCTTAGCTTTTTTTAAAGAGGTGAACGTCACCCACTCATGTTGGGAAGCAAATTTGATGCTTCCTTATCCAAAGGGATGAGATTAAAAACACACTAGTTCGTCTACAGGTTGGAATAATTCAGTGTAGTTTCAGCTAATTTATGTGCAGGTTATTATGTTACTGTTGTTTTCTTTTGTCTTTTAAGGTACAGTTTGTCTGAACTATTGTGAAAACTAGTACAAGAATGCATGAAGACTGAGGGCAATTACAGCGATCAGTCACCAAAATACCCTGATCTAAGATGAGAGCTTATCTCCCTAAGAAAGGCTTACATGGTTCAAAACACTCAGATTACAGTCTGGAAAAAAAAAAAAAAAACCTAAAAGCAGAAGAGGGAGAAGGCAAATGATTATCTCTTCACTTAGCATTTTTCTCCCTCTTGCTGTATCGTCAAAGATCCCATTAATATTAGCTGAGACCAGTAATCCACTAGTTTAAAGTCTTTGATCTGTTGGGAAAAAAAAGGTCAGCAGAGTTAACTCTAAGATGTGGTAACAGCGGGATCTCAAGTAGTGGGGCTGTTATCTCTGCTGCAAACTTTGTGCAAGACATATGGGATGTGTATTGTGCAATACAAGTGGGACAGCATTTCCAAACAGCAGAATTCATTTTTCCCTCCCCAGGTTCTTCACTTTCCCATAAGTTTCTTGTTATATACTGCATTTTGGAAAAGAAGAACCATAAGAATACATTAGTTTTAACACTATTGAAAATATTTGCCATACCACGTTTTAAACAAATTATTAACATGGTTGAACAAGTGATCCATGATGGCCTGTATGAGTATATTGAGAGTTTGGTAACAAAATCTAATGCTGGGTTTGGCCCAGCCTTTTTTTTTTTCCAAGTGCACACTAACATGTATTGTCTAAAGGAATGCAGTTAAAAAAATCATGACCTAGAATATTAAACATTCAGAATTGAAGTTTTTTCAGTCTGGCTAGATGATTCCTTAAGATAAGGTCATTATGTGTAGTGAAGTGTTGCTTTCTAAATACCTCCTGGGACTGCGTGCTATGGTACAAATCCCCACTCATGTCTATGAGAAGTTTCTTGTAACCTGGAAATGCAGTATAGGATATGCCCTCAATTTGCTAAGAATGAATATCCCCTAATAAAAAGAAGTTCTAACGTCATTGCACTGGCTCTATCTACCTCATTATGGGAACTCGAGTACATTTAGCTAGCAGCCATGCTTTGAGTCTTGAAGAAGGGAGAGAGAGGTTTTTGATTCATGGTTCTTTCACTTTTCCAACCTCGCTCATTCTTACGCAACCCTGCAGAGGTAGATTATCAGGTCATTTTTTTGCCAGCTATTATCCAGTACCTTCTCACTCCTTGCTGCTTTTTACTATTGTGCATTATCCTTATAACACAATGTGCTCTACTGGGATAGAATGGGGAAGTAGGTAAGTATCATAATTTTTTTTTAAGTTCATTTTGGGTGAACTAGTCCATTACTAGCTGAATGTACTTGAGTATTTATGTGTGTATTTATGCATATCTACATACATATGTAAGAAAATGATGGCCTGCATCAGAAGGAGTGTTGCCAGCAGGTCAAGGGAGAGGATCCTGCCCCTCCACTCAGCCCTGGTGAGGCCACCTCTGGAGTATTGGGTGCAGTTTTGGGCTCCCCAGTAAAAGAGGGATGTGGAGCTTCTAGAGGGGGTCCAGTGGATGGCAACCAAGATGATTACGGGAGTGGAACATCTCTCGTGTGAGGAGAGACTAAGCGAGCTGCGTCTGTTTAGCCTGGAGATGAAAAGGCTGGGAGGGGATTTGATTAACATGTATAAATACTTGAGGGGGAGAATGTAGGGAGGAAGGGGCCAGGGATAGGACGAGGGGCAATGGGTACAAGTTGAAACACAGGCAGTTCCATCTTCATGTGAAGAGGAACTTCTTCACTGTGAAGGTGCCAGAGCCCTGGCACAGGCTGCCCACGGAGGCTGTGGAGTCTCCTTCTCTGGAGATCTTCCAAACGCGCCTGGATGCCGCCCTGTGCCCCGTGCTCCAGCTGCCCTGCTTGAGAAGGGAGGTTGGACTGGATGATTTCTAGAGGTCCCTTCCAACCTCAACCTTTCTGTGATAAGTTTGTCTAGGACAGTTCTGTTGGACTGACCAGCAGTTTAGGAAGAAAGGCTAAGCATGTTAGGTAGACTTTGTTCCCCGATGAGCCTAGCTAGGAAAGGAATAGTCCACTTCATGCAGCCTTTTGACCCAGGAAAAGAGAGAAGGGTTCTAAACCGGTGTCTGCTTCAGCCCCAAGGTAAGGAGTCAAGGAGACAGACATGCATGGCTTTATGCCACTTTTGCAGATCTTCTTTCACAAATATAGAAAATCAATCCATAGCAGGCAGATACCTCTGAAGCAAGTACAGACAAGTGTTTAAGGTCAGCAATCACTTTTCAACAAAACCCAATGCAAAACAACATTAGCACAGCACTTTATTTCTCCTTTTCTCTCCCCTACATCTTCTCAGAAGCCTTGTGCTCTGCAAACCATTCATGGCCCGGGACAGTTGGTTGGCTTGTTCTTGACACAGGCAAGAGAAACAGGGCATATATGACCACAACTTGAGGCCCTCATGTGTACAGAAGGCATACTTTTATTATTATTTATTCATCTGTGGGGTACACGGCCTTCTCTGCCCTACCTCAGGGCACTTCGCGACGAGCCCGCGGCCGAGCGGTGCCCGCACTCAACATGGCGGAGGCGGCGCCCGCCACCTGTTGCCGCGGCGGCGGCCGCCTCCTATTGGCTGCGCGGGCGCCTTGCGCGGGCGGGCAGGAAGGAGACGGTTAAACGGCCGCGGGGGTTAAGGAAGGAAAAGGGAGGGGGGCGGCCAAGAAGGGGGTTCAACGGGCGCCGCCGCGGGGCGCTCAATGGCGGCGCCTCAGCCAGGCTCCGCCCCGCGGGGGCTCCGCTCGCCTGCGGCCATGGAGAGCGGCGAGGGCGGCGGCGGCGGGAGGGGCCCGGCGGGGCAGGAGGAGCCGCTGCCGCTCGGGGAAGGAGGCGAGGAGGAAGAGGCGGCCGGGGAGGAAGAAGAGGAGGAGGCGCCGCCGCCGCCCGAGCCGGAGTGGAGCTTCCTGGAGCGCGACATGGAGGCGGTGGCGCTGCAGGACCTGCCCACCACCACCATCGCCTGCAACCTCGACCCGCGCGTCTTCCAGGAGGGCCCGTGGCGGGTGAGAGCAGCGCGCCCGCCGCCTCGCGCTCCCTCTGCCGGCGGGACGGCGGGACCACGGCCCCACCGCCGGGGCCGCCGCCCGGGGCCCTGCCCCGTGGGAGGAGGCCGAGGGGCGGGAGGGCAGCGGCCCGACCCCCGCGCGAGGCGGCGGGGCTGGGTGCTTTATCCGCTGGCCCGGCGGCGTGGGCGGGCGCTGGGCAGTCCTCGTGCGGCCGCCTGGCCTCCGCTGTCGTCGCAGGGTCCTGACCTGCGATAGGGTCAGTGAGTGCGCAGAGGCGAAGGGGAGAAAGGCGCCTCTTCTGTCTCTGGCAGCTGCCCGGAGCGTTGCCTTGCCTCGCTCAGCCCTAACGGCAAAGTTTGATGCCCCCCGAAGGCAGTCGGTGCGGTGCAAGGCAGGCGGCAGCGTTTGGACCTGGGAGCATGTGGGCCAGGCAGCTGATGTGCAGGGAGCTGAGAGGACGTGGAGCTGGTCTGGTGCAAGCATGTAGGGTAGCAGTGTCAGGAGCACCCCCAGTTTGCTTCCATACCCCAGTGCCTGTCCTGTGGGCAGTGGCTGCAGCTCCATGTGCCTTGCTGGTGTGAATGGAACAGGCTGCCCGGAGAGGTTGTGGAGTCTCCTTCTCTGGAGGTCTTCAAAACCCGCCTGGATGCCGCCCTGTGCCACCTGCTCTGGGTGTCCCTGCTGGAGTGGGAAGGTTGGACCAGATGATCTCTAGAGGTCCCTTCCATCCTTGAAGATTCTGTGGTTCTGTGAATAGGAGCACGGGGAGGCATTTCCATACCACTTCGTACTGCCTGAGTGTCACACAGGGCTTGTAGCCCCTCTCCAAGTGGAGGTGCATTGGGTTAAAATACTGTTCCAGAGCTGGGAAAGATGACAGCAGCTGTGTGAGGAATCCAGCAATTCTGCTATAAATTGTCTGCAGCAAGCTGCAGCAGTAGGTGCAAAAATAAGTATTTCGGATTGGTGCCTCTTCACGTTGTTCTTAGCTGTCTCGAAGCAGGAAGAACTCAAATTGAGCTTATTATTTTCATACTTCATGTATCACTGCTGTCTAAAGTGAATGAATGAATGAATGAATGAAGTTTAACAGTTTAATTCCTCCCTGTGTTCCATAGCTGGTTAGGCTATCAGGCTTCTTTTGCCTATGTCAGTTTGATACTGAAGTTTGATACCTACCCCTCGAAGGAAAATATGATTGGTTCTATGCAAAATAAGCAAAATAATGAATAGCTTGTAGAAATAATATGCTCTTAGATGGATTCTGCAAGTTGAAATGTTCTGAAACAGTTAAATGGATATCAAGGTGGAGGCCTACTACTTCCCAGTATTGCAAAGGATTATGCAAGCACTTAAACCATGATCTGCCTTTCTAGTTTTCATTTCAAGGAATCTTTATCTCCAAACACCTGATTTAGATCAAAATAAATTCATATTTGTTTAAAGGAGCAATTTAGAAAAAAATAATATTTTCTTGCTGAGAGTGGCAGCTGGAAGGAATATAGATTGCTTAATAAGAAAATAACTAGAGATTCAGCATAAACCATTTCATAGCATTTTTTTATATTTAAAATTGCATTTAAGTGTGCTGAGTATACGTGTACTTTTAAGACATTAGATAACAGGTCTTGGCTTCATTTCAATCTCAGCAATTGAAATGAATAACTTGGCTTCAATTAATGCAGTTAAAGAGAAGGCAACAGCAAATTCATTAAATCTGAAAATCTACTGCTGGTGTGCAGGAAAACAGTAGATTTCATAGACTGGATCCACTTTTAACATGTTCTGTTAACGTCACGCAGTTGTAAAGAGACAGAAACACTATGCAGTGTCTTGAAATTACAGTGCCTTCCTTACATCTGGTTATGCAATTTCAGTATCAAGGAAAAATTCGGGTGTTTTGATCTAGAATGACAACTTAGTGTTTTGGAATCATTTCCGGATGATAACAGCTCTAAAAAATATATATATTTGGAATAGTCTTACAACTCTTTAATACTTGGCTTGTTTCACTGCACAGTACATATACAAAAATTAAGCTTGCTTTTGTCAGTGTAGCAAGCACTTGCATATAGCTTTGTTTTCATGAAGATGCAGAAACTGTAAAGGCATCATAAAATAACATCATCAGATTTAAGAAAGTGTGAAGCTTAGGAGTTTGGGTCTGTGCAGTATATTCCCTTCTATTTTAGGAATTTCCTACTTTTTCCAATGCATGTAACATTCTTAAAATACCTTGTCACCGTAGCTATTTTTTTCCTCTTTACTAGGCCCTTAATAATCCTGGATTGCCCTATTTGAGTGCAGTTGATCCAATCAAAGGTGATATAGAAGGACAGCTAACTGACAACTATTTCTGTTTCACCCTCCTCCTTCTCTAAAAACACTTTGCATATGTGTGAAATTCCCTCTGTATCTAGAGTTAGGTAGGTATCTGCCTCCCTTTTTAGATTACCGTTATCACCAAATGGCAGAGATCTTCTAGAAATCAGAAAGCACCAAGTGTAAGCTCTGCGAGTGGGCAGGTTGTTTTTATAGAATGTGAGAAGGTTGAGTGAATCTCCTGCTAGGTTCTCAGCTCCTGATTTTTCCCAAGTTTCATATATTGTCAGTTAGAACAGTCACTTGACCTAGAAGTATCTGGCAGTACCACAGTCCTCATTTGAGACAATAGGTGGCTGGTTCCTGAGCAGATGGATGTTTAATGTCCAAGTAGGATAGGCACCTATATAGCTTTTGTTTGCCCAGAGGCTGTTTAGCTTTCATTTCATTTGTCTTTCACCGCAGTAGCTGTGAATGTGCTTTCCATGTTTCATAATTACTGGGAAAATCTCAGAGGTAAATATGGAAATATTTGTTATTTGTCATCTTAACAGTGTCCTGGGGCTTAAAGCTAACCCATCCAAAGACTCAGTGAGTATGTGTTAAGGTTAGGCCTATAAGATACAACGTTTTAAAAAATTTCATTGGATTTAGCTGCTGCCTTTCCTCAAAGATTTGCACTTATTGCTTTGGTCACCACTACCTATCCTTGCTATCTTGCTCTTTATTTATTTTTAAATACAACTGGAAAAATTCCCACAGATTCTGCGTCCTCCTACCTGTTTTTTCACAGTAGTATGGAAAAAAATACCTTTGACATAGCAAAAGCTAATCTGGTCTTCAGAGTTGGCTACTTGCCTTGGAAAAATGTTGTCCCCGTTTCCTGACATGTCATCTTCCTCTTCCCTGAGCACTTTTTGGACATTATACTGTTGACTTCATTCAAGAGGAGTCATAATCCTTACTTGGGAAAGCAGTATTTCTTCATGCAACATGCAGATGAGTTTGATTCATTTTAACTATATACCTACCTACTCAGTGTCAGTACCTAATTATCAAAAGCAGCAGTCATTTTTTGCACACCTCTGTCCTCTTCAGTTGGTATTTTTAATAGCCTTTCATTATATCAGTAGAGGACAGGTTTTTTTTTATATATATGACAGGTACAATGGATAATACACTTGGTTGTATCCTGTAATCTGGAGGGATGTGGCATACTTCAGAAATGGTTTGAAAGTTCTGAGTACAGCCACAGGGGGGCTAAATAACTTCATTTATGTCCTGGTAGTCCCTTGCTAAGTAGGTTATCTCAGTCTGTTTCACGGAATGGTTGAAGTTGAAAGAGACCTCTGGAGATCTAGTCCAACCCCCCTGTTCAAGCAGGGACACCCAGAGCACTTGGCACAGGCAAATACCACTTAGTTCATTTGTGGGGAGCAGCAAAAGATCATAAATCATATATAGGAAGAATTCAACTGTGAGCAACAGATTTTTTTTTTAATAGCTAAAAATGCTACCGTATAGCTGTTTTGCTTAGAATGTTTTGAGATCCTTAAATGACTTTATCTACCGTCTTCTTCTAAGTTACTGCAAATTAATGAATGTAGAAAAAGGTTTTTCCTGATTAATCAAAACCTAAACTTAAAGGTAACAATTTGCTGTCAGAAGTTATATCACAGTGATGTTTTTTCCTTCAGAGCTTGCTGGAAAAAAACTTTGCTAAAAGCTGGATTTTTTTTAAAAAAGAAATTGAGCTTAATGTTTTTATCCTTAAGTCTGTAAGAAGCCTGAGTGAAGCAGTCTCCTAGTTGGCCTTCTGTCCTCACATAACCTCCCCTGGCACACACAAATAGAGCTGTCCGTGAAAGTGTCTGTGATAAAAATCAGGAAGGATCACGCTTGTGTTTTAATATAGGCCTGCAAAGGGTGGAAATCTCTGCAGTAGGGGGAAGTAAGAGCCCTTAATGGCAGATACATTGCAGCTTGTTAATGATTATCATAGCTTTACAAGCCTACCCTTCCTTTACCTTTAGATAGTTTTAATATGGAAAAACTTGTTTGGAGATTGATCTGAAAATAGAGTTGTTAAATGACCCATGCTCTTGGCAAGTTTTAATTGACTTGCGGCCTACTGCAATAAGCGTGTTCAATGTATTTGGTATTCCATGAAATATTCAGAGAATTGCTTCTACTTTACAGGAAGCTTGTCATAGTTCTCATGACTATTTACAAAACTTTCTTCACAAATAGTACTTGTGTTTGCTGGTAATCTCTTCCTGTCTCAGTCACATGCTTTGTTAATTCTTTTAATCACACACTTGAAAATCCTCTTATGTCACATGTTTAAAAATATTTTCGAAGTAAACTTTTTTGTAAAAAGGTACAAAACGGTTTGTACATGTCTGTAGTTTTTGTTTGACCAAAACACTGCTTTCAGTGACATAGCCCTATAGTGGTAATTTTAAAATTCCTTTATTGAATGTTTCCTTTTTCTAACCATTTTCTTAAACTAATTTTGGTACCGATTTTTATAAACATATGCCTGTTTAATACATTGGATTTTAAAATGATTAAAGAGCCTTCCACTATTTAAAATGTTATGTTAGAATAACATCTCCAGAAGCATTAAACCCTTGTAGTTTCAGATGACATAGGTGTATTCTGCAACTATTGCAAGGTTAAGACAGGCTTTTGTGAGTGACTTGAGTGACTTGAAATCTGGAAGCCCTATTAATACAGTGCTGTGGGTGATAGAATAACGTCGGCTGTTACTGTAGAGCCCAGTACTTTGCTAGTGCAGCTTTATGGCGCCTAGCCTATATCCAGTGTGCAGAGCACACGAGCAAAACTTGTTCCTATCTCTGCATGTGACGGCAGACCTGAACTGCTGAGAAGTGCCAAGAGGCAGCCTCCCCAGCTCCCTTGGAACTTGGAAAAACTTGCCCCTCCTCTGCTTAGAGGAAAGAAAAGGCAGCGTGCTTTATGAACAATATAAAGAGTGCTAACATTTACTGTATATGTATATACATGTATTGTATATACTATCTCTATGAAAAATTCAGCAGTAAACCCAACATAAAATATCCTGAAAGAGTGACATGAGAATCTTCCTCACTTTGAAGATGAGTTTTGTTCACTGTGTGGTCATAAAGTAAGTAGGAATGTGATACGTATAGTATGTTTGCTGCCAGTGCTGCCCTCTTTGTGTGTCTGTGTGTGTCTGTGTGTGTCTGTGTGTGTCTGTGTGTGTCTGTGTGTGTCCATTTATCTGTACATCCTTCCTATCCTCCCATGCTTTTAACAAAAATATGGAGTTAAAATGGGTATGTTGCCGTTCACTTGAAGTATTACAATTGTTTTCAATCTTGGTGTGTCTGGTTAGTTTAAGGATGATGCCATCAGTCCTCTCCCTTGAGCAGTGTTCTCTGGCCTGTGAGCTTAGAGCAGGTTCTTAAGCTGGTTGTGCCAGTTTCCATGCGGGACACGACTTTGGTTCCTATCGTGAAGGTCCCTATCATAAAGGTGTGATTTGAATAAGTCATCGTTTGAACTGAATATTCCATTTTTGAAGTAGAAGGGTACCAAGATGCTCTACGGCATGAAAATATTTAATCAAGTGTTACATGGCTGCTTCCCCACCGCCATGCATTCTTGGGCGGGCTTAAACAGTGATTTGGCTATTTTTACCTGTTATCCCTATGTTAGTTATCCTTCAGGTGAAAAATGGAGATAATGCTATGAAATACTAGTAGGAAGCCTGATTCCGTGAGTGAATGGAGACTTATTTTCACTTCTGTAGCTCCTTGCTATGCTCCAGGCATTTGAATGTGCTTTTATTACAAGTATATGAATACCAGCTGATGCCTTGATAAAACAAGTAGGCTATTAATAGAGAACCCTTGTGCTTGCAGCTTTCATTATCTCCCTCTTGCTTAGAGGAGGTATTTGGGAACAGGTTCAGGTTTATACCGTGCTTAGACCCTCTTGAGGTCTTTTCCTGTGTCAAGTGAAAATAGCAAAATCCTTATCTCTCTGACTAGAACCCTTGTGCTGCAAAAGCCCTTAAAGTACACTGATAATTTTATTTCTAAGTATGAAGGCTTATTTAATTTTCCTTTAGTTCTTGAGGAATGGAATTATGTTATGTTTATGTGATATGCTAAGAAAAGTCCTATTTGAGGTGAAAATAAGAGTTAACAGCATTCAGGTCTGGCATGGTTGGTTGTAAATGGAAACAATTTCAGTAATGCGCGAGCTAGTTGGTAGGTGTCTTAAGAATGCTTTCTCCAAAATAAAAATAATTATTGTAAAGTGTTCATTAATAACAAAGATGTTGTAAGTATTAACAGAAAGTATTCTTGCCCAAGCTTATGCTCTAATCATTAGCCTCAAGTCATTAGAAAGGACCATAAGGAAGATTGATGCTAACAGAAGATTTAGAGCTTTAATCTTCCTTGAGAGTCAAATGGAAGCTTGGAAGAACTTTGTCTGGTCTAAATCACTGTTTTCTGGTCACATTAACAAGTCCAGGATGCTTTAAGATGTTATGGAGTATCCGGTTCTGAGCTCACCAGCATGAGGGAGAAATGGAGGTACTGGAGTAAGGCCAGCAAAGGGCCACAGATGCTGAAGGGCCTGGAGCACCTCGCATGAGGAGCAGCCAGGAGAGTTGGAACTCTCCAGCCTGGAGGAGGGACGGCCATTTCTATATGTTTTACCAACATATAGAAATATCCGAAGGGAGGTGCAAAGAGGATGGGGACCTCTCAGTAGTGCTCAGTGGCAGGGCTAGAGACAGTGGGTGCAAACAGAATGAAGTGCAGGAAGTGCAAACAGAATGAAGTGCAGGAAGTTCTGGCTGGTAAGAAAACCCTTTCTCACTGTGAGGGTGACTGAGCACTGGAGTTAGCTGGGCAGAGGTTGCAAAGTTTCTGTGCTAGAAGCTGTTCAGAAGTCCTCTGGACACAATCTTGAGCAATGTGTTGTAGGTAACAGCTTGAGCTGGGTGAGGTTGGACTAGATAATCTCCAGAAGTGTCCTCCAACTTCAACCATTTGTTGATTCAGTGAATATCTTTCTGCATGTCTTTTGTTCTGTAGAAATAAATTAAACTATTTCCCAAATATGCCAATGTGAAAAGAAAGTATGAAAATAAGTACAGAGGGTTAGATGTGATACTGCCCTGAAGCTCATCCCAGGTACCTCAATGTGGTGTTTTAATAGTTAATAGTATGAATTCATGGATATGAATGCTTTGTTCCTAGATAATGACTAAACTTTCCTATATAGAATGGGATTAAAATGATAATAAAGACAGCAGTTGTAAAGAAAGCTGAAATGTCCAGCAGAACTTGTCATTGAAAAGTCAGTTATTCAGCTGAGCAAACTTTAGTAAATGTCTATAAATAAGAAAATTATGTTTACATGTATAAATAAGTATTATTTGGTGTCTATAAAATGACTTTTAGAGCAATAAGTGAAACTTCAAAGGAACTGAAAATGAAATACTTACAGGTTGCACAACATTTGACATTCCATATGGTGCATTGAATAGAAACATAATCCTAGTCCGAGGACTCTTAAAAGCATGTGTAAGTACATGAAGTGTAAGTCATGGCTTTTGATCTTAGTGAGAAAATGGGCAGAGATACTTTAATTATATTGTATCAAAAATGTATCTTCCTCTTCAGATGGCATGCTAGAACATTTTAGTTGCTGTTTGATTTTCCCTCTTACTCCAAGAACAGCTGGATCCAAAGGCTCCTTTTGTATATTGTATACTTTTTTTCCCTCCTCTCTCAGTAGAATGAGGGACCCAGTTGAGACCCTTGTCAGTAACACAAGGACTTTATCTGCCATAAAAGCCTTCCAGACACTTCTGGCATGAAATCAGCTAGGAATGGCTTTATAATTAGTTATAGGTTTTTCCATTCCGATAGCCAGAAATACTTCCCCTCCTCCCCCTTCCCAAGGGAAACTGTATTTTTAAGTCTGAAGGGATTATTAATGCAGAACAAGTTATTGTAACCTAGCATTTATGAATGGTTTTCAGACTTGTGTGTGTGTGTGTGTGTGTATAAATATATATTTTTTAAAAACCCCAAACCTCAAGCCCAATGAAATTCTGCAAAAAGTGTGTGGACAGTAACGGGCTGTTCACACACACAGTAATAGCCTTTGGGAGAGGGAGCCGTGTGGGAGTGAGCTACCACATGGAATATTTCTGCTCCTCTGTTTCTCATAGAACACATGCTGGAGAGACATTAGTGAGGCTGAAATCTTCAGCTGTCTTCAGGGAACCTGAAATTCAGTATGAGGTCTAAAATATAAATTGCCCTTTTTTGAAGTAGTGCGTAATTAAACAGTGGGACTCAGTGTCCTGGAATGTTATGGAGGCCAGAAGCGTAATATTAAAAAAGAGGTGGGGCAGATTCAAGCATGGGTGGCTGAGGCAACTCTGTCTTTCTCGAAATCTGTGAAGTGCCCTTGCCACAGTGTGATGGGAGAAGAGTAGTTGTTTGTCCAGCTTCATACTTTTTGTCGCTTCTTCCAGCCATTTGCTGCTGGTTACTGCTGGGGATAACTAGAAGGGTGGTCATCTTTTTTAATTACAATGTATAGTCACTGTTGGTTAATGCTGCTACTCGAAAGCTGAGCCATCAGTCATATTTTTTTTAAATTAATTTTCTTTATTCTGATACTTTTGGAAGAAAAAAAAATGGCTTCTATTCTGAAGTGATGAATTAAGTCATTCAGAGAGTTCAGACAGCTTTATGTTATACTTTGATAACTGAATCAGTTCTACATTTTTGAGATTTTTTTTTTTTTTGCAGTTACTTGTCCTGTTAGCAGCCTTCCTAGAGGAGAAATGCACTGTTATGTGTTGAGCAACAAACCTGATGTGTTGAGTTATGTGGCTTCTATAGTCCCAAATACATTATGAAACGGTGAGACATCACATCTTTTTGATTAAATGGTCAGTTTTTAGACTGGTGGATGTGACCAAACTGTTCTATGAGGGCAATGAACTAGGAGAGGGTTGAGAGTATGGATTGCTTTTTCCTGTCTATATTCAGCTCGGTCAAAGGTGGTTTGTGACTGGAGAAATGCGAGTCAAATGGTGGGAGATTGACAAGGAGAAGAAGGTGCTTTGGGCACTTCTGTCCTGAAGTTACATTACATTTACCATATGAAGAAGCAGCGGAATGCTTCCCCAAAGTGTGCATGGAAATGATCATGAAAGCCTAATGCTGTAGTCAGTTTGGGTCTAGTCTTCCAGAAGCAAATAGCTTGTTACTGTGCAGAATTATGTCTGACTTTGATGAAGGTTAGGGTTAGGTAACGAATGTTTGCCAAATGGAGATATGTGTGCATCTGTCCTGCATGTACTTTATATATTTATATTTAAAAATCTTAGTATTGACAAGAAAAGGTCAGACTTTGACAAAATTTTCCCTTTTTAAATGCTGGTTTTCTCTTTCCTGTTTTTGTAGGTGAAAAAGAATCTACATATCTAAATAACACAAATCTTCTGTGAGACTTCTACTGAAAATATGAGAAAAGGAGGGCAACCTAACACTTCAGAAAGTGATTAAATGCTATGGGGGATGCACTATGGTGGACGCACTATGGTGGACTCTATCTCGGTTGTTTCTTTATGGAATTATGATAAATTATTCATCGCTGATGGTCTTGCTAGGAAGCCCAGGCCTAACATGTCCATTCCCCCATGAGATTTCCCTTCCCGGCTGCGGTTTCTTTTAATGCCGCTTGTTGGCCCGAAGTGGGAAGGTGTAGGTTGCAGCCGCACTCACAGAGGAAGATTGACTTGAATGCGGGTAGTGGAAGGCAAGAGGAGATAAGAACGAGCGTGTATTTTTCCTGCAGATCATGAAATAATTTAATAAGAGCTGGCTTCTCGTGTCAAGCAGGCAGATCAAGTTGTCAGCTTTTGTGCAGGAAGCTGGAGTACGTGTCTTGCGTAAGCACAAGGGAGTTGATAGGAACTCGCCAGCAGCGTTCGTCCAACTTCTGAAGTGTATGGGTGCCTCTTTACAGGATAGATTTTTAATCAGTTTCCCGTAGTTAGGGTTCTTGGCACTTGGGCCATATCACTTCAGGCTGATAGCAAAGATCTGTTGGCTAATGGAAACAGTGATTAAGGGCTTGAGTTTTCCTGAGGCTCCGGAGTGATAGTGAAACAGCTGCAGTTGCAGGCAATGGAAAGTATGAATAACTCTTCCCTGGAGTTGTATAACCAAAGGAATAATCGGATCGGAGACTAGGCTGAACTATTGTGACTTCTGATTACTAAAAACACCTTTAGCCCATGTGTTCACACCTCATTACAGTATATGTTTTCAAGGCCCTGAAGAGCCCACACCTATTAGCTGTGAATCGATAAAAGATATTGCCAGAGGAATCAAGTATTTCCCACCTGAGAAGGGAGTTGGAGCAGGGGGAAAGGTTGTGTGCCTGGGTAGCATGTAGGTTTATGAACAACTTTATGGACTTTCTTCTTTGGTGTACAGAGAGTGAGCGTCAAAGAAACATTCCTAAGCGTAGCCCGCAGCAGATGAAGTGCAGTAATCCTTCGGAGGAGGCAATTCAGGAGAGGTTGTTCCTTAATTACCCACTTGAGATGCGGCTCTGTCTCTTGTTTCTTCCTTGGTAAGCTGCCACATTAAAACTCTGCCTTTATCAATGTGTGCAGTGATGATCTCACCTGCTGAAAAAGCAAAGCTTGAGCATTTCATAAAGACGGGGGAGAAAGCAGAAGCTGCAGTCAAGTGTTGAAATCATTTGTCCTCTGCAGTGGTAATTGAAGTATAAAAACTTGCCCTGAATATTCAAAAAGCTAGAGTCATTTCAGGAGTCACTGTTACATAGTGAAGAGTTTGAGTGATTGTTTTGTTTTGTTTCTTCTCTCCACAATTATAGCAGGTGGCTTCTTCCCAAATAAGCAAGGAAGGAAATGGAATATATACCTAAAGCTACTCTTTGTTTGTTTTTTTAATGGTAACTTTCAGCAGCAGAATTACCCGGAGGCATCCCTGCTTAGGTCAGGGGGTCATATGTCTATTTTCTTGTTTGAGTGCTGGGCTTTGTTCATTTGCTTTTTGTTCTTTAATGCCAGCAAAATTTCCACTGGCAGTTGAAGTAATTCAGCCCTTGTGATACTATCAGGTGGCTGTTGGAGGAGGAGGGGAGGAAAAAAAAGGTTAGTTGCACTGAAAGCTTCACAAACTTCACAGTCAGTAGGACTATGTGGCTAAAAGGCTTTAATTAGTATTGTTTTAATATGTCCCCTCCGTAGGGGTATATAATTTATCTGTAACGACATTAATTGAACGTGACTGAAAAAGTTTCAATATACTGGCCTCTAATCACACTAAAAATGTATGTGATTTAGGATAAAATTCAGCCTCTTCTATGGATGGACCATTTTACTAACATTTTAAAAATTCATTTGAAATTTTCAGGTGCACTCTGTGGGCCCTTAGAAATACAATAACTGTCTGTAATTATCTTGTCTTGCTACCCACCCAAAACATTCCTTTAAAATATTTGATACCATCTTGCCTTCTTTCCCTTAACTTCAGTGGAAAATTTCATTCTGTAAAGTTCAGAAAGATACAAACTTGCTTCTTAACATCTGCTGTGGTTTTCTGAAACCTCCTGGGTAAATAAAAGTATATATATTTTTTCCTTGATTGATTTTTTTTCCCCTTAGTTACAGAGAATGTACGGGAAGAGTGGTCACAAGACAAACAGTCTGAAGCGTGTTACTTATAGTTAGCTATGATCATTTCTCTTAATAAAAGAAAGGTTCTGCCATGTTGCCGTGAAGGGAGTAAAAAAACAAAACCTTTTTTCATCCAATTTATCATAGTATATAATAGGATATAGTGAGGTAACTGCAGAGTATGTTCCATTAAATTTCATCAGGGATTCAGGCATAATTTTCCCCCATTAGAAAGTGTCTGTTATAGTTGAGGGGAAAACTCCCAACATAATTAAAAAAATATTTGGGACAAGTCCTGTAGTCCTGTTTTCCTTTCCAGACGGGAAGAATTGCAGACTGCAAGAAAAACAACTAAAACACAAATGTGTGCTGCACTTTTTATGAAGCCAAGGTAATATCAAAACTTAGTTTTCACTTGCTAACAATTTAACAGATTTTCAAGGATTATCAGGCTAGCTTAGGTCAAATCTGGTGCATATTTGCACTCTGAATTTTACATATAAGGTATGTTGAGTTTGCCAGAATACCAGTTGACAGCATGTGGGAGACGGCAGTTATTTAAGATCAAGCTCCTGAGTCTCTTCTAGAAAGCAGAGGCAGCAGTGGTGCTTTCAATGGGAGAGCAGGTTTTTACTGCCATGTCCCTTCCATGGTAGAAAGGAATGTGCTCATGAGCTGGAGCACTGCAGGAGCACCCTGGCACATGGGCCTTTCCTTCAGCGGAAGAAGCCGGCCTTTCCAAGCAGTAGCTGCCACTCATCACGGTCCCCTCCTTAACACTAAGGTAGGGAATCACTGGGCTTTTTGGAAACTCCAAAATGAGCTAAGTAGATAATGGAGCCACAGCAGTTGCTGCTCATGGTGATTTGTTCCTACCAGTGCAGTTCACAGTTTGCATGAAACACACCTTGCTCTTGCCAGCAGCTTCTGCTGCCTTCCTGCCATTAGGCTGGATCTGTTTGCAGGCGCTTCCCAATTACTGTCTTATTCTGGCCTGACGGAAGTAACAAATGGTCCCCCTTTTTTTTCCTGTTTATCCCATCCCTTTAGGAAAAGCCAAGCATGCTGTTAAAACTGATGATATTTCTAAGGTCTGTACATGCTCACTGAGTGCAAAATGGAAACTTCCAATTTGTCATGGGAACCTCTGAAGAGCTAATAGCTTCCAAACACCACATACACTAGCTAATATAGTTTTTACCAGCAAAACGATTATTATAAGTCTCTAACGTCTTATATAAGGCATTCCTGAAAGTATATTCAGGATGTAAAGTCATAGAATCCATAAACTTTGAAGGGATTTTTAGATATCATCTAGCCCAACCTCCCTATACATGCAGGGTCATCTAGAGCACGGGGCACAGGGCTGTGTCCAAGTGGGTTTTGAAGATGGCCAGAGAAGGAGACTCCATAACCTCTGTGGGCAGCCTGTTCCAGGGTTCTGTCACCTTCACTGTTAAGAATTTTTTCCTTATGCTTCTATGATACTTTAGGTGCTTCAGTTTGTGGCTGTTTGTTCTAGTCCTATCAGTGGCCACCACTGAAAAGAGGCCGTCCCCATCCCCTTTGCTCCCTCCTTTGGGGTAGTTATAGGCACTGGTCAGGTCCCCTTCAGCCTTCTCTTCTCCAGGCTGAACAGAAGATGAGCATAACCTTTGGTAGGACAAGTGGCTTAGCCCGTTGAACATTTTGTATCACTGTGTCCTGAAAAGCAGTTTACATTCAGTCATAGATTGAGATCATGCAGCTGCTATTCAGTTCTTATGTACTGGGAAGTTCTCGGAAATGTTTGCCACTGATTTACCACCTAAATAGTGGACTTCTGTCAAATGGAGAGTATTTTTGCAGGCACTTTTTGCTAGATTTCTATGGAAGTCAATGGAGGAAGTAAACAAATACTGAGTGATGAAACCCCATGGTAACTTGCAGTACGTGCAGAGGCCGTGAAGATGAGGCTTGCCTGACATAGCTAAAGTCTGAAGTGTTAGTATTTAGAATCTCTCCTTGGTCTGGAAAGGAAATGATTTTGTTGGGGCGTGTTTCTTTTCCTCAGTTAATCAGTTATTAAAGCTTTTTGTAGTAGATCCATTCTCTTAAATGCTGTGCTGAGTAATGGACCAGAAGGCATGTGGTGCTTTAAACAGTGAAGTCTGGTATCACTTCTAAATACATAAATAAAAATCCTACTTCACAGGAAAGCAAGGTTGAGTGATTAGAAATAACTTGTGATTACCTAGTAATGCTTAGTCATACAGTTCCTTCGCTTTATGAATCTATGCTGTCTTTTCTTCAATGCTTCCCTCTCCTAGTATGTGACAGAACTTCTGAAGCTCTACAATTTAACTTGTAGTAGTGTTAGTTGCTCTGTAATCTCAGCCCTGTAATCTCAGCCTTAAAAATTGGCGAGGTTTCATTCAGAAAGTATAAGCTTTAAATGAAAAGCCAGTCAAAGGAGAACCAAATAACACCTAGCAAACCTCCAAAACTTGCCCTTCTAAACTGTGGTGCAGAAGCACCCTGCTCCAGATCAGTTACCAGCAGTTTGCTGTGACTTTGTCCAAAGGCTGAGCCTGTAGCGGCAGAGCAGCTTCAGCCCCTTGCAGGGCCCAGCAAGCCCTGGCTGCTCTGCCCAGCCAGCAGCTCCCTGTGCCCGCAGCAGCTGCATCCGGCACCTGGGAATCGGCATGGGACTCGGGACAGGGCTGGAAAGGCAACTCGTGTTGCTTGGGAATGGTTGGCCCTACCTACTGGGAGGAAGATAGGGAAGCCAGCTGTGTCCCAGGCCAGGGATGTTTGCGGTAAATGCTCTTGGGATCTACACATCTAAAACTGCAGTATGACAGTAGGCAAATAAGTGCTATAAAAGCACTTGGCGTGGCAACCCATCTAGCTCTTCATCTCCCATATTGAAATGAATAATTTTTTTTGCATAGATCATTTTATTATTGGAGACAGATTTGACTGTATTTATAAAATCACAGCCCTATCTGTATCTGACAGAAAAGGCATTTTTGTAATTGTTAATTCTTGCAGCTGCATCTAACTAACGGCTTTTACAGTTTAGTTTTATTTCATTTTTTTAAGCTGCATTAGAGCAATTCAGAGAAAAAAAAAGTCTGTCTACTTTTCTTTTTCCTATAAGGGAAAAACAAACCTTGGAAAGTTTTGTTATTGCGAGTTGATCTATGTTTAACATAACTAGTAGTTTCTGAGCTTCAAATAGGCAGCTGACTGTTTGTAACAGTTGACAACTGTTCCTCCTATAAGTACCCAAGTTCATTGTTTCTTAAGAGAATTGCTGGTAACATTTTTCCCCCCTCTTCTCCATTTTTACTAGCCTGCTTAATCTTTTCCTATCTTTGTGCATTACTGCTGGGCAATATGCCCTCTCTGTGCTTTGAGTCTGGTTCTTTTGCTGATATTGTTAATCCTTTGCATTGCTTATTGTCTGCTTTGAAGACTGTAATTACTTTGCGGTTAAAGCTGTAAAAACCCCTTCGTAAGGTTTAGGTTGCATAATGCAGACCTAGCATACTCCTAAGCTCCTTTTTGCTCTGCTCTGCTTTGAAACATCAGCTAAAACGCCTTTGATTGCCTCTAGAAATTATTGAAACTATTGAGATACTGCTGTCCTAATGGGCTGCCAAAATTAGGTGACTTTGAGAAGCAGAGACTGGTCTCTGGTGCTAAAAGCACAGTGTTTATGAAATTCTGACTCCTGAGAGTGATATCTTGCACACACTGTTTTTATAATCAACATCTGAGCCCATTGGTGGATGGGTGGGTTTTTTGTTTCTTGTTTGGTTGGTTGGTTGGTTGGTTTTGTTTCCCCCTCCTTCCTGATCAAATCATGTGAAATAGAACATTTGATCTCTTAGCTTTTCACAGTTCAGTTCAATCAACATGTAATTCATCTGGGGGAAAAAAATGATAAGCCTTAACTTTAGATATGGGAAAGATGTCTTTTTCTATACGTACTTAGAGGCTAGGTATACAGTGGTAATCTTGCCTTTGACCAGGACTTGATTGTTGCAGTGACTTAATGAAGTTCCTCAGAAATACCTTGGAGAGGGGCCTGAATAGCGAGCAGACTAAGAATAGCTTGGGGCTGCGCCCAGGAGGGAGCTGTCTGCCTTACTTCCTTGGCCTGCCTGGGAGAAATGGCTCTATTTTCCATAAAAGAGTTTGGGGAACTAGGAAAGCAAGTAAACATGAAATTTCAAAGTCATGTGGAAAGCTAGGAAATTGCATTCATGTTTAATATCCCATTAAAATTTCATCTTTGCTGAAACTTCACAGGGAAATAGGAACAATTTTATAACAGTGAAAGCCTCTTTTTATAGCAGTCTTACTTGTCTGTGTGATAACCTATGTTTCTAAAATTAACAAAAGGGAATAAAGGGAGCTTCACCACTTTAAATGATTAGAAATGGAGACCTGATGGAAGTCCAACCAAGCCAGTTTGAAACAAGGGCTTTGAAGTTCTCAGCAAAATACAATTTGTAAGTCCTGCTCAGGCTGTGCAAAGTGCCCTAGCTCTGAGGCAGGCAGCCTGGGAAGGGAGGTTTTGGGTCATCAACTGACTTTCGAAGTGAGGAAATATCTCTGGCCGGAGGAATTGCCTTAAATTTCCTAATGAGAATGGGAGGAAGTGAGGGTCCTGGGAACTGCTTTGAAGATTCCTTTGCTTAAGTAGTGCCCTTCTGACTGGATCCTGATCGGAGCGAGGGGAACCAGAACTTTGGTCAGGTCCTGGAGTCAGCCCTGCTGGTGGCTGCTGCCAAGAGCCGACACTAGAAAGCCAGGCTGGCAAGCAGGTTCAGAGAACAGATGATCACTTTACAAACAGCTTGTTTCCTTAGACGGCCACTCATGTTGTGACTTCCAGAAAAGGAAGAACTTTTAATAGAAGATGTAAGTATTCAAAGAGGCTTTTTTCTAAGTTTCTCTACCTAAAAATAGTTTATTAGGGCATCTGGAATGGAGTGATAGTAAATGGATTTATACAGGAAATGGAGGGGAATGTGTATGTGTTATGTAATGTAATTTTGGGAGACTTACCTGGAAAATAAGGATTCAGATTGTTTTGGGAAAAGGTTGCCTTTTTCTTAGTTTCTTTTTAATCACCGTTCCCCTGCCTCCCCACCACTGCCTTTCTTGTTTCCCTGTTTCTCCAGTCTTCCATCCTGGAAGGTTTAGCGGAGGTAGTTTGGCAATTTCTTCTTAAGTAACCTCTTATGTTTCACTTGGCAAAAATTATCATTTTCATCTAAATCTGGAGATTTGGGATTCAAATCTATGGGATTGTTTGATAATTTCTGTCCTCCCTACCCTCCTTCAACTAACACCCACACTGCTGCAAAATCCTGTGTCCTGCTATTTAAACCCAAGAGCCCTTGCTGGGCCCTCCTTACTCGGGAGGGCCTTAGGTCTGCTGAACAGCTCAGCAACTTGAGGGTTCCTTGGTAGAGACTGTTTGTACTTTCCTGGGAATTTAAGAGCCCCTGGCTTTTGTGGTTGCCATATAAACCAGTTGACTTAGCCTGCCATGTAGTCCTAATTGTATAAAACAGGTAAATTCCTATTTTGTGATGGTCTCTCTTTTTTTTTTTTTTTTCCCATGGTTTTAGCATTGGCATCCAAGCAATACTAAATTCCTCTTAAGAGGAGTTTATAAGGACTTGATCCTGCTTTTGCTTAGGAAAGGGACAATATTCATTTAATGGGAGCAGAATTCCGGCATAAAGTAAACTGATATTGGGACTAAGATGGGCAAGAGAGGGGGAAAGAAAGCAAGCTCTTAAGGGTAGACTAGATCTAGTTGCACATCTAAGTAGTTACTTGTTTTTCCTAAGCAAGTGTGTGCATGTTCACCATGGTAATTATGATGGCTGTGGGAACACTTGAGTCAACTAAAGCGTATCTCATAGACTAACCTCATTGAACTGCTTTTTGCTCTCAGAGAGATGGTCTTGAAGAGTCACAATCAGAAACCAGACAAGGGATGAGCGCTGCTTTACATTCCGTGCAGACTTTGTGAAATGTTTTCCAGGAAAATGGAATACAGCCCCATGAATCACTTGTGGAAAACCCAGTGGAATGAATTAGTCAAATGTTCGAGTGACCACCTTTTGCCTTCTGGTATCAGGAAGTAGTGCGACTTTCCATGATTTTATATGGATCACATGGCGTAAATAAGGCAATAGTTAGAGTAGCAAGCAATTAGAGGTGCTGCTTTTTTGTGTCTCATAATTCTCTAAATTCCTACTTCAGAATAAATAGGAAATTAAACTTTGGACAAAAGGTATGTGTTCTTTCCTTTGGAAAACCTCCAACCAGTCTTGCTGACTGTATTCTTGTACTAGGCTGTTTCTCAACCATAGCAGTGTAGAGGAATGGGGCTTGGGCAACCTGAACTCTGAATTCCTCTGGAAAGGAGAGAAATGCCTTGTTATTAGCTGAACACATGCTACAAAACCTTGTGACAGCAAAAGCCTGTTACAAACAGTTAATTCCAAGTAATAAGATATCCCTGAATTGAGCACTGAATTAAAATATCTGAAAAGGAAGTCCTATCTTTTTCCCTCTCTCTACCCTGAAGCAAACTCGAACATCTTGCTGAACTTGCCATGAATTTGAATTTTCTCCTACATGTTTTTTGGTCCACTTCAACAAAGTCTTTCCAAGTTACCTTTTTACAAGATAAAGCTCAGCAACATCTGCAACCTCTGATTCCTTCTTGACTCTTATTTTGAGCACTGTAAAGCCCAGGAAAATAAGGCAGAGTTCTTAAATCACTTAAGCGATGTTTGTTTTAAATTTTATGGGGGTATGTAGATTAAATAACAAACACCTGGTTTACTCTGCAGTTGTGTCCCTGGCCAGCTGTTCCTACAAGGTGCTGAATCTGCCTGTCGTGTGTCATGCAGTGACATGGCCCCTTGCCCTGGCTTGCCTGGAGGCTCCTGGGAACCGGCTGACTCGTTTCTACCCCACTGACTAGAGTGGCTGGCAGCAGTTTCACACGCATCTCCCTTGGCCTCCCTGCTCTGATATTTTCACACAGCTTTTTGGCACTAACAGTGTCCTTTAAGAATTTTATCCAAGTGTTTTATTTCTTTGAAACTTGCTAAGAAGCTCAAGACAACCCTTTCTTTTTGTTGTCTTCTTTCGGATGACTTGAAGAAAACTGTCCCTAGCTCTTTAAGGGAGGTTTCTGTGGATTTGCCTTGGCATGAGGAACTCTTTGAAAGTACAGAACAATAAACAGTGCCTTTTTTTTCTTTCTTTTTTTTTTTTCCCCCTCCTCCTAGCTAATCCAATAGATAATCTAATTCCGTAGATAATGGAGCCTGAACGTAGGGTTCTAGGCTCTTGGTAATCCTCCCTCCAAGGGAATAGTGCCCCTCATAGTGCCCAGTAGTGCCCTTGTAGCATTTTAAGGTGCTATTTGGTACTGCCGTTTTTGTGCTTTCCAGGTGAGAGAGCTTTGTGGGCTTTCTTACCCTCTTCCCGAGGGCACAACAGCCAGAAATGTTCATATTCACTGGGTTCTTGTGTGTTTTTTTCCCTCAAAGACACCAGCCACTTTAGCCCAGATGGTTCCAAGCTTGCGGGTCTAGGTGAGTAGGAGGCAGTTCTAGCACAGATCAGGCTTTCAGGCCGTGAAATTGGTGACAAGTGAGCAGCACGGTTGCTCAGTTGATGTTAATGCCTTCCAAAAGGCCTCTTGCTGAACAAAGCACAGGAGTGGCTTGGAGATTTCTCTGCAGAAGGTTCTCTTATCCCCTTAAGAGGTTTATTGATGATTAATTTAAGACGCTGATGTTGCAGGAGTGTTACAGCGTTGGAATAGCTTCTGTTTGTGTAATCTGGCCATATGGACTGACAGAAGCTACGCAAGTCTCATTTGCTTCTTCTGGCTTTGTCTCTTATTAGTTAAAAACATTGGTTTTCCTATACCAAACAAATTTGGCTAAAGTTGTTTTATCTCCTCTGAAGTATTCCTGGCGTTTGAAGATGCTCAGATATCTTTTTCCTTAAGTAGGGGGGAAAAAAAAGCAGATCCTTTTCTACTCAATTGCTGCAAAATTTCAAACCTCAGAATGCCAGCTTTTAGTGCCTAGAAATCATTTTTCTGAGTGAAATGATATTTTCAATATGATTAGAGAAGTGATTGCCAGTAAATATGCGTAATGAAAAACACTTATTTCATTCCAAGATACTTGAATGAGAGAAAATTGCAGATACATTTACTATGGATCAGTCGAGTTCATTGCCAGGGTAGAAACAGTGTTAAAGAAAGATTTTAAATGCTGGAGTATTGGCTTATATTTGCTATATTAAGAGTTACTAAAGTGTCTAGCCAGTTACTCAAATATTCTGTAGCGGAATTTCCAAGTTACTTGTTTAGTATTGCCAATCAGTGAATAGGAATTTAGTGTTTAATGCTTGGAAATGTAAGTGTAAGTCATGGATTTTTCCAAGGAAGGAATAAGCACACTGTAGGTATTTATTTTTCTGATGGTTAACCGGAAAACTGTCATGCATTCAATCTGTAAATAGCCCTTCTGTGACAAAGCCCAGCTCTGTATATTCAGTGTGGAGGCCTGTAACCCACACGGTGCAAGTGTAACAACAATTCCTGTAGTTTAAGCGTCTGTTTAAAAAAAATCTTATAAGAGACTATTCAGGATAAAGAGCTCCTTTCCTTCTTGGCAATGCTTCTGGAAAAAGTGTTTGAAAAACTGGTAGTGTGTTGTTGTTGTTGTTTTTCCTCCCCTCTCTCTTTGTGCTCTATGGAGTAACTGTGGAGCAGGTGGTTTCTGTGTGTTCACAAGGGGCAACTCTTGGCTTCATGGAAGCCTCCTTAACCTCACAGGGGAAACACCACTTGGGGGAAAAGTTTGGATCCTTTTGGCAGTATAGATATCTGCTGAAAGGACAAAATCTGTAGTTTCTGACTCTTAAAATATTTTTAATTCCGTTTTGTTTTTGAAAAAATAGGAATAGATGCAGGCAGCCTTCTTTAGAATATTTCTTCATTTAAAACAAACAAACACCTCAGCTAGTCCTGAAAAGCAGCAGAGGAGGACCTGGCATTCACTGGAACCAGGTTGTGTTGCAGTTTGCACATCTTCAATAAGTGACATTTTGAAATGGAGGAGGGAAAAGCAGACTTGGAACTTGGAAGAATTATTGATTAAGCAGTAAATAAAGTTGTCTTACAGTTTGAAGATGTTTCTTGAAAAAATACAAGGATGCATCTGGTTTTGAGACACTTCACCTTGCCCAATTTCAAGAACTTCAAGTAAGGAAATGCACGTGGAACTGATGAGATTCTTTTGTAGACATCCTTGGTTGTTACTGTTTTGTCTCACTAAGCATAACACACAGATTTGGTTTGCCAGATATGATCATGAAAGATTCATTGCAGCTTAGAAGCTCCAGTTCTGCTCTAGTGGAATCATACAGGAATGCCTGGGCTTTGTTTTCCATAATGAAATTTCCGCCATTTTCATTTAAGGCATTGGAGGCTGTTGTGTTCTCGCAAATGGAGGAATAGGCTAAAGGTGCAAGCCAAGCCATGCCAAATCCCAGGCTGGTGACGTGCTCCTAGGAGCCTCCCAAGTCAGCAGAAATGACCACTGGCTTCTGAGCTTTCTTGCACTCGAGGTTTGGATGCCTTTTTCTAACCACACAAGAGGTCCCCGCTCGTAACAAAAGTAAAGGTGAGGCCCTGAAACCCCTGCAGTGCTGACACTGCCAGAATGGTTTTGAAAACCCTACTCAAGCTTTGATCAAAGCGAGAAGTTTCTGTGTTTCTGTAGTTATATTTCCTGGTGTATCTGAATTTTCATTATGCAGTCTCTTGTGCTTTCCGAAGTTAACTCTTGCTTTAGCTTTCCTTGATTCCCTAGTCAAAGCCTACCATGTATCTATTATTTCTGCTTGTTCTACTCAGTCTTCACATCTTATGAGCTATACTTCATTATCTAGAATGTATAATGAAAAAAGCAGGAGATAGGAATGTCTTGGTTGTTTGGTCTTTCCAGAGACACTTCAATGGATATCTTAGATAGATAGGGATACACTCAACCAGAAATGCCATTTACCTTTTTATGCTGCTGTAATGGTGTGTGCGTCATAAAGCCACAAAACTGAATAATGCTTTTGTTTCTCAAGCAGGGTTTAAAAGGCGAGCTTGATGGCATGAAGCTTTTGCTGTAAAACCCTTTTGTTTAAAAGATGCAGCCTTGGATTATTGGAATCTGGATTGTAATTCTATCCTCTCACCTCAATTTACTTTTTCAAAACTTGTGTAAAATATATCATGTCTTCATCAGTATACTTAAAAGAATACCTATTAAAATGGATTCCAAATAACTTTTTAAAGTTATGAATCAAATTTAGGGTCAGTGTTCTCTTGGCATTTTTGGTTTATGTTCACACATTTTTTAACTGCAGGATGGAAGGCAGGAATTCTGCAGGTGTGCTCTGCCTACCGGAACAGCTGAATGGTGTGGAGCTTTGGTCACCCTGGCTGCATTTTTGTAGGGTTCGAGTAAGATACTGCAGGTCACGGCATTGGACTGTGGTGGACTTGTTGCTGCCATGAGGTTTTGGGAGAACTCACTTCAGTCTGCCCCCTTCCATGCGTTCTGTGCTGCAAGCTGTCACAGCTCAATCATCTTCATTCAAGAACTTCTCTTCCTTATGGCTTCTCCTTCTCCATGACCAAAACGTAAATATTTTCCCCAGCACTGAGGGCCCGTTTGGTTGGAATCTGGTGTCTCCCAGATGAGCGTGCGAGGCCAGCGCAGCGCCTTGCCCAGTGCCCCTCAGCGGAGCCGCTCGCCGGGCGCTGCCCAGCTCCAGCTGTGCCGAGTGTCACGGCGGGACTGACATGCCCAAAGAATGCATGGATCCCGCTCCAGGCATGTGCCCTATCCCCCGGCCTCCCCCTCTGCTCAGTCGGGCTTATAAATAGCTGTACAGTTGTTGCCTCCCTACAAAACAAAGTGTTCTTCATCCTCAGAAGGCGCCCCCTCATTTGAGAAATAATGAATGCTGCTCTGCTAATGTGTTTGCTCTGCACCTCCTTTCTTTCTTCAGTTGCTTCAGCTTGCAAATCCACCTATCAGTTCATTACTGTCTAGATTTTGTTTTCCCACATTGATACTCCAATAACCTTGAGAAAACCAGACTGCTGCTCATCTTTCCCTGTTACAGCAATTGAAAGAATACCTCACCCTTCCTTTACTTCATAGTTAGGCAGGGCTTAAAAAAAGATACAACTTTAGCTTGAGGGTGTGTGGGGGGGTATTTTTATAAATAACTTCCTTCAATTCTTCTACAAATAGTTGTCAGATGCTTTTTATTTATTATGCAGGAAAGTGGCTTCATAAGGCATTTTGATTTTAAAACCTCCTGTTCCTTTTTAGCTGATAACATAAATATGGAAGAACTTCGGAGATTTTATTTTTTTTTTAAAATCTCTACTCTGAAGAGAGAATTTATGTAAATATCTGTAAATTTTCATTAAGTTCAAGTAAAAAGGAGAAGCGAGTTGTTCAAGGATATCCCGCCCTTCCCTTTCCATAGTCTGTCTAGTGGCATGTGCCCCATTTCCATGATGAGTTTGAGTCTGTACAATTGTCTCCATCTTCTTTTTCTTTCCCTTTCCTCCCTAAACATAAATAAATAAAACCCAACAATGCAATCATGTCTGGCCATAGGAACGGTTTTAGTTACGTTTTTCCTGGTGAAAGATTGCCAGGGCCATCTCTGGCTCTTGTTCTTCGTCTGTTTTTTTAATTACTGCCTTGATTGATTGATTGATGGATTGATTTTCCCTCCTCCCAGCCCTCGCACCAAACTCTAGTATTGGTGGATAGTACTTTGCAGGTATTTTTCATCCACTTTCACCAAGCAGCTTACCTTCATAAAGGTCATTTAGATTATTGGAAACTGCATCACTTTGAGGAGTTC
>JAUBOD010000279.1:2374761-2389533 GCA_032353885.1 Nothura maculosa | reverse complement strand
GGTTATTTTTCTTTCTGTTTTGAAAACTTTTTGATTGGCGTTTATCTGTGATACAACTTCATATAAAGGTCTGCCTTGTGGTTTTAAGCACGTGTACCAGCTTGGTAACCATGCAGAATCTTTGGAGCTGTTCTGCTCATGCATTGCCTAGAACATTGCTGCTGTGATTCTTCCGCTGCATTTTGTCATGGGAAAGGGAAAAGGTTCTTGGAACAGCCAGAAGCCTAAAACATAGGCAATGCCATACACTGGGTGTTTGCCCTTGCCTCTGTGTGCTTCACCTATCACTCTTCCTTCTCCAAAAAGTAACTGCAAGATGTGAAGTATGTTAGTGATAAGTGTGCTGAACTAACGTGCTGATGAATATTTCTGTGACAAGTATTCCAGCTTCATTTTTTTAAAGTTACTTTTAATATTGTTTAATAGCTCACAGCAATCAAACTTTTTCTCAAGACACTCGTATCTACTGCTTGATGTATCTTGGCGTAGTACACTTAAGTAAGCCTTTCTTGTGTACCTGACTCTTGCATGGAATGGGATGCTGAAGCTTTATTGAAATTTGAACAAATTATTTTTATTCTCTCTCTCTTCCCTCTCCCCCAGTTAGAAACACACTGGCTATAATAAGCCCATGCATCTGAAGTGAGGAATGGTCAGATATTTTCCGTTCCATGCAACAAACAAAGTTAATGAAAGGAGTTGTCAATGACAGCCTTAAATGCATTGTAACTCTCCTTTTCCATTTGGTAATCCTGTGGGTGGTACCTTACTCAATGTGCTGTGTGCTGCTCTGCATAATTTGCCAAACCAGTTTGTCTGCCTGTATTGATGTTTTGTACAGTTCTGGTAAGGGCAGTTGGAAATTTGCTTTATGCAGTTTCCTCCCTCATTATAAAGACTCTTCTTTCATTTAAAAATATTTTTGCTCTTGATTTGCTCTGCTAATTACTGAGTTATACACTTTTCTTGTAACTTTCTCTCTGCAAACCTTGCATATGAATTTATATTCTAGTCATATGTATGCAGCTTTGTGACAAGCTTAAGGCTTTTCAAAGCCACTAAACCAAGGAGAGTGTTCATTACCCCTGTCAGCTGTGTGATGCTTCTGGCCCTTTCTCCTTCCTTTGCACTCCTGTCACGCTTGTGTTTCTGATACTGGCTTCTGTGGTGTGGGAGACACTTGTGGAGGCAGGGGCAGGGCTGCACTGTGGTGTCTGCAGCAGTGGGTGTGCGGCCCTGTTCGGGGCTAGAGATCAGGGCCTCCCAGTGCTCAGTTTAATGTGAAGACTTTTGAAGAAAAGAATATATGGAAGCGTGATTGGTCTACCTGTTGCTTTTACTTCACAACAAATCCTGTCAGACCTGCCAGAAGAAATGGTATCCAGATTCCCTTTCGCTGTCAGCACTGAAAAATACTCTGTCACTTTTCCCTCTTTATTTCTTAGAGGATTTCAGTGCGGCTAAGAACTCCTCGCAGACATCTTGTGAAGCAAGTGATTTTGGGGTGAGCCAGCTGACAATGAGGTGACCTCTTTTACTCATCAAGTAAACGAATCCATTCCAACTTGCCCCCAAAGCATCCCACATTTTGAATCTTAAGGGCAAGAAGGCTTTCCAGAGATGTGGTAGGTCACCCACTACAGTGCCCATTTGCAGAACGCCCATAAAGACAGTTGAGGGAAAAGTCACTGTCAGGGCAAGTGGTTGTTACTCCAGCACGTTACATTTTCTGATCTTTTCAGTAAGTCTAAATTGTGAGGTTTTTTTTTCCAGAGAACATGTTCAAACTAAGCTCTTATTTAATATTGAGTTCTAGAAAGGAGCACTTGTTGCCTCTTTACCTGCCCTCCCTCAGCCTCTGTCACATACAGATATGTAACATTGCTGTTCTTGCATTGACGTGGACTTTAGAAGGCTGCTGAAATTCAGCTGTGTGCAGTGCATGCAGGGTGTGAGTAACTGGCCCCAGACATGCAGAGATAGGTCTGAAAGTTGACTTCATAACTAACTGTCCTCCCTCCCTCTGCTTTCCCAACCAATAGAGATATGAAACCAGCAAGTACAATCATCCATTCTAGATTCCTTGAAGATTTTTATCCATGTCGTAAGAGTTAAAGTGGGATAATTAGCATGAAGACAGGGATGGAAACTGTTGATGGCTAGAGATCGTCAAGCGTGTGCTGTGGGAGGAGAGGGACTGCATAAAGAACATTCTCCAGGGGTATCTGTAAAGATCCACTGGTGATGACAGAAAGGAATGGACTGTGTTGCTCTCATGTGAGGCTTGTTAAGGTGCTGGGTTTGTTCCCTTACAGAACTGACAACACATTTCTTTTCTTTTTTTTTTTTTCCTCATGTTGGTATGTTAGTTTTCTTCCTTGGATCCTTAGCTTTGCTAACATAGATACCCACAAGGAAAAGTCTTTTTGGTGATGACTTAATCTATGTCTTTTGTTCTGCCTCTATCTTGTGTGGACTTATTTCCACTTCTTCCTTCTTTCCCTTGTCTGTTCTGCATATGGAGATTAATTTAGATTTATTTATGACCTTTGATTTTTATGTTCACACTATTGCACATGTCTGTTTGGAATCCTTGGTTCTCCTCAGTCCCCAAAAAGCAGGCCCAAATTTCTCTGCTATTCTTCTTTGCCTGTGGAGCATCTGCTAGCAGTGGAGCATCTGCCAGGAGCTGTTGATGTTAAGGTCTTCAGTGAGACCTACTACCTGTTTTTAAAATCAAACAAACAAGTGATGCCTGTAAAAACCTGAGACAACTTGTAGAACTTCATCCCCAGAAGCTGTACCCCTGCCTTGGAAAGGGAAGACCCTGGGACTGTCCAGGTTGTTGTTTGAAACTCCTCTTATACATTTGGCATTCGTGATTCTCATTGAGCAGGATCCTGTTGCAGTGGTGAGGTGGTTTATTATTTACTGTCAGGCACCTGCCTGCCAGCAAGTTGCTTTAAGCAGGTCACTGTCTTGCCCTGCCCTTGGTTTTCTGCGTTCCAGTCCTGGGGTCAGCAGGGAGCCCCAGAGAAAAGATGGAGGTGTTGGATGCTCGGAAGGATGAGGCAGAAGGCAGCAGCACGGGGCTCCAGTAGTGTCAGAAGGACAGGTCCTGGAGTTGGGATAGTCTTGCAGTTCTTTCCAGGTGGTTCATTAGCATGTGGCTGATAAATGCCTTGGTGTGAACACCCCAGAAAAAAAACATTGCGCCACTGCCAGGCTTTTGTAACGTGTTTTGTAACGTTGACTGTTGCCCTCTAAAATAGAGCTCGGGGTTCTCAGTGTAGGGCCACCGCGTGGATTAGCAATTCTGGATGTGAAACAGGAGCCCTGACAGTGCCTATGGTGAGGGGGGGAGAGAGGGTCACTTAATTTGATTTTAACAATTAAATGTGGATGTGGGACCTAGACTTCACAAATGGTTTACAGCTAATGCAGCAAGTTAGAATCTTAAATGTAAAATTCACATAGACTTAAATGTACATCTTAAATGTAAAAGATTGCAGCAGTAAGACTTGTAAAGTGCTTTTCCTTGGTCCTTAGCCTTGGGAATAGATGGCTGAGAGGATAGCAGTCAGAACTATTTTTAATGCCTTGCACTTAATGGGATTTGAATCTAAAGAAGTTGTAGAGTTACAAAGGGATGTTAGTACCTAGAGTCTGCTCATTCTGTTTCAAGCTCCAAAGCCCAAATTTGGGATATTGAAGATCTTTATAATCCCTGTCTTGCCAGGAAGCTCTGACAAGCTCAGCTATATAAAGGTCTCCAGGTAAGTTGCCCAAGGCCTCACTCTGACCAGCTCAAAGGCTGCCGCACGTAGGCCCTGTGACACCCAGCGAATGAAATGTCCTTTCCCCCTGTCACCTGCACAGATCCAGTCACCTGGGGCGCCTCGGAGTAGGCCAGGTGACTCTGACTCAGTAGCAGGCAAAGGAGGGACATTGACTTTCTTATCAGGAGCGATAGCCTTCACCTGGGAGGTAGAAAACCTCTTTCCAGTTTCCACTTACGTGCCAGTGATTCACAGCCATGTTTTCCAGATGAGTGTCTTGCCCACTGTTCTCCAGAGTCACACTGGGTGCTGCCACTTGCCAACGTTTACAGCCACCTGACAGGTTGATTTCCAGGCAGGTACAGGATTCAAGCCATGCTCCGCATGGCTTCCTAGGGCAGCTCAGGCGCTTTGCTGCTTGGCAGGATGGCTCTTCATGGATGTGGAGCTCAAGTGTCTCTGCTCCTGGCTGCGGAGAGGCAGCCGGGCGGCTCGGAGCTGCTCCCCCTCTCCCTGTGCTCAAACCGTCACACACTGACTGGCAAAACGACTGGCACCATTTTGCTCGTGTGCACTGGGCAGGGAAAGGGGCTCCTCTTTCCTGCTCTTGCTGCCCTGTCCTGCAGGTGCTTGCTCCAGGACTATCAGAGACCTGGGTTCTGTCACGGTGTTTTAGAGTCTGGCTTTAGTCTTCCTGATGGCATCTCCATCAGCTGTTAACATGCTTCCAAGCCATTTCTGTCTTCCTGAGATGAGTTTATTTTTCAAGGTTGCCTCAAAGGTGCAAGGAAGTAGGCCAGAGTGGTTTTTCCCACTAGGGTAACTTTGCATTAACTGAGAATTTGACTAGTAAATAGGGATTTTGTGCCTGTGGCTCAGGAAACATCTGTAACGAAAAGTGAGTAAGCAGAGCCCATGGAAATCAAGGAGACTGTTCATGTGACTAGCTATACTTAGTTATATGTTTATGAAATACTTGCAAACAGTCCCAAATTAAAAAGCTTAGTTCATAAAAGTCAGTGATTCTGTGATGTTCCAGCCCTATTTTATAGTAAAATGTCTGAAAATGCATGCACAGTTTTGGCTTTGTTGCACATTTGGATTTTAAGCTGCGTAGGACAGTTTCAAACAGTTTGTAAAAGCTTCAACATAAGATTAACAAATAACTTCAAATTTGCAATGTATCTTTTAAACAGAAAATAAAACCTGTGTCCTGTGCTGCTTTAGGGGAAATGTTCTGAAACCCTGATACAAACCCATAAATCGAGAGAAGTCAGATTGTGGATTTTCTCCCTCCTCGCTGCAGAATCCAGGTTGTTACCTAAGCCCCTGCCAGCAGGTTGCTGGAAGCTCCCCCTGCCCCAGAGCAGGGCAGAGGCGACCGGGCTCGGGCCGAGCTTCGGAAAATGTGAGAGCAGGAAGCAGCCCCTAAAGCCAGACTGAAGAAAACAAATTGGAAACGAATCCTCCCTGCAAAGGAAAAGGTATTTTTTTTTTCCAAAATCAATTCCTCCTAATCTCTAAAACTTGAGTGCTCTTGTAATTTTCCAAAAAGCTACCGAGAGCTGTTGACCGGAGGGATTTAGTTTCCGTTCCAAAGCCTTGAGATTTTCCTCCTGGCTAATTGCAGCGTATTACTGGAGACTTTGGTCCTGTAGCAAGTAACATTTTCCATCTTAAGACGGGCTGTGCCATTCCAGTGCAGAGCGTGTTGTCTGCGCGCTGAATGGAATTACTCCCAGTGGAAACTATGCTGCGCGCGGGCCCGATAAAGCAGCTGCCGCGGCCTCCGCTGCTTTTTCCATCCTCCGCCGCGCGGCAATTAGCATAGGGAAGCTGACTAACGTGCTGACGTCAGGCCGTGCCAGCCAGAGCCCGGCCGCTCCTGCCTCCGAGCGGGCCCGCCAGCCCCTCTGGATGCTCTGAAACTCGTTTTGTTCTCCTCCTTTTTCCCCTCTTTTTTTTTTCCTTTCTCCTCCCTAGCCCAGAGGGGCTGGACTTGCTTCCTTTATAAACCTCCTTGCGGCACCGGCGGCTTCCTTAAAAAGTACCTGGGTTTGGCCGGCGCGCCAGGGTTGCGTAGCGAAGCGCAGCATGCATTTTAGGAACTTCAACTACAGCTTCAGCTCGCTGATTGCCTGCGTGGCTGACAGCGATGTCTTCAATCAAGCAGAAACGAGGGTATGCTCTGCTCTGGGGGTTTCGTTCGACTGCAGTGCTGTGCTGCAGCTGCAGGGCTAAAATTGCTTAAAATAGAGTGTAGTTTACAAGCTTTTGGACCAGTAAGAGGCTCTCAGTTTGGAAGGGTCTTGGCTGCGACAAGCCTGCAGTGGTATGTTCTGTTGTGAGTGATCTGTGCTCTGGAAATTGTAAGATGTGAAGCTGAGTCTATGTGGAGGGGAATTTCTGATCCTTTTCAAATAGTCTTCGTTGCCTGTGGAGCATATTGTTCACTCCATACGTGCTCTCAGTGAGGCTGAGGTTACTGTTTTGGTGATAAGATCCTGTAACTTACAGTACTCTGCTTTGCAGGCTTTGAGGGGTGGGGGGAGCTAGCACTGTTACTGTAAATAACTTTTGTCTGATTTAATTTACTGGAATTCTTATGTGTAAGTAATCTAATATTGATGCAATGAATTGTTGACTACTAAGACACTTAAAGAACAAAATAACATGTAATTGTTTTATATTGCTCGCTTGGTATGTGACCTATATAATTCACATATGCTGCAAAAAACTGCGTGTATCGCATGGATCCTGCAGCTGACCTCTGAATCTAAAATAGAGGCCAAACTTTGAAAGCCAGTTCAGCTTTTTGTTTTCCCTTTCCCGGGCAGCATGTGACTGAGATCTTGGAAATGCAGGCTCAGTTTTCACGCTTGCATTCAGCTCACTTTCCAGTAAGGGAAGCCAACAAACAAGGACTTTCTGTGCTGACAGTTCTGCTTTTGTCTCAGCTCTCATTTTGAAGAGGCTTAAGAATGGCTTGAGAATCAGGACAAGAAGGATTTTAAAAGAGTTTTGGAGCGCAGTGGTTATATACGTAGCTTCAGAAAGGAAAATGCATTTTTGATGTAAATATTGCATTCTTGTCTTTATTTTTTCCTAGTAATTCAAAATATGAGTGTAGATATTAAATAAATAAATAAATAAATAAGCCAGAAATATGTGAAACTGCTTCCTCTTTAACTTTCAGTAGTCTTTTATGAGAGAAAGTGCCCAAAATATAATTGTGCATTATCTGTCCCATGGCTGAAATGGGTCTGGTGGCTGGTTCTTGATTTCTGACAGTAGCCTGAAAGGCTTTACAAGAGCACGCTGGGTTCCGAACCTTCTGCTGCTTTCTCCTCCTTTAGTCTGGCATCCTGAAATAAGAATAGAAGCAATCTTTATAAATAGCACCAAAAAAAGACCACTTTGCATGAATGCCTTTGCAGTGCTAAATGCTGCAAGAGGCCCCAGCTGTTGATAAATATTCTCTAATCCTTTCACTCAGTTAAGACAATTAAATAACTCGTCCATAAACCCATAAAGGTATGAGGCTTTGCCCCAGTTCCTACTCTTCCTGCGAATAAAAAGCAGAAAATGTGTCCAAGGCCCTTCAGGATCTATATGTTTAGCGCTCAGGACTTTTCAGAAAGAGGGTGAGAGAGTTTTTTAGAATTTGATTCCAGAAAGCGAAGAGGCTGAAATTAGAGTTCAGTAATAGTGGATCTCTGGGTTCGTTTTCTTAAGTGAAAGCAGTAGCTATTAGAAAAGGCAGGGATTAGGAACTTTCTTAAGGATGCTCACTCTGAGAGATTAGGAAAACTACATTTAGCATGCAAATATACATTTTTGTTTTCTCTGTGAAAACAGCTCTGTGTTGATTACCTTGCCATTTGCACACTTAATGTCTGCCCTCTGTGCTACTCTCTAAGGTCTTGGGATATTAGTTTTATACATTAAACAAGTAGTCTTCAGTGTCTTGCCAATCCTGTTATTTCTACAGTGCCACTAAATGAGAAATCTCATTCAACACTTTAGTGACAATAGGCTATTTTCTTAAGTAAGAAAAAGATCCTATACAGAAAACAAATGATACATTAGAAAATAAGAAAACAAAAGAAAACAAGCCAACATCTAAAAATAATAATAGAAAAGGGTAGTAGCCCATAGTAGTAGTTGCGATTCACCTCAGTGTTTCTTTAGAGAAAATACGGAGCCTAGCATGTTCACTTTCTTGTGTGGTCTTTACTTTCCAGGCCAAGTTTGAGTCGCTGTTCAGAGCTTACGACAGAGATATCACCTTTCAGTATTTTAAGAGCTTCAAAAGAGTGCGAATCAACTTCAGCAGCCCGTTGTCTGCAGCAGACGCGCGAATCCAGTTGCACAAGAGCGAGTTCCTGGGCAAGGAAATAAAGCTCTACTTTGCTCAGGTGGGTCTTCGCACGACCTCTTTGCAAGGCACCCAGGCTCAGCACTCGGAGCCTGCCTGCAGACCTGTGCAAGCTGCCTGCTCATGGCTCCTGTGAATTCTCACTCTGTGTATGAATGTCAAGTTGCTCCAATGCTAGGAGTGTTTGGAGGCTGGGATATGTATTTTGCACTTATGCAAAACCTCTTCATTGCCTAGAGATGCTTGGGGAAAGGGAGTAGCTGATGGTAAGCAGCACAGTTAAAGACACCTTGAACTGGTGGGGGGGAAAGCAAGTGTATTTTGCCAATGCAACAAAACAAAAAAAACCTGGAGGGGACTCAAATGGGATCTGAGGATTCAGACTGTACAACTGAAGTGTTCAGAAGTGTGTGAGCCCTGGTCCTGCAGGGAATACTGCACATCAGTCCTGTAGCACACGCTCAGACTTGCAGCGTGCTGTCGATGCAGCTCTAGTGCTGCTGCCTGCTAAAGGCATGAAACAAATTCAGGCTCTGTTAATCTGGGTGCTTTGTGGTGGCTGCTGGGAGTTTTCTTCCATACATTTAATGGGAAAATGAACCTGTGTGTCTGTTTCTGATGTCCTTAGGGGACAGTCTTGAAGAGCAACTTTTTAAATATACCATCTAAAATTCCCACCACTCTAGCTTGTGGTTGTAAATTTCAAAGCCATTTATTATTAAGCCTTAAAGGCCATATCCAGCTTCCTCCTCCTTCAGCATTTTGAGGCGAGATGATATCTGCTGAAATCTTTGTAATGAGAGGATGCAGATATGCACCCTTCATTGCAGGTTTCATCAGAGTTATGAATGTGGAGGCTTGTCCTCATTTAGTACATCGGGCCTTTCACACAGCGCTGTCTAGTAAAATTGTTGCATGCTGCCACCTTGAGTGCCTGTTACAGTATAACATCCAAAGATTAGAATTCCTCATGAGTTTTGGATTCATAGAATCATAGAATGTGTAAGGTTGGAAGGGACCTTAGAGGTCATCTAGTCCAACCCCCCTGCACACGCAGGGTCACCTAGAGCACATGATTCGCTGATCATAATGAAATAGCTTTCTTCTTTGTGTATGTGCTTCTTTCAGACTTTGCACATTGGAAGCTCCCATTTAGCACCACCCAATCCAGACAAGCAGTTTTTGATTTCGCCTCCTGCTTCTCCACCTGTTGGCTGGAAGCAAGTAGAAGATGCTACCCCAGTTATAAACTATGACCTTTTATATGCTATCTCCAAGTTAGGGCCAGGTAAGAAGGACTAAAAGACTAAAATTCTGAAAACTTAAACTTTCTCAGCTCTTAAACTTTCTCAGTGTTGTTTTTTTTCAAATGAAATGATATTGTCAGTTTATAGCTTCATATTACCAGTTAGTTTGCAATTTATCTTTTACTTTTTTTTCATCCTGTGTCTTACCTCATAGCAAACCTGCACTTAGGTAGGCCCAGACCACAAAAATACAGCTTTCTAGAAGGGAACAGGCAGTTGTGGAGCTGCCCATCTTTGGCAGGGCGGAGAAAGCCTCCTTTCTGATGAGGACGACCAAGCAGTTAACCACTGTGAAGCCTTACAGCTAGAATTACCTCCTTCATTTTACTCAGTAGCATGAGTAGGAAGGGAAGGTACCAGCTTCAGCCTGGTGTGAGGCATTAAACCTCCTCCCACTTGGGACAGGGCAAGAATCAGTGCTGGTGGTGAGGTACAGATTGGAGGAGATTACTGTGCACTTTTAAATAAGTGCCATATTTTAAATAGGGTGTGAATTCTGTTGCTTAAAAACCAGCAGCAAGAACAATTTACAGTAAAAATAGAACATAGATAAAGTGTAAAATGATACTGAAAATATTTGTTTATCCAAAAGTATGCAACTAAGCAGGCAAGTCTGCACGTAGTTATATGAAGCCAACTGTCAAGAATAGCCCTGACATATCAGAAGTTTTTGTCAAAGTTCTTGTTTTCCTGAAATAAGTTTTTATTTCAGGAAGTCCAGTAAGAATATCCTTGTTAAAATAAAACTAGTTTTTGATGAATCACAGGAAAGAAATCAGAGCAGCAAGCTGTAACCCTGTTTACTGAAGTTGAGGGCTTACCCAGCACTTGCTACTTACCTCACTACAAGCTTTCCTCTTCAATCTTTTTGGCTTTGCTAAAGCTTAAAATGAAAGCATGTCTTTTAAAACAAATATTAAAGTGTTAGTAAGCATTAAAACTCTTACTGCAGGGCATTCTGATAAGCTCACTGACAGATCTGTGATCCCTTTGCCTTTTAATTTTTTTCATGGATGTCTATCATGGACATTAAGCCCTATAAGGTTAGCGCAAGTAATAAGTGGAGCTTATTACTTATAAGGCAGCAAGCAGAGTTGCTCTTTTTTTGCATTATGATGAAAGCATTTGTCAAAGCAGTGGTCAAGCAAGTTCATTCATAACACTTCTACATACTGACCGTGTTATAGGTAAATGTTTTACATTACATATACATGAAGCCTCCTTTTGATTCCCAGAATGCCTGACTAGTGTAAGAGCACTTTTGTATGAAGTGGGGAAAAAATCTATTTAGTTTTCTTAATATTTAAAGCTTTGTGTGTGAAACCACAGACTATCCTGCGGTTTTATATCATCATTTAGGAAAATGAAATTTCCACAGTGTGGGGAATGGCCAGTGTATCCAAGTGTGTGCTTGCAGTTTTCTGTAAAATGGACCCTTTTTAACCTGTTTTGTGCTATGTTTAACTTCCAGGAGAAAAGTATGAACTACATGCTGCAACCGACACAACTCCTAGTGTTGTTGTCCACGTCTGCGAGAGTGACCAAGAAAACGATGTGGAAGAAGAAGCAAAGAAACCCAAACCAAAAATTATTCAGACCAGAAGACCAGATTATACTCCTGCCCATCTAAGTTGAACTGCTCTGGCTTTGGAAGGGTTACAAGCAGATGTACGCAAGGGAAACATTTACTGTGGAAATAGCTGGTCACAAATTTGGGGGTGACAGCAGCAGTTGTAGCAGGAGAAATTCCAGTGTAAGGTTTGCTCAGAAAAAATATAGGAAGTTTCCTCCTTGTTTCTAAGGCTGCCTGTTGCTTGATGTTATGATTGTGTTCCCAGATTGCTGGGAATGGAGATAGGCAGGAAAAGACATTTTGAGAAGTGGCAAAACTGAAACTGATAGGGGCTTGTTTTTGGGGGTACTGTTCCATTATACAGCAGCTGGGGATAGCTTTCCTTGTTCTGTCTCATGTAAATCCTCCGACATATAGGCTAGCCATTTTGTGAAGTACATAGTGACAACAGAGGTGGTTTAAAGATTAAGGAATGGGAACTGTAAAACTCTTTCTTACGATAGATTTTGTGCATGTGAATTCTTGCTCTTCTAAAACAACTTTGCATTATTTTCTAAAAATTTCTCACTTCATGTTTTTGGAAATCTGGGGGTTTGTTTAAAGTATTTATTATCTAAACATCCCAGAGTTATTACTAGATGTGTATATACGTATATATTTATATTTGTTTTTATTGGCACTCCTTTTCCAGCAGGCATACGATGTGTCTGGCACCGTACTTTGGTGCTATGTAACTTGTGCTTTTAAAATTTTAACCTCTTAAATGCTAATATAAGGTTTTGTCCGGAAAAGTTATAAAAAAAAAATGTGCAATAGCAAAGCTATTTGAGTAAGTTGATTTTAAATTATTTAAGTTTAAATAATTTATATCTTCAATAACATTTGTTCGGTAACTGACTTTCTCCTTTGGAAAAAAAGTATTCTTAAATGTATAAATAAAGATGTTATTATTGTATATTCATAGCAACATACTTTTCAGTGAAAAGAATGGCAATGGAAAGAAACATGAGCTCTGTTCAATATCTGATCTGCAGTGTTGAAAACAAATATTTTAATGGTGACTGGGAAAATCACATACAGTGCATGGAACAGCCCAGAGAGATGGAGTGCCTTTGCCCTGCTTCATCACTCATGTGAGCTGGTCTGTGAGCTGCACTTGGCATCTCTTTTTCTGCTGGTTTTGTGTGCCCATAAGTATCTGCTTCCCTAGCTTTGTTTCCAAAACAAGCTGGTAATTAGGAATGCTTAATGACAGCTAAGGATGCATACCTAGGTAATGGTAGACATGGGAGAAGCTTTATAGAGTTTTTATATGGTCCTGTCCAAAGACAGAGCACGTGATGTACAAGTTTAGAGGAAGAAACATCCTAGAAGTGTTTTTGTTCTTATATGTTTTTAAAGTTGAGATCTTCACTTTGAAATAAGCTTAAGTATTCTTTTTTTGCTTGTAAAGATGGTACTTTGAGAAAACACCACTTTATACTTATAAAGGAGATGTTTGAGGCTTCTCAACCTGTTTTTAGAAATAAAGAGCCTCTTTCTTCCCTACTTGACTTTTTCCATAGTCATTCTGAAAAAAAAAATAGTTTTGTAGCTGAAATTAATATACAAAAAAAATCAGTTTGTGCCATCTGAAAAAAACACTGACTTGGATGCCCAGATTCACTCCTCTTTTTAAAGATAACTAATGTAGCAAGATGTGTAAGGGAGCCCTTCCAAGCTGTAGTGCAGTGTTAAATGCGACATTATTAAAAAGACAGTCAATATACTAAGCAAAATATGAGGTAATATCCTGTGACTGAGAACAGGGATGTTATTTAACTTAGTAATATCTGCAGTAATGACCTTATTCTGGCTGCTTTGGTTTACAGGACATAGCAGACACTGGCACGTGGGGCGTGCATCTCAGCCTTGCGCACGTGGCTCCCTGCAGCCCGGGATCCCTGGAGGAGCAGGCTCAGCCCAGGATCCATGGATCCAGGGGACAGGGAGGTGGAGGGCATACTCTGTTTTGCATCAGTAAGATGTTTGGATATGTGAACTATTTATTTAGCACTCGCATTCACAACAACAACAGCAACAAATAGGGGAAGGGGAGAAGTCTGAGGTTTACCAGAACCGCCTTTAAGCTGTTCCAAGGTTTTCTGTCATGTTTTTCAAATTACTACTTGACTTAGTGTTTTACTACTTGCCATTAAAAATAGTTGGGATAATTTCTGCTTTGTCCTTTTTTTTTCTGTCTATTCACAATTACCTATCAAAGTATTAATTTTACATTAGCAGCTTGTGTCACTTGTGTTTCTAGCAATGCTGAGAAAGCAGTGCTAATATTTCACTAGAAAGAACTAGAACAAATGCTGAGGTAATTTTTTTTCTTTTTTTTTTTTCCATTTTGATACACCTGCCTTTGTTAAAGGCAGGCAACTCCTAGAAACCACAGAAGATGTGGGATGGCTACAACATGCTCCACTTCAAATCTTTGTGAACAGGGATTTGTGAGATAATAACTTACCTGTCTTTCTGGTTGTGCATCTTGGCTTGTGCCACCTTTTGTTAGCATTGCAACAGTGCATTGCTGGATCTTTTTTTCTTTTTCTTAAAGTTCAAATGGATGCTTAGTTGATATTTTATACAGTTGTATAGTACAGGATTTATAAATTAAAATACTTTGTTGTCTTATAAATGTTATGATGGTGTTTCTGCATGGAGCTAAAGTTCAGATTTTGGTCTAAAGTCTTCAAGTACAAGTACACAAGCATGTATGATTTGAAAAAGATCATCCCACATCACATCTTTATGAACCAAATAAATCTATGCAGGGAGAAAATAATATCCATTCCCCTTCTAAGAGGCTTACATGATCACAATTCAAGTATGAGAATCTGCTATTAGATAAAATACAGTACAAAATACTGCTTAAAAACTGATTCTTCTGTACCTAAAGCTGACCTGCTACCTAATAATGGTGTTACCTTCTCAAAAATAGTCTCTGCACATTCCTAATATCTTTTCTAGTGTTCTGCAACATTAGTACTTCTGTTTTTAGACCTCATTGAATATGAAAAATGTGCCTGTGTCAGCATTCAAATGACTTCACCAAGTGTTTGGATTGAAAAAAAAATGTACGGAAATGCTGATGACCTCAGCCAGAATACAGGTCAAATACACTTATGGTACAGAAGTTATATAAGTGCTACTCATTCTTTTCAATACGTATGGCTGGTGAATATTGGTGTTTGTAAGAAACTGTCCCCTACCAAATGGCTTGAACTAATGAAGTTCTGCTGCTTTTAGTATCGGGTCTGTCCAGTGGGACTGCCTGGGTTGAGTAACAAGAGTAATTTGGGCCTGAAGAAATCAGAAGTTGCAAGTTGAAATAGCAGTTCCAGCTGAAATGGTGTGCTTTAAAATAAAGTGGTGCATTTTTTTATTATTTTTTTTCTTTCTGGAAGTGTAGTTCTCTATTTTGTTATTTATTGTCTACATAGTATCCACTCTCTTGTAAATCTGGAAGCGATCTTAGATACTTGTCACTTTTGCAAGGCTTGTTTCCCTTTTATTGATCCACATGGAGCTTCTGTTGTTAGATTATGCATTTCATAGAATCATAGAATGTGTAAGGTTGGAAGGGACCTTAGAGGTCATCTAGTCCAACCGTCCTGCACACGCAGGGTCACCTAGAGCACATGGCTCAGGGCTGCATCCAGGCGGATTTTAAAGATCTCCAGAGAAGGA
>JAUBOD010000279.1:2361383-2372721 GCA_032353885.1 Nothura maculosa | reverse complement strand
CAAAGGCAGCCTTCAAAGATGCTGTTCTTCCTGCCTCCTCTTTGCTCCCAGCCCTGCTCCTCCAGGTGCTGGGTCCATGTTTCCAGCAGGCTGAGGAACTCTGAGGTACTTAAGTGTTTCCTGAGTCAGTTTGTGAAATCACATTTCCCCTCACTGAAGGGTAGGCAGAGCTCGGTGCCTGGGCCTGCAGGAGGGTGTTGAAGACCTTCGCCTTGGGCAGCGTGGGGGCAGAGGCAACAGGAAGTCTTTCAGTGGTCTTCAGTCTGGCGCTGCTTTTGCTACCAGCTTTTGAGCTTCAGAATAACTTGGAAGTGCTTGGTGCCAAGACGTTTGCAGATAGCTGCATACACGGAGCGTGCACCTGCTTCCTTACTGCTGAAGGGTCCTGCTGGATCTGTTTGCAGGTTCATCACAACCACATCCCACCGTGTGACACCTGAGTGCCACTGAGGATTTTCCTGCGTGCCCCAAATGCTCGTGGTGTCATGCCCTGTATTACTCCTGATGAAATGACATCCGACTTTGTGTGGCATGTCTACAGCTGGCCTCGAGATGTGCTTACCCATTTGTGTCTCATAGTGGCCCAGTGTGTATGACCGTGCCATGAAGCAACTTGTCTATAACTCTGGGCAAGACATAAGCAATTCCCAGTTACGCAATGTGAGTCATGCACTATAACATCGAGTCATACACTATAACATCTTGAGCCCTTCTTCCAGCTTCCTCTCACTGTGTATTACAGTGGTAGAAAATTTATGCTATGGACTCTGCCAAAATGCTATCGTTGCTTCCTCTCTTCTTCACATGAATTTATGACCTCTGATTCGCAAAATCATTTTACCTTTAATGTAATGGTTCTTCTAAAACTTCAATTAAGATAAATCTTTGAAAATATGATGGCCTTAAATAGATTTTGGTGAAATCATCTCAGTGTTGTTTCCTTACAGTGCCTGTCTCTTGTCAGGAAAATTAAATAAAATAGTTGAACTTCCTTGTGAAGTATATCTGCAGTATTCAAAATCTAAATAAAGTGCCCTGCTTGTAGAAAGTAAACTAGTTATAGTGTTGCCAGTATTTGCTTTTGATGGAACTGAAAAATTACACTTTCAATGAGCTGCTAGTTCATATCAGATTGTTTGACAAGGTCCAAGTAAGTTTTAGAATAAAGCTAGAGATTGGGGCTAGCAAGTCAGGTTTTGTTTCAGAAAGCAATCAGAATTATTTTTAACTTCTGAAAATACGACTTCAAAGCTCAATGTGTAGTGTACAGCATCTTGGTTTGAGAAGGTCATCCATTGGGAGTGACTTAGAAAACAGGTCACGTTTCTCTATCTGTAAAGAGACACTGAACAGTTTTGTTTCTTTTGTTTTAAAGACAAAGTTGTATTTAGGTTGCTTCATCTTCCCCTCTTAAGTGATCTACAGGCTATGTAAATACACAACTCTTGAACAGTTCGCAGCACATCAGCACATCTTTTTTTTTTACATTTTTTTTCTGGGGGGGAAAAAAAAAAAACATGGTCAGAGCTATAGAACAGAATTAAATTCCTCAAACTCAGAAACTTGAAAGAGGGTTTTGAAGGTGCCCAATAGGTGGAGCTAAATACCAAGTAATGTTGCATCGCCTACTACTGAATAAACTCAAAAATTCAGTCTGCAGCCTAAGACTCCTGTCAAAATAGATATAGAAGAAACATAGTTTTATTGTTAGATCATATAAGTGGAGTCTTCCCTGCCTCTGGTCACTGTGAATACAGTCAGTTGAAGTGTTTCTGTGGTCTACAGTAAATCTTGTAGTGAAATACTCTTTAAATGTTGAGCTTCAGCGTTTAATCCTGAGCAGTCTCAGCAGTGCATTGCAGAATGGCAAGCGGTGTCCTGCCCACTGCTGTCGCTCATGAGAACTCCACACATGGGAAGTGTTCGAGTCTGTTAATGAATCTTAATTCCTCTGATGAGAGGTTAACTACAAGCAGCCTGGGGAGGACTTTTTTCCTAGGGGGAAGGAGAGAAGCAGTGATCAGTATAATGCTTATGTAAAAGGAAACAGAAGTTATAAAAGGTTGGCCTGCATTGCATTAGTCTTGCAGTGATGGTCAGTGGTTATAATTTTGACAATGTCTTTAGATTATACTCTTTTCATATTAGTGTTAATCCAAGTCTTACCTTTAAATGAACCAGGTCAAAGGAAATACAAGCAGCAGCAATAAAGCTACCTGCTAAAAGCTGGGTATGATTTTATGCTAGAGGAAAGATACAGCTGTCTGGGATATTCGTGCCACATACGTCGGAGTAAAAATTGCTTGTGGTCTATAGACATTACACATGCTTAAATTATTACAGAAAAATTTTAAAGGCATTTTTAAGACTTTTACAATCCTTTGTTTTAAAGGGGCACATAGATGATTTACAGTGAAAACTAGAAACTTAAAAGGTGAAGTTTACATGAAGTTTTCATGCTGTCCGTGGCCACTATGTAAGTGTATATTAATTCACAAGGAGCATTTGACTTAGAATGGCAAGGGGAAACACGGTATTTAGTTCATGGAGAAGGATTTCTTAATGTAGCTGTTTTGCCCTGCATTAGTCCAACAGCAGTTCACACAAAGTGCTTTTAACAGCATTGTGGGTGTTTTGTTTGTTTTTGGCCTTTTCCAGGGCTAGAGTTCAGTGGTGTAGGATAGTACCCTTTTTATGATAAGTAAACTAACGATCCATTTGTTCCTTTCATATATGGTAAGAAAACACATGACTTAGTGCAAAAAGCAGAGTGCAGCCTATACCTTCACACCTCTCACTTTCCACTCTTAGTTTTCTCCACACTGTGGTGTGGAGTTTGATCCCAGTGACCTGGTGTGCTCTGAAGGGAGCAAAGTGCTGAGGTGCTCATTACATTCCAGAGCAGCAGGAATGATTCAGGTGTTCATGTTCTGCTGTGTATCAGGCCAAGGATATTCAGCACTGCTTTAAGTGTTGAATTACTGACCCTCTGCTCAGTAGGGACAAATGGGATCTGGAGTCATCTGGCTTTCAGCTGGCACTTTACACAGTGAAAATAGATGGGACTGTGAGTGCATTTCTTCCTTACAAAATGCCAAGTGTTTCAGCGTTGTCAGTATCTTCTGAATGTCCTTTACATTTTAAATGCCCTGTTCAGATATTTCTTTAAAAATATGTTGTTTCCAATCTCCTGAGTATTTCAGAAATTGACAGCCAGTGATTTGTGTCTGTATTGAAGGTCATAAGGAAATTTTTGTTCAGCCAAATAACTACTTTTCAAACATACATCTCAAATGATTTGTGAATGCTATGTGCTGTGTTTGTAAGAGGCAGAATATGCAGAAAGAATATACGTGTTAATGCATTTGTTATGAGAAGGAATTTCTGTATCTTCCTTGTTCCTTGTTCTGAAGGTCAAAACTCTTGCATGTCATAACATGCAGCATTCTGGACCAAGGAAAATAGGTTGATTTGTGATGGACACCTGGAAAGAGTTTTATTTATTGTAGGGAGGTGGGGGAGGGAAGGAAAAAAATGCTCTAGGAGAAAAATCTTGCCTGTAATAATTTTTCCATTCTGTGTAAGGTACTTGTTTCAGAAGCAAAGTGGCTACCCAAGCTGTCACGATGCACTCAGTCAACGTACTGGAGCTGCTTTAAAGAGAAAGACTGTTGGGGTCAGGCTTAGTTTTCCTCAGCCAAGTACAAAAGAGTTGATGAAGCAAAAAATGAATTAATGAAAATGAATGAATCAAAACTAATGAATCAAAAAAAGGCCTCTGCAAACTTAAGTCTAATGCAAAAGGCTCACAGGTAAATTTAGCCATGCTCTTCCACTATGAACTTTCTCATGTTGAGATTTTAAAGACGAGGAAGAGGCAGCAAAACTGAGACACAGGGAAGAAAAAGAGAGCACAGTGTGGTAGAAAAACTGGCAAAGTACTAGAGGATTAGAAGAAAATATTGAAGATCAGAGGAACTGATTTGGAAAAGGAGACCCACAGAGCAGCCTTTACTTATGTCTCTTGTTTTTTCCTACTGCGTATCGAGAAGGTGTGAGATGTGGTGACCTGATTTGGGACTAGATCCAAACCATTCCAGAACGTTCAAGGCAGGCGAACAGGGAAAGGAGTGAGCACAGTAGGAGCACCAACTTTCTGCCTAATCTGTGGCTAGTGCTGGTGGGACCTATGGAGAGACAGATCAACCTCATTGCCATCCTGCCAGTGCTGCACAATCCTCTTAGTAGGAGCCCCTCTTCCAGCTCCCAAACCTTCCTGGCCAAAAAGCCTTTCACCCTGCATGCCCAACACACAGGTTCCACAGACCCACGTTCCTCAGATACACCAGTTCCCTCTCAACTTCCCATCTTCCTCATAACTTTTGAAGTGCATCAAGAACAAGCCTGTACTTCCTTGTGTTCCCATTGCACGTATATGATACTCTTGACACAGTAACCACTGAGCTTGAGCCACATGGGAAATTGCAATGGCCTCACCTCATGGTGATGGTGCTGATCAGGCTCTGTGTTTTTCAGGGCACAACCAAGGCATGGTATTCATTTTAAAACTATAAGCAAATACCATTTTTAAGCTTATTTTTAAGCTAAGGACTTTGGTGCTATCTGGACTTTGTTTTTAATATATGTTTCAATCTGCTGGCAGATGTGCATGCACACATGCTCTGTGTGACATAGTTGAGCTCATCATCTAAAGGACTAAATTGATGAAACCCTAAACAACATTGCTGCATGGGGAAAGGCATGATGAGGTGATATGTGATTGCTGTAAAAAGGGAAAAGCTAAATGGCTGATGGTGGATGAAAAAAGAAATTGAAGACTTCTGCTTCTTTAGAAAATATGCTGAGAAAAGGAAAGATGAAAAACTTTGCTCTTACAAAAACAATGTTGTTTGTACTCCATGAAATCTTCAAAGAAGAGTACGGGAGCTGTTGTACCTGGCAGTGAGGTCTTGAATTCTTTTGAATGACTAGTGGTTAAGTATTCAGTTTGGAGCCTCAGCTGCACTTAACACAGCAAGCAATTTGTGTTTAACCATGAGTTACCCTCAGCTCTATATACAGTCTCCTTCTAGGGCAATGGAATAGAATGGAAACTTTGACACAACATTAATTATAGCCTAGCGTTGCTATAACATAGCTCCCGTAGGTAGGTCAGAAACCTTCCTGTCCATAGTACGATGTTACAGCATGTACTTGCCATAGAGCAGTTCTCATAGTTCTCTGCTGATGAAGAGCTTTCTAGCAGCTTAAACTTTTACATGAGATCAAAAAGAAGGTGTGTTTGCGGTACCAGTAATCTCTGCCAAATGGTATTGCTTAGGAAGGGTGTTTAGCAAGAGCTCTTCCATCCAGCCAAAGAGTAACACTTCTGTTTCGGGAATTCATGTGTCTTGTGCTGGTTAGTAAAGACCCAGGCCTTCTCTACATATTTTGACAATGACTTATCTTCATCCATGTGTCTTGATTTCTATTTCCAAAGGCTTCCAAAATCTGTTTGAGTATTAATACTGCTCTGTATTCCACTTCTCTGCACTTGCTTCTCTCACACAGCTACTGAGTTGTCAGAACTGTTCTAGGGCTCACTTTAAGCAAACTCTAGTTTCTATGTCAGGCAATGTCAATAAGGAAGTGAGGTGTTTCTGTGTTGTTTTAGGGGTACCTTCCTCATCAGAGAGCTGTGGCAGATGTGTGGGCTGTGTGAGGGAGGCAAGAGGAATTGCTGAGGTTGAAAGCTATGATTCTTTAGGCACTAGGCAGATTGGAACCAATCTGCATTTCCCTGCAGTGCATCTTTTGCAGGTTGGACTACATGAGGTGGTGGAAAACAGGGATACAGTGCAAGGAGCAGATTCTTGAGAGCTTTTTGCATCGCTTACATTAGATATCTTGATCTGAACAGCAAAGTTGTGCACAAAAGCTTGTGAATCTAAGTAGCTGCTGACTTGATGGAAAACAAATGTGCTGAACAGGCTCATTTATTGTGTTACCCAAAGGGTAAGTCGCATAGCTTAAGGATATGCTAGTGGTGCTGTCACCTCCTACCTAAGGTGAGCCACTTGCTATGGTCAGTCAGTAGTCACCTCAAAAACAAGTCCTTCCCAGCTGAGGTTGCAAAATCGTTGAGGATGGTGGTGGAGCTGGAGCTGGCAGCCTCCTGCTGATGACACCACAGCTTGGCTGGCTGTGAGGCTGCTCGGTAGCTGCAAATCTTGATTGCTGTTTGGGCTCCGAGCTTCTCCATTTCCCTGTGCTCCCCTTGATTACACAACAACAGATGGTGCCGTGAATTCTGCCCCAGCTCCACAAACAAATTCCACAGAGAGGGATCCAACCGTGCAGAGAATTTATACTGCAAATAATCTTGATGTCTGTCCAGATATCGTCTTCTGGTAGAAGTTTCATGTGAGGAGTGGGGTGCAGGAGAGAGACATGCTGGTGCATTTAAGGGTCCTCTGTTCCTTTGCCCGCATTTTCTTTATCAAAGGAGAAAGTTGACAGAGAGCTCTCAACTGTGTCGTACCTTTCTGTAATGCTTCAATTATTTCTGGCATTTTTTAGGGGACATCAAAAACTCCACCTTCAGGATAGGGATGCAGGTTTCTTTGATTCTTCTGCTTGTGGAACAATTTGTTCAAAATTGTCTTTACTCACAATAGGAAATTTTCAGTGATGCTGCTCTTGGAGAGCTTCAAAAATGTAGTCAGTAGAAAACGTAGGATGACGGTTACAGCTCATTGACAAAGGTCCAAATTCTTTTTCAGCTCCGTCCCAGTCTGTCCAATGCAGCAGGAATATGGTTGCAGTTTTCTCAGCGCACCATAAGCACATCAAGAAACTGATGGCATTAAGCACCTGAGCTCATCGACTGCAATACAATGTCAGCAGTAACTGCCCCAGAGACAGTTAACTGCGCCACCAGCTAGGCCAGCCTTCTCCTTTGGCTCAAGTCCAAACCGGGAAGCGCGTGGAAATCCAGCTCCTTGTGATTACTGCCTTTGTCAGCGCATCAGACAACCATGTTTTCCCTCTTAATATGAGTGTTAAGGCTCTAGATGAGGCACCAGATGGATTCTCAAGCACAAACAGCTGCTCTCAAATTTTCTTTCCCCATTATCTTTTAAGTAGGGACCTAACTTTCTCTGTGGGAGGGTTGCAGGGAGAAATCAGGATGCTTATGCAGTCCCCTGGCCTGCTGGATCCCCCAAGCAGCATTTCTAACCAAGCAGACGTTGAGCTCTCGCAGACAAAAGCCACACTCACAGCTCCTGGCAATTTGTTTTTCAGATAGTGGAAGCTGAACTCGGGCACCCAAATACATTTCAAGTGCAACTTGCAGATTTGGGACTGCAAGATATTACTTCCTACCCCTTCCAGCAGCTCAAATCCAGGTCTATATTTTCTTTAAAAAAAAAGAAAAGTCAATATTTAAATGGTTTGATCCGAAGTTATTTTTTGAGCTGGAACATTTATTTTCCTTTGTTTATTAGCACAGCTACCTGTTGACGATAGATTCACAGCACTTACAGGCAGGAGTCATCTTCCGCTTTAGGCTCTGACTGCAGTGATCTGATTGCCAACTCAAGAAACATACTGGGAACATTTTAATGGGAATTGCTCTATATATTTGTTTCTCTCTCCCTCTCTCTCTCTTCATTTTATTTTTCTTCTCTATAAGCAATTCTATACAGAGAATAGAGCAGAAACAACATCCGTGTGTGCATGCTACCACTGAAAATGGTGACAGAACGTGCTTGGAGTCCTGGCGTCACAAGTCAACATATTCCCATTATTTCAACCTCAGTTAACAGGATGTTATCAAATAAAATGAGAAATCAGGGGATTTTTACATTGGTGACAGCAGAACAGAAGGCTTTTGTGTTTGATTTGTTCTGGGTGGAAGTGGGGAGGATTAAAAAAAAAGTTGCTGGGCTAAATTTATGTACGTGTGTACACACACACGTGTGTGTATGTGTATATATATTTGCATTAGTCTGATTCTCAGTTCAGGTTGCTTTGTTGGCTGATTGCTGTTTGGGCAGGTAGGTAAATTACGACCCACCTTAAAAGAAAGGTATTAAATCTCTGGTTTGGCATATTTGACTGTAATGAGTGGCTGGAAGGTTGGCCCAGCAGCCACAGGTACACGATTCCTGCCAGGGAATTGTGTGGGACTATGTGGGGCTCCAGCCCGAGCTGGCTGGATGCTGGTCCACGATCTTATGTGAGATGTTTTTCACAGGGAGTTGCCTCCTCAAGGAGGTGGAAGCTCCCTCCAAAGGACATGGGCATTCAGCTAGGATTTTGAAATAAACCTTTTTTTGTTTTGATTTGATTTATTTCGTTTTCTTTGCAGACAGCTGGGTTGGTTTGTGCAAGTCACACAAGTTGGCATAAAGGGCCATTGTTTGGAGGTACTTCAGTGCCTGGTGTCCTGCTCCTCTTGTCCAAGCAGAGCTGATGGTTGCTGTTGGAGTTTGGTTGTAATGTTTCCTTCCTTTGTGTCATGCCCAGTAGTAGCAAGGTGGCTGTAAAAGAGCCAAATGCAGCAAGTCAAAAATGCAATTCACATAAGCACATGTTCCTAAAAATAAGTTTTTATGATCTTTGATGACTGTATTGCATTGGAAGGAAAAATTTCAAACAGAAAAACTAAGTCACAGGTGAGTGCCAGGGTAGAACTTCTTCAGTAGCTCTTGAGATTCGACCATCTCAGCTCTGAGACCCACATATATCTCCTAAACCAGCCTGAGGTGGAGGATGTAGCAGTGTGAGCATCACAAGTCATGCCAGATGTGAAGTCTAGATGAAAGAGAGCATTCGTAGCCTGGATAATGTGTGTAGCTTTAGCTTTAAAGGTTTTATCATCATCTTACGCAGATGTTAACAAAGACCTGTATTTTTCTTTTTAGTAGCTAGTGATTCAATTTCAATAGCAAAGCCTGCAAAGAAAGTGAATAAACAACATGAAATATCAATTTTGTACTACTATAGTGTCTAAATAATGACTCGTGCTATTAGCCGACCTCTTCCCTCAGCACGAGACAGCTCCAAGGGAATGAATCACTGGGAAAAATACAGAATATAACAGCCCATCACTCCCAGCACTGGTGAGGAGAGCTGCACCCTGCCCTGGCTTGGTGCCTGGAGGGGAGGGTAACACCCAACTGGGCTGACTGTGGCCCAGGAAAAAACGGTGCATAGCACCAGGAAAATCTGAGGCCTTGACCTTGTCAAGTTTTCCTGCGTTGTAGATTTTGCTAAATAAAGCATGTATTTAAGCACACGCTTCAGACCTGTGGCAATGAAGCCTGAGAACTTGCAAAGAGATTCATGATATATATATTTTTCTGAAGTGCAGCTTTTCATGATTGTGTCATTATGAGAGCTGTTATTTTTGGTGGTGTTGTTTCCTACAGATTTAAGTGCCTAGTTTAAAAGAAAATCATGAAGTAAAGGCACAAAAATACTGCCTTTGAACAAACATATGAAAAGCCAGTGTCCTCAGTCTTCCCTCTGACTTTTGCATGTTTCTTTTCTCAGCAAAGATGCTGCAGTGGGTCCTCATGACGCTATCCTGTTGCAGCTTGAAAACAGCAATGAGGTCAGCAGAGGCGTTCACTGGACTTAGTAGACCCTTTCCTCAAATTCCCTTTTGAATTCCTATGGATGTATGAGAGAAAGGGGAGGCAGCGCAGGTCTCCTGCCCCAGGCATCTGCAGCACTAGCTGTCAGGATGCTTCATCTTACAAAGACATCTGATGAGGACACAGGCATGGTGGTGATGGGTTTATGGGTGGACTCAAGGGTAGGAAGGTCTTTTCCAGCCATTATGATTCTATGATTCGAAGCCAGAGCCATCTGTGTTAAAGTCCATCTAGGCTGCTGTTTGTCGGTGACCCCAGCACTTCTCCAAGTCTGGAAGTCTGCACTAGCCTGGCCCTGGTGTCCAGCTCCCTCCCTGCTCTGCTCTCAGTTACTGAGCCAGGATTTTGCTATGGACCAGGAAAGGAAACATGTTCTGCCACCTTCAACATGAGAGAGCAGCCACTGCTACATTTCTGGGACTAGCTGTCATTTCAAGAAATCATATTTTTGAGAGGAAAATGTAGTTACAGCTCAAGAAAAAAAGAACATATTTTACTATTTGTCTTCTAGCTACTGCAGAGCAAAACTATACAGCCTTCAAGTATTTTGTGGATATTTCCTTTGTTCATTAGAAGGGAAAGTTCATTAGAAGGGATTTTCATTTTCTGTATTTGTTGGTTTTAAGCAATTCTGACACAACTGCATTCAGATCATAGGCACATACAGGTTTTATGTATATGACCTTTTTTAGGAAATTAAAAGAGAATAAATCATGGAAACATTTTTGTCTTCTGTTGAAATGTGAGTGGGTAATTTAGAGCTGGAGACAGAGCTTTAAGAAAAAGTAGGTGTGATAGTACCACAGGTAAAAGTGCTATTTTGTGCTATTGTTTTATTCTAGAAAGCTTTTCTTTATGGCTGTCTTTTCTCTTGACTCTTTTTTTTTTTTTTTTTTCTTCCAGGAGGTTGTCTCATCTCCAGCAATTAAGTCATGGCTGTCCATGTTTTCAATTTATTTGCCATCAAGAACATTATTACATTTTGTGAAGGATGAGAGAGAAGCATTTAATATTATGAAGATTAGACTTAAAAGAACAGAACTGAGTGGAGGAGAGTTACAAACAAACAGCATCTCCTCTGAAAAGGATTCGAGCTCTCATTCATCTCCCAGCTGTTGTCATGGCAAAGTCTTCATTGTGTCTCACGCTGCTGCAGTGGGGGAACCTGCTTGAGCACAGAGGCAGAGGCAGCAGCTGCAAAGGCATTTTCTCCTTGTTGCAGTAGGGCTCCATACTGTGACCTGCTGTGCCTCTTACAACCACGTCTTTTGCTTTTATACCCTCCCTGTCTGAGCGTGTTGGGTCACTGTCCTTCCTTGCATGTAGGACCATGCATGCAAAACTTGCCCCAGAACAGTCGCAGAAGCAGCGTGCTGGGGGACAAGAGGCAGGGATCGCATAGGGGAACAATTGGAGGCATTGGGAGCATTGACCTGCAATGGAGCAAGGGAAACCTTGGCCTCCTTTCCTTGGGTGCCGCACCAGCAATTGCGCTGAGCCTGCAACTGAGTCATGTCCCTATTATGAGGCTAGTCATGCTTGAGTCCCTGGAGGATGGACAGAATCACAGAAGGGTTGAGGTTGGAAGGGACCTCTAGAGATCTTCTAGTCCAACCCCCTGCTCCAGCAGGGACACCCAGAGCACGGGGCACAGGGCGGCATCCAGGTGGGTT
>JAUBOD010000279.1:2336575-2350184 GCA_032353885.1 Nothura maculosa | reverse complement strand
GACATGAAATCAGGCCACTGCGATTAAGCCTTTGCTCTGATCGCCTTCCTGGGATGCCAGTGTCCAGCCCGTGTCACGTCCTTGGGGCTCCATTCCCACACCTGCCCTTCTCCAAAAGGAAGGGCATGGCTACCAGGACTGCACAAGGGACATATTCCTTTTTCCTAACACATTCCTACACACTGATACATAGAAAGAAGGAGGGCAGATCAGGAAGTGAAATGATCTAACTTGCTACCAGATTTCCCCTGCAAGGAGGAAGCAGGACCTGACTGTTTGCTCTCTCTTGTCACTGACCATGTAAGCTTCCTCCAGCCCTTTTCCTCATTTCTCATCTCCTTTCAAACTCTCTCCTGGTATGAGGCTCCACTCGAGGCAACCAGAAATGGAATATGATGCAAGCAGGCCAACACCTTTGTTACCTGAAAATGCAGTAATCTAAACTTGTTTTTCATCTTTCTGCATTATCAGAGGATTTATGGATATGTTTATCAAGCAGTCCATTGCTCTCTCAATGAGCCACAGCCCTTCATTAATCATCTTCTTTTCTCAGAAATTTCTTTAGCATTCTATTAAATTCACAGCAACTCCTTTTATGTTTTTGATTAGTTTTTGCGTAAGGGCATATGTTCCTTTTTTTTTCTCTAGCATTTGGTGGCCGTGCTTGACTTGGCATTGGTACCACCCATTGCTTAAAGGGTGAAAACGATTACCTGAGAGCTGGGGGGATGGTCCCAATCTGCCACTGACTCCTCTTCTGGCATTTGGGCCATTTAACTTAGAGAAGTTAAACTCTTCTTATAGAACTTAGCTCTATAAACATTACGCTTTATGGCATGCATTAAATGCGTTTAAAAGATCTCGAAAGATGAATGCTCTCTGAGTGCTGGGAAGGTGCATTTAAACAAGAACTACCAGATCTGTCTCTAAACTTCCCAGAAGTGGAATCAGGCTGAATTCCGCTGCCCCGGTGTGACCAGCCAGGACCAGCTCACACCATGGAGGCAGATGGGCAAGGGCGATGTGCCCATGGCACTCGTGAGTAATGGTGGGGTGTGACAGACCGCAGTCACTGCCGTGCACACCGCTGGCTTTATCTCAACACAAAGGGGACCGGAGGGTGGCCTTTGGTTTACACACACTGCTATGTCAGCTGAATGGGCTAGCGGGTGATATAAATGTTTCTCCCGGGCTTCATCAAAGCAGTGTGACCGTCTTCCTGAGTTAGCTGGGTCAGCACAGGAGGGAGCACACGCATGGCTCAGCCCAAAACGGAGATTAAAAACTGAACAACAAATAATTCTGACGAGAGCAAGAGGCTTGAGGTGGTGTCAGCTCACGTGTCCCTTCGCAGTGACTGAGGACAGCTGGCGTCGTGAGGGTGAGCACACGGCAGAGACTGGCGAGGGGGATGGCGCTTGAGCTGTGATTGAACTGTGTAGCACAATAGCTGCTTTTTGTAATGTAATAGCTATATTTTATTAAGTGTAGTTTACACTTGTGTCATGATGTCAGTATATTGCTCTATCATTCTGCTAAATCAAAAATCCCATCGAACATCAAGTATCTTCAACTTCTTTACTTCTTCAATATCTTCTATATATTTACACTTGCATTGTGATGTCAATATATTGCTGTATCATTCTGCTAAACCAAAAATCCCATCTAGCATCAAATACCTTCAAGAAAGCACATTTTGATATGAAATATGGCTCCCTCCTTGTGCAGGATATCTGAAGGGTCTGGTTAGGGAGCGCTGGGCTCTGTCACTGGGAGGCCCTCAAATGACAGTAGAAGCAGGTATGGGTTTTCTGGGGTTTGAGTTCAGCAAAACAGTTCTAGCACAGTCACCAGCACTGTAGCTAGATCTAGTTAGGAAAATTGGCCTGTGATTTTAAGAGCCTGCTCAGTATCTACTGGGAAGCAGCAATACCACAGGCAAGGAAAGCATAGGCTGCACCCCCCACCCCACTAAAACACAGGCTAAACCTCTGGATATACAAGAAAATATATTGTTTTCATTCATTTATGTTGCTACCTCAGTTATCTTCCAAATACTTCCCCTGTGACAGTCCTCCTAGCAGGAGCCTCCAGCAAAGCCAAAGTGTGTCCAACCCAAGAGGGAGGCACTGGCCATAGTTTTATGGACTTTTGGAGTCTCAGGTCAGGAAATTGCCTGGAGCAGCCACAGGCTATACAACAGACCAGTGTGGATCTGCCAAGGCAGATGAACAAGGCATGTTATTCCCACCATTACCATTCTCTGAGTTTATTTAAGTGATGCTGCCTGGAAAGCTAATAAAATCATTTTATAGATTTCGTGAATGGTGGCTACATGGTTTCTTTTTCTCCAGCGGAAAATACCTCTTTTTAGGTGATGAGTAGGTGTCAATCAAGAAATGACTCCCATATCTACCAGCACATTTCCACATGCACCCGCAGGCCTTGCAGGTATTTGGCAAGCAGCAGTGACAGTGTGAGGGGGGCTGCTCTGCAGTTCCTTTGCTAGATTCGCAGGTATGTGGGTCATGGTACAAATGCATGTACACGTGTGTGCATGTGTGCAGGTGTGCAGGGTAGTGCAGAGGCCAGGCACAGTAGCACATGTCAGGCCAGGATGCAGGCAGAGTGCTGGGATGACAGGGCACGAGCATAGCACGAATGAGGGCCACTGGTCACAGCAGCAGGAGTGGTGATGCCCCAGTGCAGGGTCCGAGAGGCCCACTGGTCACCCCAAGCATTAGCTGTGGCATGAAGCATCCTCTTCCCCCTGGGCAATGCCAGAGCTGCTCCAGCAGCGCTGGGGTCAGGCAGCCCACAGGGGATGCCCGTGCGGAGCTGCCCGGCGCCCGCCTCCTGCCCTGCACCCGCACGTGGCCGTGCGCGCAGCCCCGAGCGAGCGGGAGGCCGGCTCAGAGCACCCACGCCACCGGCGCCTGCCCTCCCCCAGCCTGGCGAGGCCGGCACTTTTCCTGTCCGCCTCTTACCTGTTGCACTGATCCAGAGGACAGCGAGCAGCCGGGCTGCGGTCCCTGCCGCAGCGGGAGCCAGCACTCACCTGGTCGCACCTGGGCAGGTGTCCGCCCCTGGGGATTCCCACAGCTCCGGTGTTGGTGAATTCTCTTTCCCACGGAGGGTCTGGAGCCCCGTATCGGAGCGCACTCTGCTGCTGTCAGGTCTGTATCCACATCCAGCCCAGGAGGATTGTGTGAGAGTGTCGGGGTGCTGCAAAGCAGAGGGGCCACGGGAGCCCTGGTGCATTTTGGAGGAGACCTGATGGAGGAGGAGAGGCAGAAGCTGGGTTCTCCTCCTGACAGTGGTTGTTTGCTGTTGCGTGCTAGTGTTTGCTGGCTCTTCTGGGCTGGGTGCGAGCCCACAGCAGCTGTGTCTGGGAGGATAAACCTCCACGTGGGGTTTGAGGGATGGCTGTGTTTTCCACTTCAAAATGGGGTGATGTGTGAACAGTATGCACGAAGGGACTATCTTTCTATCCTGTGACCACATAAAGTTAGTCCTTTGGAAGAGAAGTGAATGTATCTGTGGCACAAGTGTCGATATCTAAAGTGGAAACCAGGACTAGAAGTCTTGCTGATGTGGGTGGTGGTTGGCAGTCTGAGGACAGATTGGAGTATCTCCCCTCCTCTCCAGAGCCTGAAGATCTGCTAGGGAAAGTTGGGCACTGTGGAAGGTGGGCATCTTCTGTGCATTGCTGCATATCCCTCCACAAAGCCCCGTCTCCTCTTGGGACCATATGAGGTCTTGTCTATGATGGGATCACACAAGTCTCTAGAAGCTGCAGGGAGAAGGCTCTGTCCTGTTCAATGCTTGGGCCTCCAGCCATGTTTGTAATGAGCAGCCTGGGGAATGAGCCAGGGAGGTCACCAGGTCCTTTGCTTTACAATAGTGGAAAAACGAAGCACTGGCTGAAAATGCGTGGTGGGTGGGCAAAGTGCGGGGCTAACTTATGGCACTGACTCAGCACAGGCTTTCTGTGGGTGCCATCAGCTGAAGAGAAGTCACTCCTGTACTGCATTTTCTAAAGCTATATGTTGCTCTGTCTTCCCCGAGGTTCTTCTGCTTGGTTGCTGCTGATGCTCCCCGCAGCAATGTGAGGGAGAGATTGCTGGAGATGTTTGATCAGCATAAATTGGCATAAAGATCTTTCAACTTATGAGAGCTGAGAAAATTGTAACAGCAGAGGGGCATCTGCCATTTAACCTCTGTCTACAACATAAATATCATATTTTAGCCTCAGCAGAGAAGAAAGCTAAAGCTAACCAAAGCAAATCAATTTACCCTCTGGGTAAATGGGCAAAATTCTCATTAAGCCCTAAAGCTGAATCTCACAACCTCTAGGAACGCTACATTACATGACTGGCTTAAATCCTCAGACATAACAGGATGGAGCTGATTGCTCCGTTTGGGTTGGATACAATCCCTTTACAGGAGTCCCAGGTAGGGGTAACCAGCTTTCTAGAGCAGCCCTCAGCCTTCAGCCTGCCTTTGAGCAGACCCATTTAGTTTTGCTTTTCCAAGGGAACCAGTGAGATGTCAGTTCAATGTAGACAGAAGTAAATTTAAATGATACCAGATGTGCTGCAGCTGCAGATTGCTCTACTTGAATTCATATGTCAGTTTACAGCAAGTGAGATTATTCAGAGTGTCCTGCTCACAACCCTACACCTCAGTAGCAGCAGGTGCAACTGCCCTGATATGAAACAGGGCTCAAACTGCTCCCCAGCTGCTCAGGTTGGCCTTTCTGTAGCCCCAAAAGAGGGTCAGACTGAGCCCAAATAATGCAGGTAGTTTTGCTGACTTCTATTTCACAGCCTCCAGCCCTCTGTAAGCACTTCAATGTTTTAAAGAGATTGTAAGAGATCTATTGTAACATGGTCATCATACAAGAGAAACGTGGCCTCAGTCATACTCACAGATGGTCTTTATGCTGGCTGAAAGCGACTGCAGATGTGGGAATTCTTCACACTCACACTGCCTCTGTCCCCCAGTCCTACAGTGTTTGTGGCTTCATGGCTCCAGGAGCTACAGGGTCCTCCCCAAATATAGCTGCTACAGCTCTCCAGAACAAGCAGTCTTATTAAACCAGAGGGCCTTGGTGGCTTAAAACTTTCTTCCCTGTGTGTTAAAAGTGCTGTCTCAACAGGCATCTGCTGCCAGAGGTCCCTCATGCCCTCAGCTTGAGGACTAGGCCAGTTCTCCTTCCACCTCAGAACCCTGCGAGCAGAGGGAAGAAGCAACCATAAGCCTGATTGTCTCCCAGGGATTTATTTCATACTTTTCTTTCTAGAGAACAGCTTTCCATCACTAAGAGATCTCCCTTCTCTACTCTCAGCTGTGCCCCATAGCTCTGGCCCAAGCCATGGAGAAGTGGGTGAGCAGCAGGTACTCCTACAGGGATGGTATGGAGGCACTGGGCAGTGTGAATAGACTTTAGTGCACGGGCATGAGTGGACAAGGATTTCTGTCCTTACATGTTTTTTATTGGAGGTATGTGAGGAATGGGAGTGGTTTTTGTTTCTTTGTTTGTTTTTATTTGGTTTGGTTTTCCAAAACAGTGAAATCTCATAATTGTAATTAACAGTTAGCACTAGCCCACTTGTGTAAGTGCAATCCTATGGAAACTTTTGCATAGAATAACTTCAAGGTTGAAATATCCCAAAATAATACCAGACATCAAACAGCAAAAGGAAACACTGGCCAAGATCCTCTGATATTCACTGAAGTTGGATGGAATTGCACTGTTTTAGATCTGCTGAGAGCCTGCCCATTCAAGTAAAGTTTTAAAATGTTTTGGAAGGGTTGGTAAAGCTGCCTCCACTCACTGAAGAAACAGTGGATCATGTCCATCTGGCCAAATACAGACACTCATAGTGTAGGTCTGTCTCCTAGGGTCCTGCCTTTGGCCATTTACAAATGCCAGACCCTGCCCATGGCATCTTGCCTGTCATGTTAGGCTCAGCTTCCCCATGAAGATGCTGGCCAGAGGGGATACCTCTATGATCTGAGGAAAAGAGGGCAAGTGGCACCTGGCGGAGAGAGGAGGGACAGCGCCCAGGTGGGCAGGCCTGTCCCTGTGTGCTGCTCCAGGATGGGGGCCACCACCAGCGGAGCAGTGGTTCAGACCCTCATTACCACTAAATGGAAGATAATCTTGGGCAGTGCTGGCAGTACATCAGCACTGCTGGGAACCCTGAGCAGAGCTCCCATCACAGTGAGTTGGAAAGAAGCTGAGTATCACTTTGCTTTGGAGATAGACACGATCTGTTTTTAGTGTAAGAGGTAGAGGAGCAGCAACACAGCTGTTGGGGAATCCTTAAGGGCAATTGTTGGGGAATCGTTAAGGGATCGTTAAGGGCTATTGTTGGGGGATCGTTAAGGGCTATTGGGGAATCGTTAAGGGCCACAATGAAGTGTACCAACAAGGCCTGGAAGGGAACAAGGGGGCTTTTGTAATGGCAAAGTGAAGTAAATGTGGGGGAAAACCAGGATCCGAGCACCTAGCCTGCAATTGGCAGGCGATCAGCCAATCAGCAAAGGGGTACACAGAAGTTGCAACCACTAAGATTGTAACAAGTGTGTGCTGGAGCCTATATAATCGACCTGTTAAGAGCAATAAAGTGAAGCCTTGATCAATCATATTGAGTCAGTCGTGCTTCCCCGCGCGCTGGGCACCAAATCCTGACGAAGGTCCGGGCACACAGCTGGGAGTGGAATATGGCTCAGGCTGCTATTAGCCTTGGGGAATTCCCTCTGAATTACTGGCAAGCCAAAATGTTGCTGACATATGTAGAGTTTTGTCTGAGGTCATTTTTCAGCCCAAGCAGCGAAATCCTGTTGTTTGTGTTTACTTCCCAGAGTAAAGGGATGGTATAGGTTACCCTGGCACAGACTGAAACCTGCTGTTGGGCCCTGTGGGGCGAAGGCATTTGTCCTAGGAGCGGTCCCAGCTTGCAGAGGTGGGACCTGAGTCTCGCTGATTAAGGAGTGGGCATGATTTGAGTTGGAGCTCCTCAGAGTTGTGTAACATGGGGATGGGGACAGGGATCTTCATTTCCTGCCTATCAGCAGTCATCTGGTGATAAATACTCCGATTCTGGTTAAAAAAAAAAAACAAGATTGAGATAGTGAGATGTGCGACCTGTCATGGATTAAACCACCATCCAGACACAGACAGCTCTTTCCAATCTACTACAGCTCTGAATAGTAACCATCGGGATTTCAATGAAGTTGAACAGGACTTGTGCAGTGGTGAAGGAGGCCTTTAGGCTTGCTGAAATTTCAAGAGCAAATTTCCCAGGGAAAAGAGTTTGCCTTTTTTCTTAATCTCTCTGGTTATTGCTGTCTGATGTGATCATCGAGACGAGGCCACTTTGACAAGCTCCCACCTCCAGCCCACCTAGTTGGCAACAATCAGAAACTTCCCAAAAGTCTTAAGTCACCTTGTGTGCATGGCAGATGTGGCTGATTTGTTTAATTTAGATTTGAAAACCATATTGACTACAGCTTAGCTTTTGATCAGCACCGGAAAGATGGTTACAGAGTTAAAGAGTAACAAGCAGAGTTTGTGTACACTTCTTTTTCTCTCCTGCCACCTCTTTTTTTTATTTATTTATTTATTTATTTATTTATTTATTTATTTATTTATTCTCTTGCATGCTTGCATGCAATTAAAGAATTCATTTCAGGGTTTGCTAAAGAAAGCTCATTTGGGCATTATAATTCATGGGAATATAGAGAGGTACCTGAGGATTTCTAACCTCAAAAGTGGTAACTCATAAGCACCTGGAGTGTCTTCAATGCTGCTGATAATTATCATGATTTGATAATATTTGACAGACATATTTGTCTGTCTTTCCAGAATAAGGTGAGAGATTCATTCTTCTTTGTCTTGATTTAAGGTTATTGCAATGATTTTTTAGCAATTTTACATTTTACACTATTGACATGCTCTCTGTACTTAGGAGAAGTAATCTCAGATAAAGGTTTGAACTTCATTTCATCTCCCTTTCTTTTTAAAAAGGATCTGAAAACAGTCATGCAGTGTGAATAGATTTTAATATTAAGCTCAAGATGACAGGATGCTATTTCCCGTAGCCTGTAACTAAAGAAACAAGCTGGATCAGAATATTGTTTTGCACAGGGTATTTTGCCCCTCTCTGCTAACCCAGACTCAGCTCTGTTTAAAGCCAAAACACCAAGGTCCACATTCGTGTGTGTGCTCATTTTTTTCCTACTGTCTGGGCAGCACTGAGCTCCTCACCATACAAACCACCTGTTGCTGCGTAAATCTGAGTTCATGGGAGCCTCTTCTCAACTCTCAGTTTTTACCCAGCTTCCAAGTAAAGGAGTCTGATTTCACCTGGTATGAGATGATGCTACTCCTGTCCCCTGACATTGTATGATGAGGGAAGAGCGCTGCTTTGCAGAATTTATAGTCCTGTGCTGACAGTCTGACTTTTAAGTAAACTCTGCTCCAAATCTGACTGAAAAGCTTGAAAGTTTAGACAATTCTGGAGTTAAAATCAGGAAATACAGTTGTGTTAGCAAATAATTTAGCAGAGTATGATTGGTTATATTCATGTCTGCATTTTTCATGTATTTCATCCATCTGTAATGGCACTTGCTAGCTCAGAAAATTCTGAGTAAATAATTTTGTCCATATGAGGAACAGAAGATCAAAAGATCATTTGATCTTTTCCCCCTTCCTCTATCTCTCAGCACCTCCTCGTACAGCGTTTACACTAGCCACGGACAATTCAAAGAAGTCTTCATATATATATATATAATCTTCTGCAGTGTCATTACTTGCAGCTGGAGGCTGTGTGCACAGTTAAGCTCTCTCCTTTGCACAGGACCTGCAAATATCGATGCATCATTAATGTCAGCCTCACAGAGGGGTGTAACTGCTGCCTAGGACTTTCAGTGGCTTTCTACCCAAGGGTGCCTTTCATCCTTGATATATTATAAAAGAATACAATATAGTATCTCATTAAAAAAAAAAAAAAGTATGCTGGAAAAGCTTTTGGTAGTACACTGGCCTACTCTCACAGATTTAAAACTGAAGAAAGCACTGACAGCCATCATATGTTATCACATAAGATAACATAAGAACCAGCAGAACTAACCTTGAATAAATAGTACCTTATTCATGGGTGCTAAGGGAAAAAAAAAAAAAAAAAGAGAGCAACTACCATCTTAATTTTCTAGAGACATTTTAATTAGGCATTGTAGTGAGGTTATCAGTCACATTGCCTGATCACAGAAGCTTTGAGAATGCAGCACTGACGGTATTGCTCTTATTAAGTTATTTATAGCTGATGTTGTAAAGTGGAAAAGGACACTTCACCTTCTGTAAGCCAGACATGCCTCGACTGGGACACCTTGGGCATTCAGGTGCTCCTTGGTGGTACCATCTACTGCCCTATCTGGAATCTGCAGTGAAGAGAGTGAAAGTCCTTTAACTTATACAGTAAAACATAGGTTGTGTAGCAATTTAGTTTGGAAGGGAAACAATGAACTAGCTGGAGAAGGACTCCTGTCCTATAGGAAGGAGGATGAAGGGAATTTCATGTCCAGTGTGTAACAGCCACTGTGGCACAGGCAATCACTTCCCCTCTGTTTGTCCACTCCTTGGACATCCTCTGTGTGCCACTGTCTGTTGAGAAGCTGTATGAAATCAACTTAAGATAAATGTATGTAGGATGTATGGTTGTTTAGTTTTCCATAATGTATATCATTATGACAATTCCAGAAGAAAGGGAAAACTCATCAGGAGGGAAAATGAGGGGCTTGCTGCATAGCTTGAGAGTTGTTTCCACACACTGAGGACCAGACACAGAAGCTGTGTTTCCAAATTCAAACTCCTACTAAATTTTGAGGAGACTGAGGGGAATTACAATAACAGCCTTCAAAACTGTAAACAGTTGCTCCATAGTAGGGGCAAGGCATTTCTTGTACCTGTTGGGGATCAGAGAAAAAGTCATGGGCTTTAAACAGCAGCAGAAGAGGCCTGGGTTGGGTGTCAGAGTGAGCAGCCATAGGGTACACAGCAACATGTGAAGACACGAGGACATTATGTTGTAGAGATTTTTAAGACAAAGTTTTCTGAGGGATGAACTCAACCTGGCTAACTGTGTCTTGAAACGGGCGATAAAGAGGGTGACCTTTACAGGCCCTTCCAGTTGTGTTGCTTCTGCTCCTGCCCTGAAATAGCTTCCTTTTTAGAAAGGAAGCCAATAAAGAGAGAAATGAATAGTCATCTGATGAACATCTCTGATTTTTATGCTTTTCTAGGAAAAACCCAAATAACGAAGAAATAAGACAAGGGAAGAAAATGTTGGTGCTATCTAATGACACAGCACTGAATTCCCTCCTCTCCAAACTGCTTCAAGACTACCTGGAGCGGACAAACAGCTCTGCACCTTCTCAGGTCCAAAGTGGCGGCAACAACCTGGAAATCGTTTATGTGCTGCTGCTCATTGGCTTGTTTGGCATCTTCACGTTGGCAGCCACACTGACCAACATCCGCTCCAGGAGGCTGGAGGACCCCTGTGAACCCTACAACATGTACATTAATTCAGACATCTGGCCCAAGAAGGACATGGCATTTTTTCAGGCCAGGCTTGTAGAAAACTACAAGTTGTGCTCTGTCTTTGAAAACCCACTGGCTGTTGAGCAGCCGAACACAAAGATTCCAGAGGTGAAATCCTCCTAGCCAAATGGGAGAAAGGATGAACTTTCCAGAGGGACAACCTGAACATCACTTGGTATGAACCAAGTTAGTCCTTTGCCTGGCCTGTCCAAGCAGAGCTGCTCACACTGGCCTCCACCAGCCTGAAAAACTGAATTAATGTGGAAGCTGACCAGTGTGATGACCATAGTGTTGCAAAAGTAGCTAATCACAAGTCCCTTGTTGCAGTAAGATCAAATGGGGCACACACCATCAGAGGGAGCATGGTGGACTCATCAGCTTCGCCCAGGGAAAATTGCACATGTTGGTGTTGCTAGCGTGTTTGCAGTAGTCCATGTAATTAAAACTGTATTAGCAGTCAAGGACAGTTTAGACAATGCTATTTTCAAGTAAGATCAATTTCTTCAAAGAAAATGTAGCTGAAATATTTCATTTGTATTTCTTCCTAGTATAAAATAATCATTTTATAGAATGTGCAGTGTTGTAGATGACCTATTTCTTTCCAAATCATTTGCCTTCTTGAGATGGAATTTTAGAAAGAATGTTTCCATTTTTTACTGACAAGAAATGCAAACTTTTTAGGGGAATTTTTTAATAGTTGACCCTAGTTCCCAGCAAGTCTCACAGACCAGTCTTGCTGACTGCAAGTGACAAAGAAATGGATTTCCATTCTGATGAGTTGTCTTATAAAATTTATGATATTTAATCATGGATTCATCTCATGGCTGTGCTTAACTTTATACTCCTTTATCTCCCAAGAGTAGCCTCACTCAGTCTGGTACTTTATTACAATATTCGAAGAGACGTCCATGCCAGTAACATTTTCCTGTCCCTGGCTCCCTGACAGTCTCCTTCTGTGGGCCACCTCTGTGGAGCTGCTGAGGAAAAGTACCAGCCAAACTTGGCTTCGCAAGAAATAGCAGCTGTCAGAAAAAAATAAAAAAGACAAAAAAAATGCATCTCCCTTGGACATTGTGTCACTCAAAATATCATCCTCACCAGCTTGAAACCTGTTTTCTAGTTTGGGATCAAAGCAGGAATTGTCTGGGCAGAAGCAGGGGGGTTCATTTCTACTCTGCAGATGCAATTCCCATTTTTAGCTGCTGGCCAGTAAAGAGGAGTGGGAAAGGTTTGAAATGAAGCCATGCAGAGCAGCTGCTTCAAAGACAAAGTGAGGGTAGAGCAGGGGCAGAGAGCTGCTCAAGTGTGTGGGCCGACAAGGGCTACAAGTCACAGCACATTCCCCTTCCATGCATAGTTATTTCCTTAGTATTGCGCTTTCATTAAAGTGATACTCCAGCCATGACTGTGTTCCAAGAATAGTTGAATTTAAGACAATTAAAATACTCTTAAATGCTTTTTTTTTTTCCCAAGGCCATTTCTATGGCACCTACCATTAGGCTGGGAGCAAGGTCCAAATTTTAATTGTCCTGAGCAGCTTGGAAAATCTCCATTAGTTTTATTATCTGAGTCACTTTTTCCTCTAAAGGAATGTAAACCAAAGCAAGTCTTTGCAAAAAATGCTGACTTCCTATCTTGGAAGGATCCTTTTCTGGGCCCTTACTGTGCAGTCTGTTTATTACTTGAATCTTGAATTTCCTCATATCTATGGAAGTACAGTACATCTCTGGTTCTCCAGAGTCAGATAGCAATATTGCTGAGAATGTTTAAACTCACAAAGATGATCTCTAATTGCATTAAAATCTTTAAACATAAAGCTTATCAAAACAGATCCCTCTTGAAGCTCTCCCCACTAGCTACTTTCAGGTATTTTGGGTGTGGGCACTGGTCATCCTGTTTTAATAGCTTCAGTGTAATTATTTGTGACAAAGAAGATTGTCAGTGTTAGTTAACTTACCTTTTTACCTTTTTTTTTGCCTATGTTTTATTTATTAAAAAAAAAGGGGGGAACACTGTCATAATGCTTTTCTCTATAGTCAGAGTACAAATCATCTCTCGATGGCAGTTGTAGACTCTCACCATGGACTTTCACATTACCTTTTAATTTTGTAGTTCTCCTTCCTTCATGTATGTTTTCCACTTGTACAAAACTAATAAAATATTACTTACACCCTATGCTTATGGGCTCAGATGTTTATTTCTCCTCAGAGGTGTTTCCCAGGCTCACAGAAAGTGCTGGTGCTGTCTGATGGGCACCCACTCATCATCCTTGTTTCTGCACCCTACTAACTAGAGCTGGACCTAGGCGCTGGGATGCTTCTCAGCACACCCAGATCTGGAGAAATATCAAAATGCCAGCGACAAATTCCTCAGGTAAATCTCAAGGTAGGTGATGCTTGGGATGCTCTGGGCTTTTGGAGTTCATAGTCCCTGTCTGGGTACCCACCCCATGGGTGATGCTGTCTGTACAAGCCATCAGATCTGTAGGGCTTAGATGAGCCAGGATGGTCTGTTTGTGTGTTCTCTCTCAAAAAGTCTCTAAAACCCCTTTCTGTATAGCTCTGGCCTGTACAACAGTGGTTCTGGAGTGATAATGTATACACTAAGCTATGGTCCACACGACAAAGTGTCCTCCTGAGCTTGTAAACACCATTCCTGCTTCCCCTGTCATTACAACTGACTAATACAGAATGGCTGATATGGGAGCCACTTCAGACTGTGCTGGAGAGGAGGCAGAGTGCTGACTGGCCAAGGAGCACCTTGACATGTGCAATTAGTTCCTTTGCTTGTCGTGCTTGCCACTGACAAAAGGCCACCAACAAAACTTGTCAGGTAATTATCATTAACCAGCACCCACATTTTCCAATTTCCTGCTTGCTAGGGAGACTGAAGAAGCTTCAAGTCATTAGGCAAATGTGTTGCACTTTCTTTGGTCCAAGTTTTGAAAGTTTTTGCTTAGGAATACAGAACATCTAGGGACACTGTCAGAGATTTATTTTT
>JAUBOD010000279.1:2309727-2334967 GCA_032353885.1 Nothura maculosa | reverse complement strand
CTGCACACAGTACTCCAAGTGCGGCCTCACCAGAGCTGAGTAGAGGGGCAGAATCACCTCCCTCGACCTGCTGGCAAATGTGGGTCACCCCACATTTCGCTGGAGAGGTGGGCGAGAAGGCTCTTCCTTGAGACCAGAGCTGTCCTTCGAGCTGTGTTCATGGACAGGTCCAAGCAGAGAAATGATCCTAGTCAAATTTCAAATGACAAGAAGCAAAGGCCCATGCTCTGCCAAAATGCTCCGGCAAAACATTTACTCTTGCCAGTCCTAGGAAAAAGCTTGCAGCCTCATTGTTTTTACAATCCAGCTTTCAACAATATTTATGAATGCCCTTCAGATCAAAGAAAAGGCAAGATATATATATATACAGATGGAAAATATATGGGTGCTAAATCTAGAAGTGAATATTATGACCATCTGATCTGATTCAGCAGAATCAGGAGAGGGAGGGCCAAAGACTCCACTGCAATACTTTCTCCAGCAGGCCCAGAATTTCTGGTCGGGCCACAGGATATTATTTTTAGGGGCACACCCAGGCCTGCTGAAAGGCCGCTCCCTCCCCAGAATTAACACACTGGTCAGGGGCCACCAACCTTCCACGATGAAAAGCCAAGCAAAATAGAATGGGACACATGGAGGTAAAAGCCCTTATTCTAAAAACTGCCTAATTCAGTATTCGTCCCACGGTTTGTAACAGCAGTGTTACAACAGGTACACCACACATCACTGAACACAGTTGACCTTTACAGAAATACATTATTTGATATTGCCTGATGTCCCACACATGGATTCTTGGAATATTTTAGTTCTATTTCTTTTTCTAAATGCAGTAGCTCACACACTTTTATAAGAAAAACAAAACTTATTAGTCCATCTACAGGCATTCATCCTCGTTTAACCCCAAGGATAAGCAGAGCATGGTTACCTAAGGTGGAGGTAATGCTCATCTGCTCTGTATGTGTCCTTCAACAGCATCTCTTCTGCCTCCCTCCACTACAAAATCCCCCATCGAATCTCCCTTCTCTGCCATGGTCTTGGCTAGCTCCCCAGCCTTCCCAGTCAGTCACAAGAGCCCCTATTACTCTCTCCCACCTTTAAATCCACAGGTCCTTGGTGGACAGAATTGACCATAACTCTTTGGCCAAAGCAGGGCTGTATCAGGAGGATCTACCTCATTATTCCCAGAGATCGGGCTTCTATTTCCTTTTTCCTTATGTTCTCTAATTGCAAGTGGCAGGGTAATTTGTCAGGTAAACTGTTGATTCAGCGGCTGTTCTGGTTCATTGTTGTGCACATAAGCCTCAAACCTGTGGTCTTTACTCAGGCCCATGGCAACAGCAGGCTTAGGGACCTCCAATCTGATGGAACATTTGCCCTTGATTTTTTTTTTGTTGTTTATTATCAGCTTTTCACCTAGCAATGCAGAATGATTCTGGGAAAAAACGTGCAAGCAGTAACCTCATGCCAGCTCTGCACGTGCAGGCTAGATTCCCTGTCCAGGTTATTCAAGACAAGCTAGCCCTGCAGGTGCCTGTGCAGCTTTACAAAAAGCAATTCAGTTCCCAGGACCTGAGAGGTGAATATGGGTTGAATTTTAGCTGGATCCAGAAAGTACAGGGAAGGAGGGAAAAAAAAACCCTCTTTTCCGCCTTTTTTTTTTTTCACTTAATATGCATAAAGGAATAGCCAGTCTGACACCACACATCAGCTAGGTACCTTCTGCAAACCAGGTAGCCACAGCCATTTATCTTCAGGCAGTCTCTGGCAGGACTCAGATGTAAAAATTAAGTCTGCTGTGCTTCTATTTGTTTTCTCCCCACTCGCCCCAAGAGTGAGATCTCTCTTACACTAGCAATACAGCAGTTTTTCCACCTCAGTATTTACCTTGAGCTAGGGATTGTAATATAATCAAATGCAACTTGAATAAAAGTTAGTAGGTGAGATGTATGTTTCATCATAAACAAGGTTTCCAGTGGTATAGGATAGTTCAATGCAAAATGCAGGCAATAAAGAGATGATCTTCTTTTGTGTTGCTCCTTACCTCTGTTCCTAGAATTAACCAAAATGCAGAAATTGCTCCGCACTTTGGAATTTACTTCATGGGCTTGGAAATGTGAAATAACCAAGATGAGGTTGCTGAGAGCTCAGGGAGACCAAACAGGAGCATTGCCAGCAGCCTAATGAAATTTCCTCTTTGCTCTCCAACAGAGAAAATTACATAGAAAATATACTTTTAGGTACTGTGCCATGAGGCCAATACCCTGCTTTTCTATATCTTTCCCTGGATGTCCTTTAAGGAAACAAACTTCAGGAAATATTGCCAGGAAAGGGCACATTTGGAACAAGCTCCTGAGTACTAGACATTGTGGCAGAAACTCATGACACTTCCCTTCTTAATTATTCTATAAATATCCACTAACAGCTAATATCTGTGAGAGGTCAGACATTGGGTCTGACTATCAGGACAGTCCTTCTGAGCTTAAATTATGATATTGATTTCTCTTTGTTACCTTATCTTTACAGCATATGGTAACCAGCATGTAGCCTGAAAGGGAACTGGCCTAATCTGAAGACTAATATTACACGTTGAAAACTGACATGTTGTATTTCTGTACTGTAAAAATACAAATGGAGCTTACTCGTCTCAGTTTTCTGTAACACAGCATATGGGTACCAAGGCATAATCACAAAAAAAAAACCAAAAACAAAAATAACAAAAAAAAAAAAAAACAGAGACAAGTATCAGGCAAGTTAAACAGCAATAGTAAACATGAGCCTTCCTTCCTTCCTTCCTTCCTTCCTTCCTTCCTTCCTTCCTTCCTTCCTTCCTTCCTCCCTTCCTCCCTTCCTCCCTTCCTCCCTTCCTTCCTTCCTTCCTTCCTTCCTTCCTTCCTTCCTTCCTTCCTTCCTTCCTTCCTTCCTTCCTTCCTCCCTCCCTCCCTCCCTCCCTCCCTCTCCTTCCTCTCCTTCCTCCCTCCCTTCCTTCCTCTCTTCCACCTTCTTTCCCTTCCTCCCTTTCTTCCCTTCTTCCCTCTCTTTATTCCTTGCTTCATTGCTTCTTTGCTTCCTTCCACCCATTCTAAGCAGGCTTCTTCCTTCTCTAACTTCCTATCTTGAGGAGTGAAACAGGCAGTGCCTTATGCCTTACCCAGCATCTGCCAATTCTTCTTTAACTTTCCACAGGAGCTGTTGGCCCTGCTTGGGGCTGGCAGAAAATTAATTTGTCTGTGGAAATGGATACTGCAAACTGACTATAAATCTATCACTCTCTCTCTCTTTTTTTTTTTCTTTTTCTGTGGTTTTACTACACATTACAATTTTTCAATCAGTGACGAGAGCAAACACACCCATCGCAGTGGCTTGGCCTGTTCATACCATCCTACCCCATTGCTCACGTGTGTACTCCTAGGAAGTACTTCCTGCTCAGAGGAAACATGTCAAGGCCCAGTGCAGATGGTTCAGGCTAATACATTTTATCTGAAAATCTTCAGGAGAGCGGGAAGAGGAAACAGGCAATTACAGTGGCAGGGAAAACACAGGGCAACCTGTTAAAGTGCTCAGCCCACAGCCTTGCCTCCCTAGATCATGGCCCCACACAAATGTTCTTATCCTGCTGACACCTCCATCTTCCATTTTTGGGACATTATCCCAAGCTCTTGCCCCCAGCTGCCCAGCTAATGATTTAAGAAGTGTCCAAGTTAAGGTCAATATTCTAAACACTCAGCATATTGGTGGTGCCCTCCTCTTCCACTTAACCTGATGACCTGAGCTTAACCTGACTGGAATATGAGAGGAACAAAAAAGGGGTGGTGGGGGCAGTTGTGCAGTTGCTGCCTGCATGCTGTGCCATGGATATACCAGAGCACATCACTGATCTTGCTGGTCTTCTCCTTCCCTGGGGAGGGCACTTCTCAGGTGTGGCCTCTAGTCAGTGGCCACTGCCGCAGGCCACTCTAAGGGTGATCCAGAGCGATGTTGTCCTGAGCCAGAGCTCCTTAATGTGTAGCCTGTGGTGGAAACAGGAAGTGAAGCACAGGATGGGAGTGGCAATTGCTTTTATTGCTGTCCTGAAGATGATAATACTCAAACTATATTACTGTGTGTTTTGGAGAGGAGCCAAAAACGTGAACATTGGACCACAGTAAATGAAGATATTTTTGTTTCCCAGGCACAATTAAAGGACTATGCCCAAAGTTTTACTGCTAGTAGGTGAGTTAGAAAAGACAAAACCTGCACATGGCTCTCAGACAACAGTCCTGAAGTGACTACGTCTGTAAAGAGATCACCCTTGAAGTGAATCAGGTGGTGTACCATGGATAAGTCAGCATTGCTTTTCCTTAAGCATTCTCTCCTTTGAAAGGATAGGTCCAGGCACCCTTACTGTGGGGCTGTCTTTTGGTGACATGGTGTCCAACAGCTTTGGAGGAAAAAATCTCCTGGCAAAAGAATAATGGGAAAACTGCAATATGCTTAAAGGTCTAGTACAGGGGAATATCAGGAATATCACATTTAGGAGAATCAAATGTAGCTAAAACAACAACAACAGCAAACTTTTAGGAAGAGGATGGAGAAAAAAGAGGTGACCAAAGGAGTTCATAATGAGGTGGGCAACACCTCATGTTTCATATAAATGCTCAAGGATTCAAATGAGCTTTTTCTCACATCTGAGACAAATGTTCACCAGATAACCAGGATAAGCCCAAAGGCCTGCTATTGCAATAGCGTTACAAAGACTCATCGTCATCCTCAACCACAGAAATCCAAGCAATGTGATTCATGACCTGAGCAAGAGATCTTGCACTGGCACCATTACCTGCAATCCTCACTGCCAGCCACCATTAATTCCCTTTTCCAGCCTCTTCTTAAAGGATGATTCGGCCAACACTGAGGAGAAGCTGGGAGAAGAACATCACAGATGATCACCCTGCCCAAACAGGGTCTTTGCAAGATTTTGTTTGTTTGTTTGTTTTTATTTTTGTTTTTATTGTTGGTTTTTTTCCAAATCAAATAGCTCAGTGCCCTAACAAATCCTCCCAGCTTAGGTCTAATTTTCTGCAACCTGAGCATAGTTCTCCTCTAGCGTTGGCTACTCGAGCACGTCTCCTCTCAGCACTGCAGCAGCATGCCAGCCTTCCTTGGCATCTGCCCCTGTCTCCCAGGTAAGACAAGCCTGACTCCAAGACACTTTGGAGCCTTCCAGACAACAGCAATCCCCATAAAGATTGCTGGGGATGAGGCACTCTTCAATATCTCTGTCTAGGGGTGGTTCCTTCCACTCACATTCCTGGAGCAAATGCCTGCTAGTGAATGACCTAGGTTTTTGTAGGAAGTCATGCAGATTGCATGCAAGGTACCACATGGGATTTTAATCCTCTGTATTCCTGCCCCTGATGACTGGTGTGGTCTGTCTCAAGGTCTCGTCTGCAAACTCTGCTTGCTCATTTTAGATCCAGACATTCTTTCATTCCACTTCCTTCATGGCAGTCAGGTCACCCTGGCTCAACAGGAAGTATTGCTTGAAGGCATGATCAGCTTACATCCCACATAGATGGGAGCATGGAAAACAAACTAGCATTCTGCAGAAGAAAGTGTGCATGACAAATGCTTAAAATCTGAAGCTCAGCTGGGCTTGTCAAGGTTCTTCTTCAGCTTCTGGCTCATTCTCAGATTTTAAAGACATATCTGCCTGACTTGATAATGCTTTATACTTTCTTACAGATGTCCTTGTACCTTGGAAGGGGAAGCATGAGACGACTAGTTCAATTTACTCTGACCCTTTTGTCCCTCACCGCAGTTTTGATTCTTGCTATGATTATGGTAACACTAAAATTCTACATTAGTGCAGAAAAAAAGCCTAAAGTACTCTTATTGATTTTTATTTTTTCTTATGTTATCTGTAAAGAAAAAGTAAATTTAAGTAGTATTGGGATTAGATCTTCAATTGATATGCCAAGAATATCTGCTGTACAGCTAATGAAAACATCCCAGTTTATTCTGAGATCTCTGTATTTTCATTGAAGAATTGTCAATATTCTCCCACTGGCCTTGCTATTATGTTTGTGTCCCAAACCCATTCCATCACCCCTCATTCCTTTTTCAAAGAAAGATGTCATCTGGCACCAGCACAGACTTCCAGGGCTTTGGGTGGAGGAAGAGGGCTGTCTTCATTAGGTAGGTGCTGAGTGCTTTTTCCTGCTTAAGGGACATGGCTGTAGCTGCACACATCTCCATCCAGACCGCAATGGAATGGGATCCAGACCCATGATGCACTCCCACAACTTCCGATCTTGTGAACAAATCCTATCCCCACCTAAACATCTAGGCTATCCCCAGCATCTCTTTATACTTTATAGAGAAACATATCTGGATTTTTCTTCTGGGTAATGTGGGATCTTTTTTGTCCTGCCTGTAGGAAGAAGCAGGAATCCTACATACTCAGCCTCAGTATGACTGAGGGTGATGTTCATCTCACAGCACTTTTACTCTCTTCAGGTTAGAGGTTGACAGTAATCATATAGTCAACAGAAAGAAAGCCCCTCATGAGGGCATGTCATGCTAAGAGGGATGGATTCATCACCTTTGGCACTGCCTGTTCCGGCAACAGAGTAGAAATGCTCCCCACATAGCCACAGTCACTGAGACATATCCCACTTTAGTTCTATCTATGAGCCTGTCCCTGTTCTATCCCAAGTGATGTGGCAGAGCTGGTAGACATCATCACAGTTTGTTTGTTATCACAGTTAATACTTTCATGTGCTCATTAATTTATTTTCTCAAGAAAAAGGATAATCAAATCTAAGTAATGAGTATGAAAACAGGTGGCTTTTCCCTCTTCGTACTAGAGAGAAAGATGAGGTAGGAGATGCAAAGCACACTTGTAGATATATTTGATGTGGCTAATGCTCAAGGTACCTCCTTTCCCTAGTTTTGACTATACTGTTTCCGAAGCTGGAAACAAGAGAGTGACTTTAATGTAGTGCTGGCCTTAATCTGATGAGCCATGCAGAGAAGCAGGCTAATGGGACATGTTGCATAGATCCCAGCTATGCCATTCCCAGCCCCGACTGGGATTTCTGCATGGCCTTGCGCTGTGCTTGATGATGTACTGACCATACAACCATCCTCAATCTCCAGCATGGCCCTAGGCAAGACATTATAGATGCACAAGCTGATATTTTGTCCTCTCCACTGGGTTATCTCTTGGACTGACCCTGGCTTTAAATTGCTAATACTCTTGGTGCCACATTTCACTTTATACTTGCAGGTTAGCTGTAGAAGCCCTGCAATATTGCAGTGGTTCAGGATATATACAGATGAGGGAAGCACAATAAGGAATTGACCTCCAACTTTCCTTCCAGAGCATCCAGACCTTGTTTTCTCCAATAGCTCCTTGCCCCTGGTTTTGTGCTCTTTCTGGCTCTGTGTTTGTTAGCCAAAGGTGTAGCTTGTCTAACAAGTTGCTGATACTTTCAAAGCACTGTGTTCATTGAATTCAGCGAAGATTAGATTTGAAAAAAAAAAGGAGCAGTTTGGAACTGAGTCCTGCAACAAGATTTATGAATCTGACCGCAGTTTGACAGCAATAGTTGCTGACGCTTCCTGAAGGCAGAGAGACCCTGTTGTCATGGGGCCCCGCTTACCTTGTGTTTTAATAGTCCTATCCCCTCCTATTTTCTAGCAGGGAGGGAAAACTAGCGTACTTTAGTTTAGGCTTTACTCTTTACTGGGTTGGCTGTAGTGGGACTATTCTGGCATCACAACGTGTCCCACTAACAGTCTATCGCTTCTGTGGGAAAATCCACGCTAAATCACACATGCTATAAGCTGTGAGGAGTCTTCTTTGCTGATCATAAGAGGGGTCTTGAACATTAAGAAGTGCAATTTGTGCTGTTTTGCCATGTAAAGGGGATATGAACTGAATGAAGTACCCATGCTCAGCTGGCAGAACAAGACAGAGGAGGCTGTGGCAGAAGGATGGAAGATAGTAAAGTTGCTTCATCAAGCATCCACCTTCCCATTCCTGTCAATACTTTCTTTCCCCATCCTTTCTCCAGAGGGTGAAGCAGGAAGGACAGGGACGTAGGTGTGCTCTGAATGCGGAGATATAACTGCGTATCCTCTTTCATGTTCCTTGAAGAGATGGCACCAGCCATGACATTGCCAGACAGATGGACTAGAAGACAGTTTCTTCCTCATTTCTGAATGTTGTTGACTTTAAAAATGACAGATCTGTGGTGAATAACCCCACACCAGCCTTGAACACAAAATCTACTTACACAGGCTCTATCCAGCAACAAGTATCTGTCTGGATAAGTCTCTGTGCTGTATTTTGCCCTGAACTGAGGCAAGTGAAGCAACTGAATTCACAACAATGTTATTCTCATGCACTGCAAGGTGAGGGAACATATGGCCACTTCCCTGGAGTTCCCATATTGTACAAGCCTCATATGTCCATAGGATCCTGTTACCACATTACTTTGACGACACTCCCTCATGCATAATGTGCCTGTGATTAATTGCTTGGGGCGATAAGCAGAGGCCACTCCTCTCCCACAGTCCTTAAATAGTTAAATGCATTTGGTCAGCTGGGAAAAGCCTTACAGCTGAAAAGGGTGCTGCTCCCATGGTATAGCTAAGTCTACAATGTAAGTATGCTGTTGGAACAAGTACAATATTTCATAGCTGATGTTATGGTACCTGGTAGGCCTGGAATGTCTACATGGAGATAAACAGGTTCTGTTTTAAAAGGGGTTATTTTTGAGATCTTTGATCTTCTCGATTATTTTGGACTCAGATTTTTCCTAAAGTTCTGTTCTCTGAAAATTAGCTCTGTTTAACACTGAAATTACTAATCATTAGTCATTTTTAGAAAATTAGCTAGATAGGACATTATAATATATATATGTGTGTGTGTGTGTGTGTGTGCAGCTATATGAGTGTTTGTATATCTTTGTATTTTTCTGTTTTCTAGGAAGTAGAGAAACATATATACATATATATGTACTTATACTTTTAGCTCCATGGACTTATGCTTATTTATGTGATAGATGATATTAATGAATACTTAAAGTTGATATATTTGGAACATATCTCTACATGTACTCAAAAATTGTTAAAATGCATAAAAAAGCACTTTGTATGGGGTGGGGAGGGGGAAAGAAAGCAGTGAAGAAGGGCTTGTGTAGAAATGAGATAAGCCCCAATGTGAAGAAAAAAAAAAAACTGATTTGTAGCCTGTGTATCTGATATGAGCATGGGGACAAAGTGACAATACAGTCACCTGAAGGCTCAAGGAGCACTAATGTGGCATCACTGTATCTTTTCAGCATTAGATCTGTGAGGCTGTGTGCACCTATATAGACAAATGACAGTCTTATTTGTACAAAGCCTCTGAAACCCGCATTCTCTCTCCAAAAGGACTGATATGGTATAACAGGAGCAACTTATTTTTTCCTAGATGCTGAAGAAGTCAGATCTTGTTCCTAGTTTTAATCCCTCTTATTCTGGGGAACTTCTACGGGTCTTTCAGTTGATCTCCAAAGTCCACTGACTGAAAATCCGCAGTGCGCTATGTGCTTGACAGGAGGACAGTTAAGTAGTCATTAAAGTAACGGGTGATACTTTGTCCCTCCAGCTTGTTATACAATTTGCCTCAAGTATCTCATTTTTTAAAATGATTTTGCATCTTTAGCATTGTTTTTCTATTATTTCATATAGGAGAGAAAGCTCTTCAAAATGTGGCCTACTACATGCATCCTCCCATGTTTTCTGTTCATACAGAATTTTACTGCAGTCAGATGATGCATGGCTCAATAATATTCTCACTTGGCAGACTTTTCAAGGGGCAGTCCAACATTTAACTTGTTTAAGTTTCATAGAACGCAAAGCACTAGATACCTGGGACAGCAATGCATGAGGAACTGCATATTAAAAAAAAAACATGCTTTTCAATTACAATTTAAAAACACAACTGTAAAATAGAATCATAGAATCATAGAATGTGTAAGGTTGGAAGGGACCTTAGAGGTCATCTAGTCCAACTCCCCTGCACAAATTAAATTAATACAATTAAATTATTTTTATTTTTGAATAATTGTACAATTAAATTCATCTACATTTTAAATTAAATTAAATATAATCTAAAAATACCATCTCTAGGCCTCACTAAAAGACCAGACCCAAGCTGGTAATGACAGGAGTCATGGAAGCTGATGTCAATTGTAGGAACCCAAGGGCAGAACTGAGTCACGATTCCCAGTCCTAGGTCATCTTTCAAGAAAATGAGAGGTCTATCTAAATGTATCCTGTCTCCAAACGTGGCCAACAGGCAGAGATCTGAGACAGGGTTTAAGATCACCAGACCGTTTTTACACACCAGAATATGTTTTTGAAGTGAGTGTAGACTTTCTCCCACAACAAAATGCTAGCAGTGGTAGGCATCAAAAGTAATAATGTGAACAAAAGAGCATTCAAAGTTTAGCCTCATTTTTGTTTGGTTTTAAGTGAGCATAGCAGCAACAAACAGCCAGAATAATAGTCTGGGAGCAAAAGGGTATTTCTCCAGCAGGAGAGTGATTGCAGAAAGTTACTGTGTCAATTAAAATAAGAAGTACTTCTGTATCCTGGAACTTTGGTGCTCTCCGGGTATAACAATCCATCATGGCTTTGGCCACCATAGCATGGAAGCAGGTATCATAGGATACAGTGGAGAGACAGGATTGGGTTTTGCAGCAAGAGAAAAAAAATCTTGTCAGAAGATAATTCTCTTTCAGTAAATCTTTTATAGAATAAAACTTTCAGTCAGTGTCCACTTGAAATGAATATATAAATGCATATATACATACATACTCATATATGTATAAAATACATATATATATAATTGCGATCTCTGAAAGGACAACAACAAGCTAGATTTCACATTTGCAAAGTGTTATGAAGACTGATCTCTGCCTGAACCAAAAACATACAGCCAGATTGGAGTTGGGTGTAAAGGTATTTTGTAGCTTAGGGACAATTTAACTGCTTCTGGTTTGGAATATGTTGGAGATCTTGCCTTTTCTTTTTTATGAATAGATCCCAAAGTCCTGGTTAGCTAAATACAAAATCATACCCCAGGTCAGTGGTCCAAAATGCCCACTGATGTTGCTGTTCATGGTGTTTCTCAGATGTGCTTCCAGTTCCTGTACTGCAGTTGTAAATCTCATGTCTCCCTCCACACGAGTGCCATGTGAGCTGCACACACAACTCATGTAGCCAACAGCAGGCGTTATTTGGCTATTAATAGATTCCAGGGAGACCAGTCACAATGCAGCTGGTGAAGTAAACACATCCATTAGGAGATAATGACTGCAAGGAGGAGGAAGCCTAACCAGGAATAGCTAATCTTAATCACGCAGGATGTTCAGGCAATTCCAGAGGGCCAATCAGCACTGGTGTGTGCAGGTGACAGGCCCATCCCAACTGTCCCACAGAGGAAATGCCTCCCTTCCCTGAGTCAGTAGTAGGGATCATCACAGCGCAAGGAAGAGGAGATAAAAACATCCCTCGTTTCCAGTGCCTGCTCTGGAGAGAGCAAGCAGGATGAGAAAGTAAAGGAGGCTGCCAGCTGGGGATGCCGGTTGCCTTGACGTTGGTTTCTGACCGAGAGCTTTTCCAACGGTAACGCTCATTTTGATGCTGCCAGATCTCTCAGTGACTGGAGGAGTGCGCTTCTCTGTGGCAGCTTTCTCTAGTTCCTGTCAGAAAGCTATCTTTTATTATTATTATTATGACATCCATATTATTATTTTGACATCCAGAGCTAGCTCTTTGAATGTTTTCTTGTGTGAAATTTAAGGAAGTGATCAAAGCCTCAGGTAATGTAAATCACCAGAGCTTGTTCTGAAATATGCGGTGTTGTATCTTCCATTTGTACACCCTTTTTGAAATCGAGAGAGCAACACAGGCTTGCCAGCACTGGATGAAAACAAATAAATAAAAACAGCAACAAGGGAAGTAAATGACTTTATATTCATTCAAGTGATGCATTTGAGAAGAAAATCTTGGCTTCTATTTGCAGCTGGACAGACTGTATGGGGAGATTATCACAAAGCTTTTCTAAGATTATAGCATACTTTCAAAAGAAGGATATTTTAGAGAACCAAAAACTATACCTAGATTTGCATCAAATTTGTCAAATTGTTGCTGCTAAAAGATAGCTTATTCTTTTAGTGTGGGAGTGTGAGATGGAGCCAAAACTTTTGCCTTGAGTTTTTTCAAAAAGGCTTGGAGTATTTTTTAGAAGCAATGGTTATATTTTTCTTAAACTAAAACTGCTTGTGAAAAAGGTTCATAAGGAAAAAGAAGACAAGCCTCAACAAATGTAATTTGACAGAAAAAATAATTTCTTTCTCAAGTTTCCTTCTGAGTGAGATAACAAACTTACAGCAATTTGGATTCATTTAGTTCCATTCCACTGTGTCCCTTTTGGTTTTTTTTTTTCTGTCAGTTCAGCAGGTTTTAATGTTTTATTGTAAATTGTCCTCTCATTCAGGATCCAGAGCTGTTCTCCCTTGCTTGAGTGGTGCTATTATTTGAATTATGGTGATACTTAAACATATTATCATGTTTACTTCATGATAGCCATGGGATTTGACAATGTCATCCCTTTGCCTTGATTTTGATGCCACGTCACTGTCAACACAAAGTCAGCTTACTGGGGAGTTGTGCACGCCTGTGCATGTGCATGCACGTCCTTAATGCAGTGAGCAACCACTTTTGATTCTGTTCCTCTTGAAAAGTCTTTCCACTGCCTTTAACGCCACTGCGCATGGAACAAGTGGAGCCAGGAGATAGCTGAGTGTAATAAAGTGCATAACAGAGGAGAGACAGTGTGAAAGACTTGAACTACAAGGCAGGAAAGGATAGGTATGCATTAAACAGCTAAGTTGGCTTATTATTTTGTGTTGTTTAGCTTTTGCAGCCAGAGTGGAAACAGAAAATGGGTTTCAACAACTATTCAAATGACAGTTCAGTTGCGCAGGACTTGCTCCAGATGTTAGTTGATGAAAAGAAGACTCTTCGGTTCAATAATTTCAGCAACCCAGCCTTGGAGTTGCAAGAGGAGATTATGGCCTCTTTTTATATCCTCATCATCGTTGGGTTTTTCGGCTTTCTTCTGTTCGTCATGATGCTCAGCAATATTGTTTCCAGTAAGCCTGAAAACTACATTGAATATCTCTACTCTGGGAAGTTTAACCTGCCAAGAGCCCAGGTGGAGCTTCCAGGAAAGGACAGCAAAGATACACTGGTTATTATCAACAGCACTGCCCTAATGAAGCTGCAAAAGCAAGACAACAATAACAACACTGTGTCAGAGACATCAAGCACAGATGCAGTTCTGAGGAATGTATGAAAATAGGATTTCTACTATTTTGTTCAGCGTAAGGATCTGAAATGAGGATATTTTTCCTTTACAAAAGCAAGAAACCAGGAGTTGTGCCAGGACAGTTGCGGAACAGTTTTGGATAAGCTTCCCACGTGCAGCTGTGAAAGTACCTGGAGAGAAACCATGGTTATTTCAGCCCCAGGCTTTTGGAGAAGAGACTATAAATCAAGTCCTAACTAGCCAAGTGCTTCATGGCTGTTTTTATAATGTGTTTTTATAACTTGCCTCTCAGGAAAATGGAAGGCCTTCGTCTTCATGCTGTTGCTTCAGTAGGGCCAGTATGTTTCCAATTGGGGTGCTGTTGAAGAGCTCCTTTGTGGCTGCTGTTTATTTGAGGATTGGTATTGCCGGCGAGCTCTTGGGTGCACACTCTGCAACAGCCTTCACGACACTTCTGCCTGTTCTGCCCAATCCATCACACTGGGGCACCTGGAGAGAAGCTGAACCCCATGTCTGGTCCTTGAAGAAAGATTATTTCACGCTTCTGCAGGCACATGTGAGACTTCAGCTTGTTTGCTTGCATGGCAGCCTTTGTACGGAGCAAGATTTTTTTTGACTGTGGTCACTCATTTCTCAGCAGGTTTCTTCCTGCATGTCAAGATTTTCACCCAAGGCCAGGACAACAAGGAGTCCAAGGACATCCTGGCATCTCTTCGGGGTCCCAGGATCCACCCAATGAGCACTGGAGCTGACAAGCCACCTTTGTATCAATAACGCCTGACAAATTATTTTGGTATTTAATGCTAACCCCAACCATTTAATGCTAAACCTCAGGATCTGCTTCCTTGAGTGGTAAACAGTAAGCAGAAAGATTATATGACAGTTTGAAGGTGCCATCTGCCATGAAGCTTTGGTAAGCACAAGAAGGAGTAGCTTGCCCACCAGGCAGCTCAGTGGTACTCAACCCATGTCCTGCAGATCGAGGGGTATAGGGATTCGGGACATATAGCCACAGTTTGGCAAACCTATTGTCAGAAGGCTTAGACTTGTTATACTGGGTCCACATACTCACTGGAAAATATTCCAGAGTCTGCAAATCAAAACTATCAAAAAATACTGGTGTAGCTAATGTAAGAACTTGAAGATATTTTATTGTAGAAGAGAAAAATTTATAAAATGCTACAAAATATTATGCCTGTGGGTGGCTGCTGCTGGTTCTACTCTCTCTTTCTTTTTTTTGTCTTTTTTTTCCTACTGATAGGAGAAAAATTATCACCAGCTTTGTACCCTAAAAAATATTGTTCCCCACCAACTTCTTCCTCTAGCTTTTCTTAAATTGGCTTTTTCTAAATCTGTTGCTTTGTATTTTGCTCTTGTGACTTTTTTAAAATGTATTTTTTCCTGCCGTGATATAGAGTTATTATTATGGTATTTTGCCACTGTTTAGCTCAAGCCAATTGCCTGCAAATGATTTACTTCATGAGAAACATACCCTTAAAGGGAATTTCCAAAGACTGATTTTGTAAAACAGGCTCCAAGGCTGATACTTTCAGCTGATAGGCAGGATGAAATCCACACGGCTATCTTGGCTCTTCATGTTTCTTTCTTGAATTCCAGAGATTCAGCTTTCCAACACAGAAATCTCCTTTTTTGGACAAGCGCGAACTCCCCAGAGACTGTCTCCAGCAGAGAATTATTAGCAGTTTAGTTAGTTTTGGAACCCACTGGTTTTGGCTTCATTATCATGTCTGGTATAATAAGTGCTAGATGAGAGCCAGAATCTGCTATTTATGCTCACAACTCCTGACTGCATCAGTAGCCACGCTCCAATTACTGCAGTTCAGCTATTCAGATGTAAAATTGAGAGGTGTTTTGGCCGTATGAAAAACATGTGCAGTTCCAAGTCTGTCCCTTCTTGATGTGGGTGTTTCACAAAAGAAGGCAAGTATCCCAGTCCCTTTTGGAGAGGGATCAATTTCTGCCCAGTGCCAGCATTTAAAAGATTTGGCATGCCTTTTTGCAGTAGTGACAATTCCTCATGCTTTGCAAACTAAGTTTATCATTATTTTCCAGTCATGCAGAAGCATCAGGAAGCAGTGTCAAATCTCTTTTTCCGTCATGAATGTTAGGCTTCAGCCATCCATCATGCCCATGAGGTTCTGGGCAGTGAAATCTCACCTCCTGCAGAAGTAACTGCTCTTGATCCTGAAGGGCTGATGTGAGTAAGACCCCAGGTTAGACAGTGAACTCCAAAACCACATGAAGTGTTGTTAGTTTCCTTCCAAACTGAGCTTCTAAAAAGTAATACACTCCTAATTCATCACAGAAATCTTTATTGGTGCGCTCTTTGATGTTCCCATGGGGTAAGCACATTCTCACTCATACCAACCTTGGTAAATGGCTCTCACAGACAGTCTGGAGTGTGGGGTGGTGACGTGAACCCCTCTGTCTGTGCTCACCAACCAGTGGGAGCTCCACACCAAGATCTTGAATCAGACCTTGATCCCAACTATGGTCCCAACAAGTCTTTCCTGTTCCTGGACACAAGCACAAGTAGCCCCAACACAGAGGACAGGACCACCAACATGATCCTGCCGCTCAGGTGACTACAGAGAAAACCTGCATGTGCCAAGTGGGAGCTGGTGACTCTAACAGATTTATTCCATCTGGATGGATAAAAGATGGGGACCTTGAGGTGTGATCATTTTGTTCTTTGTGTGGAAGGAGCTTCTGCATCACCCTTGAAACAGTCCATACGCTTCAGCTTCTGAGACTCAGGAGGGGATTCAACTGTTCATCTGGATAAATCTGGGTCTCAACTGTTTATCTGGATTTTGGTGATAAACTGGGACAAAAAGGCTTGGTATGTTCTCCTTTAGGCATTGCTGATTTGGGGCAATGTGCTCCCTCCTCTCTCATGGTCCTTGCAGGTTTACAAAGGCTATCAGCAATGTCCAGGCTTGCCAACCTCCTTAGCTACCTCAATTCTACAACTATAGGATCCAGTATCAGAGCAGTTTGAAACTTTTCTGCTTCCCTCTCTGGGGAAGCTTTTCCCACTACCTCAAGGAGATGCTGATGTACGTACATGCATCTGTTGGACAATTTCAAATACATCTGATATAGGACTAAAACTCCCAAAGTTTCCCCCCTCCTGCAGATTTCAGGTAATAGATGGTCATGTAAGGTAGAAGCCATACATGTGGTGCTCTCAGGGGTAAAGCTCAACCTTTGTTAGACAGCAAAGAATCCCTAAATCAAGATTTATCGGTTTTTGCAAAATTTATCACAGATCTTTCTGGGAAACCTCCAGCAGTTCTAGTAATCCAATTTTAAGATGTTCCAGGCTGTTACATTAAGTTTTGCTTCAATGTATTTTCTGAAGTTTCCACCTTTATCAGTGTTTCTACCTTTAGACCATCTTTGATTTCAGCAAGTGCTTCTTCTACTGGGTCCATCATGGATGAAGAGGTAAGGTTACATGTTTCTGGAAATCCTCTTCTGCAGCACAATTGGCACATTGGCCTGTGAGTTTAGATAATGTTCAGGACTTCACTAAACAGTTGGAGAGAAGATGATTTTTTTAAACTTGGTAGAGGATTTGTTAGAATAAACAAACTTAATTTTTTCTCGTTCCATGTAAAATTGAAAAAAATCCTTGTAGAATAGTACTCTGAAGTTCTGGTTTTAGGGGAATAAAAACTTATAAAACATTTTGTTGAGATAAAATTAAAAAGTTTAATTTCAAAATTAGTACCTGCATTTTAGCTACTATACTAAATATAAAACAACAGCAGAAACCTCTACTGTTTGCCTAGTACCATACCTACTGTACATCATTATGATTCAAATTTCGTTGTGTTTTTTGTGTATTTCAAAATAAATGATTTGTGATTATTTTTATTTTGCATATAGAGGAATGATGATTGGTATCCTGATAACATAATTGCTACTGAGATGAATAATTGGTATGTAACCAATAGTTGGTATCCTAATTAGCTCACTAATAAGTTCATGAGTAATTGGTAAATTTGTCACTTAGCTAAGTGATACACTGAAATTCAATACAACAAGGTACCTTAGGCAGGGGGTCAGCCAATGCTTGGCCTCACTTTATGAGGCAGGGATTGCATTGAGGGGTGCCAGCCCACCTACAACATGTGGAGGGGGTGACAGTTGGGCCAGCATGGGGAGCTGCCGTATGGGCTGCTGTGCCCATGCTCCCCATATCCACAGGCATATGACAGGAGGGCGGACAATCCCAGCCAGTGCCCTGTGCCTGGCTGTGGGACAAGATGGTTACACATGCTGCAAGTGGGTGGAGGAAGACAGGTAGTCCTGGCCTACAAGCCCAAACCCTGAACTTCATGGGACTGCTGCATTGCCAGTCCTTGAACCACAAAAAGCTCCCATTGGTGCTGTGCATCAGGTGCCCATGCGGGAGAGCTGCTGTCAGTGCACAGGAGCAGCAAATTGCTGGTAAGCCCAAGAGCACCACGAGTGAAGGACAAGGCAGGCAATGTGGGAGGGCCACCTTGAGCCAGGGATGGCCGTCAAGCAGGCAAGGATATGTGAACTTCTTACTCTTGACTCTGGGGACCCTTCCCAGATACTATCACATCTGCTCCCCTGGCCTATTTCCTACTGGTATCTCTTCAAAATGAAAAGGCAGCTAAAAAGTAAGAGTTAAAAAAGAGATCATGCCCTGTTTGCATGATCTCAAGGATAACATGCTCCAATTAATTTACAATTCAGTAAATCTTTTCTGGAGAGGAGAGAAGGAAAGGATTCCTTCAATCTGGGTAGCATGGCTTATGATCTGCAATTCCAATCAACGTCATAGATGTCTTGTTGATTATTCATATAAACTGTGATTTCTTTACAGGCAGTTGTTTAGTAGAGTAAGCATGTGTGCTTTTCAAAACTAATAAGCACCCAGTAACTCCCTCCAGGACTACTCCTGTGAGCTTTTTCCCATGTATGTTTTTGTTAAAGATAAGTAGTAACACTAAAAGAAAAGGATAAACTGCAGTAAGAAAAGTTAAAAATAAAAAGACCAATGTTAATTTGTGATGCGTTCTCATATGAATAGTACTGCACAGTTTTTTTTGTTTGTTTGTTTGTATGTGCAGTCTGTATTGTAGGTGATTAATAGTTAAACCATGCAGGCTTCTTTCTAGGGCATACCCTTGTCATATCAGTTTCCAGATTTCCAGACTTCAGTTCTCCATGTTCCAGTGCTAGCATGATCACGTATCTGCCTCAGCAAGGAGAGCAACCAGGCAGCTGTGTCGGCCCTCTACACCACGTTCCCATTCAGACATATTTTGACTTCACAGAGTTTCTGACAGCTTTTGGGGGAAGGCAGTAAGAGGAGAAATGTTTTAAGCGGGTATGACATGGACCATGGGATATTATTATTTCAGAGGCAGACAAGGACAGTGGGGCCGTCATCAGGGACTGACGTGGTTGTGCTGTTCAGCTCCATCTGGCAGCCTGGTAGTGCTGCCAGCATTTACTCCCGGCCTCATAGCTATAGCTGAGTGTGAGCAATTTAACAGTCATGTTACCGACAAGTTTATTCCTGTGGTAAAATTTTGCACATGCATTTGAAGGGAGGAGGAGGGGCAGGTAAGAAACTAGACAGATCAAAATATTCTTCAGCTTCTGTTGCTCCATGCCCTTTCCCAACACCTGCTGCCTCTTGTGCATCTACATGCATGCATACACACATACTTCTCCCCTATGACTATTCCTACTCCATCTCTCACACCAATGATAAGCCCCCATTTTGAGACCCCAGATTCCCCAGCCATGGATATTCCTTACAGCCTGGCCCAGGCAGAGGTCTCTGTCAGCCTCTGTGCTGATCCTGAGCAGCTCCTTCCTCCACCTCCCAGCCCCACCAGACTCCTCTCAGAGGCCCATGGCTTGCCCACATGTACATGCTGGGTCTGAGAATCCCACCCAGCGCTTCGTGACAGCAATCACGGTGTTTGAGGTGAGTGGCATCCCCATGTGAGAAGCCTTGAGGTGCAGCATTGCCGTCTGCCCAGCCCCATGGGCCTGCTGCTTTTCAAGGCACGAGCACTCTGAGCAGCCTGTGGTAGCCGCGGCGCTGGACACTGTGACACTGCCGGCTCCTTGTGAGCTCATGGCCTTCCGCCTCCTTCTCCGCAGGCGCACGGCCCTCATGCAGGCCGTTTGTGAAACATGCAGCGTTTCACAAACCCGCTCCTCAGGCATGTCATCCACAGAGGCCGCTTTGATGCTGCATCACAGATGCGGTGCCTGCAATATTTAAAAGCTCTGCGGGACCTGCAGCTTAAGGGCTTCAACACAGTTTTTTTAGGAGAAACGGATATTCCAGAAAGCCTCGTAACAGGAGATAAAACAGCTGAGGAAGACAGGCGGAGCTGGCCAATATGGACACTTGTTCATGCCAGCAGCAACCAAGGGTGGGTGCCTTGGAGATATAGACTGCTGCTAAGAGATGAACTGTCCATCGACTGGCAAGAAGCCATTTTTCAAGAGCTGTGTGATTCTCTGACCCTGTCCTATGGAAAATGTGTAATTGTGACGAGGGACAAGAGGCAACTGATGCCTGTGGGGACCAAAGAAGTCAAGGATCAGGAGACGGGCACTCAACCTCCGGTCCCACCAGTCATCTACATGTCTAGCATTAAGTGTTGCCCTGAAATTGCTAGAGTAAATGGCCATGAGCTTCTTGCTGTACCCTCATCTTACAGCTACCTCTACCCAATGGATGTTGCATGGTCTTCTTTGAAATGGTTTATTATAAACAACAGGCAAGGCTTTGCCCTGAGGTCTTTTGAGAGGACCTACTCCTATAGGTGCATTCTCCTCAGTGACTTGATTGTGAAAGGAATAGAGAAGATGACTCCAAGCAAATGGAAGATAGCGATCAACAAAGCAAAGAGATGGGAAAACTACTACCTGAACACATTTTCTTAAATGGATCTTCCTGCAGGCAAGCCTCAAAAAGAGGCCATGACTAATTTTTAATCACGTAGGGCAAAATATGGCTTCCATCACTGAAGATCTTCTTTATTCGTGATACTGATGTAATACAGTCTTGTTGGGGTCCTACGTGGGCCCTGAGATGCAATGATTTCTCATGAAACAGAATTCAGAAGATTTTTTATGAATGATACAAAGCAGTATTTCTTAACATCAGTTTTAAATTAATTTTTAGAGTTCACTATACAGTGTTGTGTTTTTATAGTGTTTCCCTATGTTGCTTAATATTTTTGTGTGCGTGTGTTCTGTGCTTTTAAGATAGAAAATCAAACTCATAAAAATATAAAAGAAATAAATTATGAGGTGATTCACAGGAGTGCTAAAACACCTCAGTATACTGAGAAAAGCCTGTACTGATTTTCTAGTATGCATGGAAATCATCTAAAAGGGCCCTATGATATGGTGTGGCAAAGATGTGTCTAATAAGGAGGTCTGCCTTCAGAAGAATTGACGTATGTAAAGCTGAGAAGTAAATACACAGAGAATAACCATCTCTTCTCAGCTTTGTATGCATCAGCCAAAAATGCCAGTTCATTTTTTAGAAACACAGAAGCAGGGAATTAAAAATTAAGTGCTTCAATTGCAGGGCAGAAAAAGTGGTGGGGAAAAGGGGAGGGAGATTGGAGAGAGGCAGGAATGATTTTTTGGGGCCTGGTGTCATAACCCTGAATACAATTTCACATTGTTTTGGAGCAGCAATTGCTTCACTAAATGTCAATGAAGTGGTGTGAAAGAAGAGGAATAGGTCCAGTGCCTCTTTATTATAAGGGCAGACAATAATTACACAGTAACTTGGTTTTCTGAAGAAATAAGTGATGCAGAACCCAGTTTCACAATGACTGTGTCTGCCTTCACCCAATGACACTGCACTATACTATTGGCATAAAGTTAAAGAGAACCAGCCGTGCACTGATTGCAACCCCAGTCACATTAGCACAAACCCCGTGGCATCATTGCTCTAGCTTGGATTTGCCTAAAAATGAGTAAGGCCAGAATTTGAACAGATTCCCAGACTGACACCTCTTCACAGCTCAACTTTATCAGTGTCTTCTACCACTTGTATTCACAACTGCGAGTTAGGGCCAATTTGCAACACTTACTTTCATTCATTGCTAGGGTGTGCCTTACACCCTCAGGAATTCTCAGCGAAGTCAGCAGGACGATATACAGAATCACCTGCTTTGGATTAATTCTCAGTAATAAGAACTCATAAGGGAGTAGTTTCACAGCAATTTAACAGTCTTTTCTATTTTGTATTCTTTGCTACAATGAGGGGTAAAGCCTTTGCAGAAATAAGAATGAGGAAAGAGGAGGTGTTTGGCGTCATACCTCCCAGGGAGCAAGGGGAAAACATTCTTTTCCTTCAAGGACTCCTGGTTTGGGAAGGTCTCTCTAAGGATCTTCTGCTTGGAGGCTGAGGGCTTATAAACCTTTTCTATCATGCATACGCAAGCCTGTGGGCAGAAAAAGAAGCAAGTTTGAAATCCAATGAACTTCAGTATTTTTTTACAAAATCCTCTGAGATGAGTCCCGTACTTCCTTCCTCCCTCTCCCTTTGCTGCTCTGTAAGAGTAATTACAAATGATGTTTTCTACAAAACCTTGCAACCCTTTGTACTGAAGAAAAATATTGTGGCTCATACAGTTCTGACTCAAGTGGTAATTTAGGATGACAAGCAATTCCTTTAACATATGACTAAACATTCTAATAGGAGGATGTTACTAAATCACATGTGCCTAATTCAAGAGCATTTGAAATAGCATGCATGAGTCTAATATCTTCTTGGTAGGATTTTAAATAGGTATTATTTTATTAAATTTGCTAGCAACAGCTCTTATCATGAGGCCCACTATACCTGACCATTGCAGGATGTCAAAGTGAGTAATCTTTTTCTCAGGTTGATGTGACTGAGATGCATGACTAGGATAAAATAATTAAAGTAGCTTTGCATAAAGAGGAGAAGCAGATGCAAATGTGTATGTTGACAAAAAAACCATAGCAGATGTCCCTTTGCTCTAAACTAACTGGAATGCAAATCATCTGAATTTACATGACATATTATTGACTAATTACTTCTAAAACCATCTCTAAGCCTTGTTTTCACGAGAAAAGGACATTCATTTTCCTCCAGTTTATGAAGCAGGGTTGTAATAATCATTTCAATGCAGTTCTTTCTCTATTTTGAGGTCCTCTGTTTTAACACTGTGCTTCAATGCACGGTGCTGATAGGGCAAATCCTTTCAATTTTTCAGCCTCCAACACTTGGCATTGGTGGCAGTGACAACTGACCTGGGTGAATGAGGTTAAGCGCCTCATCTCTACAACATATTTTTTTTTCAAAGAGAATGATTTTTTGTAATGGTAAAGAAATAAATTTCTTTACCTTCAGACCTGCCACCCTTTGTGGGGTAGGAACATCTGTAAGAGAGCTCCATATAGATTCTCTGCCATCTAAAAAGCTGCAAACTCATACTACACATGTCAAGGCTCTCTCATTGTCAACTCTCACTTGTAGAAACTCAGCTGAAATGAATTGCCTTTTTTCTTCTTTTAAGCTTGCCTAGACTGATCGCATAAAGCTTCTTTCTGTAAGAAACCAGTCTTCAAGGTCCCCCTCTGTTTTTCTGAACTGAAACAAAGAAACTGAAATAAACCTGAGCTGCTGTCTCCCCCCAGCGTCAGCATATTTTCTTGTCCAAGCCTTCAGCCACAGCACAGAGGAAGCTCGTCTTGCTAGCAGAGGAAGCCACACAGAGAACAGAAACATGGGCATGTTCCCCTTCCCAACTGCCTTTCACAGCATCGATCAGACCTTCACTCTGATATATCAGAGAAGAGAAACTGGTGACGATTTCAGAACAGACACAGTCTCTTCATTTTGTAAGCTCTAGGTAAGCTCCAGCCTGCTGTGACACCCAGTGCAAACTCTGTGGGTGGCTTATACTGTAGCACTGCTCTAAAGTTAAGGAAAAAAAACCCAGCCAACCTGGACCAAATCTGGAGTCATAAACATACACAGAGGTTTCTTGATTTGGCTATAGAAGGAAAGAGAAAAATGAAGAGGACATGAAGAGATTGACTAGGAGACTGCCTCCTCACAGCTGCTTTCTCTCCATATTCAAACCATTGAAAAGGAGGCTTCTTGTGTTGATATGCTTCTTTCACACACCTGGCAACTAAAGTTCCCAGATTTTGGTGCTGGTTTTGATTGCTTTGGGTGCTCAGTGATACTAAATTGGATTGACGTCAAATTACTTTCTTTAAAAGGAGCTTTTGTACCTCTGGTTCTGCTTCCAGAGCTGCTCTACTGAAGGGGAGGATACCTCTGCTTTCAGTTTAAGAAATAAATAAAAAAGCACATGCTTTTGCTATAGCACATGCTAGAGCCATTGCTCTAGGAGTCTAAAAAATCTAGACTGGGACCAATATGAAAGATAGTTCTGGATTGCACGAAGCCATCACGTTGCTTCCTTTTCAAACTGATGGACATTACCCAGGCCTGACAACGTCCTTTGAGTTTGGGCAATGTGGGTTAGGTAAGCGTCTTGGTGTGTTTTTCTCAATTGCTACTTAATGGGGGTGGTTAGCAGAGTTTAATAACACAGCAGAGCCATTTAATTAGATTACCATTCAATTATATGTTTGCATACACAGATGACTGCTGAGACAGAAGAGAAAAACTGTTTTCTTTTATGATGGTACTAGTTCTCTAGCCAGATAATACTGAGATGGATGCAGCAAGAATGTTGCTCTGTTTTAGGAATGTGGCTTTTGCAGGACTTATATGTCCACCAAGGCAGCCACGTGAACAGTGGTACAAAATCACTGGAGCTCATAGTAATCAGTTCTGACACACTGACAGCTCTCCAGACATCAGCTGCATCAGTTGCACCCACGTTTAGTCAACTAGTGCTTGTGAGATGGCACTGCAAGAGTGTGCACTTGCCTGGACGCACCAGTACCCAATCCTGCAGCCACAGGAATGGGGAACAAGCAAGTGGCCCTGGAGAAGTCTCACATCCCACATGGCTCCCGGCCTGCTCCCAGGTCCTCCAGCCTCTTCTCCCTCCTCCCCACTCTCCCATGTGAGATTTCAGCTTCACCTTAACATACAGAAGCTACCAGAATCTGGGGAAGTGCTTTGCAATAGAAACACGAGGGTGGTTTTGATGGCTGGCACTGGTACACATGGCTAAGCCTTTATTTCTACACTAAAAATCTTCTCTGTGGATTAGCCTACAGAGACTGTGATAGCTTATCTTGCAGGACTGGAATGGAGTGGAACATATAGGAATGACTGGTTTACCGTTGGTAAAAAATAATCTACTTCATAGGCTGAGTACACAGCTTTCAGATGTTGAACGTAGCAAAATAGTAGAAGACAGTTTCTGGAGTTCAACTTCCTTAAAATATTTCATACGAACCCTGTGATTTGCATCGGTCTAAGGAAGGCCGAAGTGCTCAAAATGCTTTTAGAAAGACCTTTTCTGACAAGCTCATGCCTTGGATTTTGCCTAGATTTGTAGAATCTGAGAATCCTTAAGGTTGGAAGAGACCTTCAGAGATCATCTAGTCCAACCGCCCTGCTCATGCAGGGACACCTAGAGCACGAGGCACAGGGTGGCGTCTAAAAGGGTTCTGAAGATCTCCAAGGAAGGAGACTCCACAACCTCTCTGGGCAGCCTGTTCCAAGGCTCTGTCACCCTCACTGTCAAGAATTTTTCCTTAAGTTCCTATGGAACTTTTGGTGCTTCATCTTGTGGCCGTTTCCTCTAGTCCTATCACTGTCCACCACTGAAAAGAGGCCAACCCCATCCTCCTCACTGCCTCCCT
>JAUBOD010000279.1:2293638-2309627 GCA_032353885.1 Nothura maculosa | reverse complement strand
GTCCAGGGTTATTCCTCCCCAAGTGCAGGACCCTGCACTTGTCCTTGTTGAATTTCATTAGGTTTCTCACTGCCCAGCTGTCCAGTCTGTCCAGGTCCCTCTGGATGGCAGCACAGCCCTCAGGGCTATCAGTTACTCCTCCCAGTTTGGCATCATCAGCAAACTTGCTGAGGGAGCACTCTGTCCCTTCATCCATGTCAGTGGTGAATAAATTGAACAGGGCCAGGCCGAGGACTGACCCCTGGAGGACACTGCTAACCAAAGACCTCCAACTGGACTCAGTGCCACTGATCATCACCCTCTGAGTTCTGCCATGCAGCCAGTTCTCAATCCACCTCACCATCCCACTCATCTATCCCACACCTCCAGAGCTTGTTAAATATTATTTAATTAATATTATACAATTATTCAAGAAAGGGCCTCTGAGTCCCAGCTGTACATGCCTGCAGGAAGTAGTTCCTCTGAAGTAGGGATGCAGAGACATCGCAACTTCCTTCTGTCTCTCCGGTTATATAGACCTGGGATGGATTCAGAGGTTTTTACCTCTTTAAAATCTGCCAGCCCTTTGCTGCTAGTCTTTGAAAAATGCCTCCCTTGCAGCAATAATTGTAGCATTTCTAGTAAGCAGCAACCAAGGCCATTACTTCTTTTTTTTTAAACAAAGGATTTTTTTATTGCATAAATAGAAGCTTAGATATATGTATATAAAAAAAGAGTGGAGATACAATTTAAGTGAATGTTACTCTTCAGAGCTTCATTTCCTTTGCAATATTCTTCATCTTCAGGAAGGCTTCATTCTCCCAGGAGAGAAATCCAAGCAAACTGCCAGGAGACAGAAAATCTGTAGGGTGAGGAGAGAGCAGTGAGAAGAGCAGAGCTGCCAGCCCACGAGGCGCGCGCTGCAGTCAGAGCTAATCGTGGCTCCCACTGCACACACCGGAGAGGGTTTTTGGGCACCCCTTCCCACAGTCCCAGGATAGACAGGGATGACAGTCCTAGAAGCGGCCTCCTCTGGTGGTGACACTGGGTGACAAAGAGAATTTTTAGCCTACTTGCTGACAAATTGGAGATTCTTTAATGTCACTCATTCAAAAGACCAATGTCACATGCCAGACCACAGGATAAGTTCCACATCCCAGCGGAGCAATTCTTTGGGCTAAGGACACTACCGGGCAGAACACCCTGGCACCTGCTGCTGCACTCCCAGCACAGCACCATTTTCTTGGTAAAAGAAGCAGGCCCACTCACTTGCAGGGCAACGTGCCCTTGTGCCTAATCTTTTGTTTGTTTAGCATGAGAGCTCCATATAACTTACCCTTATCTGATGTATTCAGCACAAACTAGATGTCCACACGGAGCTTTTCCAATGACTAGCTAAACTGATTTAAAATAAGAACTTAAGACGGCACAGGTCATCCCAGAGATATGTCCCCAATGTGACATAAACAGGAGACGAAAACTATCTTTGTTTCTGTTGTTTTTTTTTTTTTCCCATGGGAATGAACCATTCCATTGCCATGGTTACTTCCAGGTCCTGATTTCTAATCAGTTTCCAGTCCCTCTTGCACGAAATAATGCAAAATTTCTAAAAAATGAAACTGTTCATATGTAAGGTGATAGACGCAAAAACAAAAAGTAAGATTTCCAATTTAATAGAGTAACATTACTTTAAACTCCAACTGAGCTTACAAAAGGCTGGTAGGAACAGAATGCTCATTTTTATGCAGAGTAAGCTGAAATGAAATTATAAAAAAATCACATGGCCAGAAATGAGGAGAATATAATCTTAATACTGGAAAACACTGGTTCACCGATTTTGCTAACAGACTTTTGCTAATGGACAGTGCAATGGACAGGTGATGATTGTTTAAACTTACTTTGAAGAGAGTGGGGAGCAACTTGGCACACTAGGAACTTTTTTGAACTTCGACAATGCTCATTTTGCTCTTTCTGGAAAAAGATTTCCTTTTTTTCTCACCGAAATACATACATAGAGAGAACAAATTACACTGCATAATCTGCAGCATTTCTATTATCTTAGGAAGCTCCGTGGCATGAGATTTGGCCCTGACAGCTACATTGCCTACAACTTGTCATGCATTTAACTAACATGGAATGGCTGATACTTTCCCATTTTAATTATGGTAATTAAGGCCAGGGAATCTTGTTATGACATCCTATCTGACATGTCTATCATGGATTTTTTTGCCCAGTTTAACAACCTCCTCACTGTATTGAGACATCCTATGCAACCAGTAACTCAGGGAGCTAAACAGGAGCAGAAGAATATCATGTTCACATATCTGAAATCACAAATCATGTTTTTCAAGCTTTTCTGGTGGTAACTGCTTTCTTTCAAAGAATGAGCATGATACAGGCATGCAAATGTGCCGAGGCATCAGAAGACACAAATTTTGCAAGAATTCAAATAACAGTGGTAGTTCAAAACTGCATAATCCAAACATTTCCAAGTCAAAACATAATGAAATTAGCATAGCAAAGCCACTGGGGAGCACCAGGATGTCAAATAAATTCTATACCTGAGGGGCTCTTCATTCATCCTTTTTCTCTGCTTCTCTTTTCAATTTCTCTTCACGTTCCCTCTTCAATTTTTCTTCAATTTTTTTGCTCCGGTACATTTTCACCCCAGCAAATGCTAAGCAAAGAATCAATGTTTTAGCTGCCAAAATGTACATCAGCAATGGGAAATTCTCCAGAGCCTGAAATACAAAATAATATATGTAAGCAGTTACGGGAACACTTGGGCAATTAAAATTGAATCTACGGGGATGTTATGCAGCTTCCTAGAGCAACAACACTTTTCCAAGCCGGAATAATGCTTCTCTTTTGTACGAAATATTTTAACTAGGCAGATCAATGGCTAGGGAAAAAGGGCAAAAATAAGTTTACTTCATTTGAGTTTGCATAGGAAACCTCTTTGAATGGCTCTTTGTCCCATTTGTTTGCTTTACAGAAAATGAGAAAGCAGCAGGATCTGGAGTTGAAACAGGGAAATAAATGATTTTCTCAGGATAATTGGAAAAGGCAAAAGGCAAGTGATACTTCTAAGTAAGTAATGCTTCTGAATAGTTCCCAGGAATGACCTAGCCATTTATCTCTGCCCTCAGATTTAATGCCTGAGGATACTTTTTTTCTTCCTAAAAATTTTAATCTGCAGGAGTTTGGCAATCGACTTGCCCACGTCTAGAAATATAAGAGTCTTTGAGCCAGACAGAAGTAAAACCAACCCAGCCTCTTCACATCCAATGAATCAGTTTCAAGAGCTTTTAATGCTTGGAACTAATGAAATTGCACTAACTGTTTCAATGTTATGAAAGTATGCTATATTGTGAGTGAGTATGGGTAGTACTGTGAAACTGCAATACAAATGCTGCAAAAGCAATGTAGTGAAAGGTGTCCATTCCAGAAATGTGATTGCAGGAACCAGAGGCACTGGAACATCTCAGCACGTTCTTCCTAAGAGAGACTCAGCCTGCAGGATCCATCCTACCTGTCAGAAACCTAGAGCAGATTCACAGTGATCCTTAGCAGGTCTCCCAGTACCCCCAGCAGACCTCCCAACACCCCAGAGTTGTTTATCACTGTGAAACTACTGGATTTAGGAAAAGTTTGTATCCATACACCATTGAGGCCTCCCCTCGAAGCAAACATATCAGAGTGCTCAGTTAAGGGTTTTCATAACGCTCATCTATACAAGTTGCATATGTTACCCCTGACATGAAGTCTCTCCACACAAATTTTACAAAAGATATTCTCTAAATCTCTCCACACATTAAAAGCAGCACTTGCTTTTAACCACACCTCTGTAACACCATACAAGTCGAGCCAAGGCTTGTGGTTAGAGCCATTTTCATGATAAATGCTTTAATCAAACTTATTAAAATTGTTAGTACACAACATCAGTGTGCCGTAGGCACATGCCATGTAGAATGTTTCCACGGGATTGTGGAATTGTGTAGGAATTCTCCACAAGATGGAGAAACCTCCATGTAATAGTATATGAGAAAAGTCTGGAAAGCCTGGAAGAGCAGGGGCCAGCAGAGCAGGGCCTTCCCACAAGCACTGCATTCACGTCCAAAAGCATGAGCCCCTACATGCACAGGGGTCAGGGCTGAGTATGAACCGTAGGAAACGACAACAGGGGGATCCCAAGCCTGAAGGTGAGACAGTGAGGGGGTTAGGTCACCTTTGTGTAGGCAAGGGGTGCATCTTTAAGCTACATATTTAAGGAGGGGCAGAATGTCACTGTTTTATAAATGCAAAACATCCTCACCTTCCAGTTAAACGCCACCATCTTGGCTGCGTAGCGAGTCCTGGCTGTCCCACCGCAGGCCGTGCCCAGCACCGACGTGTGTCACACTTCTAAAGGCCCAGATCAGGGCAGAAACATCTTGAAGAAACGCAACATTAAAAGGCATTAGCTCATCTGCTTGCATTCAGTGTGTCCACATTGCACCTCTCCGCACGGGCCGCGCGGAGCCCGGCTGTCTGTGTCAGTCCCCCGGTGCTCGGGACTGACCCACGTGGGTCTTTCTGGGCCTGACTGACAAGAGCAACGTCCATGCTCTTGTCACGCACACGGCCAGGGCTTTGACAGGCCCAAGGCAGGTGCGGCGCCCGTGCACAGCTCACCCGGGGCTGCCCGGCCCAACACACAGCGCCGGCCGCCCTCACGGCTGGGCACATGTGGCCATCGAACCGCCCCACGGTGGTTGTGGCCTGGCTGCCAGGAGACGCTTCTGGAAGAGACGTCCTGCACATTTGAGGCCCATCAGCCTTGTTCAGGGCCTGAATGCCTAATGGGATCCTAGTATCTAGCTGCTTTTCTCTGACCAGCTTATAAATTAATTTCTCTTTGCAGGGCATAGTAACATGGAAGCAAATCAGCAGGTTCATGGACGCTTAAGTCTCAGAGTGGAGAAACACCCAGGGCCCACAGCACCCAGCAATAATGCTGCCCTCCGGCCTCTGCAGCAGCTCTGCTGGTGCTGACACTATTTTGGCTGCTGGGTTTCAGATTAAGCCCATTCCTCTGCCTGTGCCCCTTGAGGTGCTTCCTGTCACTGCAGCAGACAGGAGAGCAGGGGAAGCCCTAGGGCTCCATCCAAACCTTCACCTTCCCTTCTTCAATCACGCAACTCAGAAAACATGTTTTCATGAAGACTTATTCAGCAAGAAACAGCAGCTGTGACGTGCAATCACAAACAGCCACACACTGCCCAGAGAGGGGCTAGAGGTGGAAACAGCTCCCAGGACTTCCCGCGTCCTTGTCTGCAGACGTCAGCGTGTGCAAGATTCCTATCCCGCACGCGGGTCTCCTGATCCCTGACATGGCCACAGCTTCTCCACCCCATGCCACATCACAGCACATTCCAGGACTACATCCCATGGTCAGAGGAGATTCAAATGAGGAAATCAGAAAGTCAGCCCCTGTTACTGGGATTGAACTCTATGCAAGCAGCGGCACAGTCAACCTGTTCATCGTTATTTAGTATTTACTAAGCTGATCCTGACTCGTGCAGCTCTCTTCTGTTAAAAAAATCTGATCAGCTGCACTAGCTGAAGTGTCCTCATACCAAAATGCTGACTGCAGGGGTCTTCATCAAATACTATTCTCACTCTCCTCCTAAATTACTGTGGTAAATTCTGTGGTTCATATGAAGTCAGATTTCCAGTGTATTGTAAAAAGCATGAACTCAGCCATTGAAGAACACACTAAGATCTGGCAGATGAAGCTGAAAACAGGATTTTAGTGCGTTCGTTTTTTTAAACACAGAAGAAAGTTTTAGATTCAGCAAATCTTACGACAGCCCATCTGTGGGCTCTGGTGCCAGGGTACTGTCCCACCACCAGCAGCAGCACACAATGCAGATCACAGTATGCACTCCTGGGAACGCTCTCATTTCCGAGATGATCATTTTACCATTCAGCACAAAATAGTAATACTTCCACTCTACTGAGACAAAAGGCCTGCTCTCCTTCCCTATATTATGTATTCATAATAGCTGTAACAGGATCAAGTAGTATAGCCACACCACAGTCACAAATGATGGGAAGTAAATCCTCTCTTTCCTCTGAATAGCAATGTTGCAGGCAGAAATGCTTCCTGTGAGAGCTGAGACTTTTGGATGTCTCTCCTTACAGTGCTTTTTCCTGAAAGAACTGAGTGATGAAGCTACCACATTCTCTCTGCATTGCATTTCCACATTCTGTCACCATCTCCCAAAGATCACACCCATCTCTCTATTTCATCTATTAAATATTCCAATCTCCATCTTGATCTAGACCTTGTAAAACATGGTTGAAACCTCCAGGCAGAAAAACAGTAGGTAGAGTTGGGGCATGAGAAAGAGCGAGGAAATGGGGAAAAAGAGTTAAAAAGGTAGGATTCATCTTGCATTTGAAAAGCAACACTTACAAGCACTGACATTATCAATTCAAAAGCAAAAACTCACACGCTGTACTTTCAAGGTTGTGATAACTTAAAAGCAAGCAGGCCAACAATAACCAGCAAGAGCTCCATGTTTGCTTTTTTTAGAAGCAGATAAGGCAAAGATAGGAGTTCAAAACACATTTACAGTCAGGCATTGTTTGTTCCCCAAGAAAACGCAAGCTCCTTTAACAAACACAGCAGTAATGGAAGCGAAGGCTTGGCTCCGTGGAAGGTCACCATTACCTTCATTTGAAAGCAAGAAGGTCTCATGCTGAGCCATGTGAAAAATAAATGGGAGCATTAGGTTCTGCTTGAAACTCTGCAGAGACTTTGCGGCAGGCTGTCCATAACTTGTCTATCATACTCATATGGAGCTACATGAAATACGGATAAGCTGGCAATCTTCTTGCACATATCTACATCCTTCTTCACTAGTTTGTACCTCCCAGGCACTAGCCTATTTACCTTCTACCCTCCTCTGTGAAGCAGGATCAAAGTACTACAGATGGGAATGAGAACAGAGGTGTGCATCTGCTGCACTGTCAATCCTCCCGTAGCTCCAAGCGCAGTGAAGTCTGCAGGGTGCAGTGCAGGCAGGCAGGGAAACTAAACCTGGTGCTGGAGGCCCTCATCTTCAGCTGGGCTAGAGAGCTCCCAGACAGTGCTGTGCCAAGTCGCAGAGCCAGGTTTTAGCTTACACCAACCCCAGGTTCTTCACATAACACAATATGCAACACAAACCACCCCAGACGGGCTAAGGAGTCAGATCCCAATCAGAGGAGAAGGCTGTGGTGGAGCAAGGAATTGAATCCAGGTCTGTCAGCCACTGAATTATAGCTCTCCTTTACCACAACCACATGCCAATCCAGCCACTCACAGTATTCTTTGCTCAGGAGCACCAGAATATTGACTGGTCTGAGTATACCAGTACACGTCTACATGGGAACTCATAAACCCACTTGAGTTGTCTTGGCTGAACTTTTCAGTCAGCCTGCCAATAACTCCATTCACTCAACAATAAAGTGGGGTTTGAGATATTCCTTTCTCTGTCCAAGATTTCTGAGTTTTCTTCATCTTTATTCATCTTGTGAAGAGCAATAGAAGTCATCAGCTGCAAGGCCTCAGAAACCAGTGAAGTAGTTGCATTCAGAACTGAGCAAGGCTGCATACCCACTGAACTAGAAAAGGGGGTTTGCTCCACCTGTCTCCTCTTGCTGCTTTTCGATGCACTTATTTCAGAGAAAAAGATGCACATTTCACAAAAGATGCTAATTTCAGTAGTTGGATGATCCAGGAACTGTGCTTGGCCTGCTGCATCATGCATTAGATTCAGTATCTCAGGACCAAGACTGCTCAAAATAAAGAGAACAACTGAGTAGATAGATAGAAATGTAGTGGTACATAGTGGTACATATGGCCTAGCCCAAAGGTTACAGGGAAATAGAGTACAAATACAGGGAAATATAGAGCAAAGGTGTACCAGACCTGCTGCACTAGGATCCACCACAAACCACTGCTCCAAGCAGTTATATTAACTCACAAGCACTCAGACCTATGTGCATCTATAACTCACACTGTATACATAGGCAAGACAACACTCTACTGCAGGATCTGTGAAACTGTTCGGTTTACATCATTTGTAAGGTAATTTCAAAATTAACACCAATCAAAAGAACATCAGAAACATAAAAGCATGTGAGATCTTCATACCTGAAGAAGTGGAAATGAAAACACAAATAATTCCTTTGGCAGTGCTTCATACACTCCAAGCCCAGCTAAGGAAGCACAGAGCAGATGGGATATGTCAAAATTGGCACCTGGATTAAAACCAAAAGAAAAAAAAGATCAGCCGCACATCAGGCACTAGCCATGTGCCAGCGTCACTGCAAAGAGGGTTTGCAGGTCTGGCAGCCTCTCCTTGGCATCATCCTGAGCCCAGCTTTGCCCCAGCCTCCTGGCCCCAGAAGCAGTGATGCCCAGCACTGCCAGGGACTCACCCACACCTGAAGAAAACAACCCTTTTTTTCAACAAATAATAACTTCAGAACCCTTCTACGTATTTGCTTTAGTTTAGTTTAGGAAAACAAAGACAACAGATTCAGATGCAGCAACATGCACTTTAGGGCAGTGGGCAGGGGGGCAGCAAGGGGACAGGAAGGAGGCCGGCATGGTGGGCAAGGGACAAGGTGGGTAGCAAGGCAAGAAGACAGCAGACAGGAAGGCAGTGAGGCCAGCATGCAGGGGACAAGCAGCAGGGCAGGCCGTGGGGCAGCAGTGGGGCTGGCAGTGGGGCTGGCAGGCACAGCACAGGCCGAGCAGGCCAGCACGGAGGCGGGCGGCAGTCCCGCTCCTGCCCATACCACTCAGCCCCGGCAGGCAGTGCATGGGCTCAGGCGCCCGGCATTGATGGTGCCCGGGTGGCCGCAGGAGCGCGGGAGGAAGGGGAAGGCAGCCGCCGCGCTCTCACCGTGCCTCGCCGTCGGCCATTGCGCCGACTGCCGGCAAACTACATCTCCCAAGAGCGGCAGCTCCCGGCAGCCGCCGCGGGAGGGGAGGCCTGGCCATGCAGGAGCAGAGCCAGGAGACCAGCGCTCGCCCTGGGGGAGGATGGAGAGAAGAAACAGCACAGCAAGGAAAAGCGGGAAATACGGAGTTCTGTGCATGTCAATGCTGAGAATCCCCATGGCAGCCTCTCCTCCTCCTGTTCTCTCGCAGTGCCATTTAGTCTCCCCAGCCCCTTTTAAGGAAACGATGGTGGAAACCTCCCCTTTTTTTTTTGGCGGAAATTTGTGTCCCCGCCACACTGTACCGCCTCCCCGCGCAGGATGTGCCCTGGACAGGGCTGAAGGGCCACAAGGACGCACGTGGGACCCCCATGGTCTTGGTGGTTCTGGGGCGACCTCCTCTGCTTCATGGGACTGCTGCAGAGGCAGGATGGTGACAGTGCCCACATGTGGCCAGAGGGCCCCCAGCAGTCAGAAAACCCCTTGTGGGCAGGGGCTGATGTGCCGCGTGAAAGTAAACCCAACCGCTTGGTTGTTGGATGCCACCCAGGCACTATTGCAGACAGATGGTGCTTTTCCAGCCGTCGGGGGCTCCTGTTGAAGAGCACAGTCGCTCTGCAGCTGCCTATCGCATCTCTCCCCTCGAAACACGGGTCGCTGTTTTTCTGCAAAAAAGCAGTCCCTGCAAGTAGGAAGCCTCAAGCGAAACCACAGATCAGATGATGAACAGATAAGCTCCTCATTTCTTAGGAGGCTTCTGTGTCCAGTGATGCAGACCCTCAAAGAAGCTGTGCAGATCTTGCAAACACGCAGCCTTTAGGGCCAAATCCTGCCTGTGCCCATGCCAGCACATGGCATGGATACACCTTTGGTCCCACTGTACTTCCCAGTGCTGGGAGGCAGAGGCTCTCCCTGCCCCAGGGGCAATGCAGGAGTGAGGCTGCTGCTCAGTGCTGCTGCCTCCTCTCTGCAGCAGCCACTGGTTTCCTGCAGCTCTTTGCCCAATGCAGATGGGTAAATCTGCACAGTCCTGGCCACTACCAGTAGACAGCAGCACCTTACATACTTCGCTCATACCTTCCTTCTCCTTCCCAGACCTGCAGGCAGCCTCCTCAGGGAGCGAGGAACCGATTTCAGGACAGCAGTGTAAAATGTAATTATCAGCCCTGCTATTTGTCATTAGGCAAACAATGCTAAATATTCAGGCTGTGTCATTTGCTTAGGAAACAATGAACTCCTAGGTGTTTGAGCTCCTGAAAATGAGCAGCATCATGAGTAGCACTATTCCAGCCCATGAGCCCCAAGCGTAACAGTTATGGAAACTCCTGCAATGTAGATTTTGAGCATAACCAAAACAGCTGACATACACCCACAGGTCACCCAGGGGAGGTAGGAGGCAAGAGGGGATGGATGATGGAGTCAGACTAATCAGTGAATTTGCTATGACCTAACAACTCTTCACTAACACTCATGGACAGAGATTATTCAAAGGCTTATAACTATGCCAGGAAAAGGCATATTTGGAGCATGACAGCAATTATGATGCCAGATCTCAGGAGCAGACTGAAAAACAAGACAAAGCTTCCCAATAAAAGAAGTCAATTTCTTTTGCTTTTCTCGTTTAATGTTGTTGGAAAAGCAGCATCAAACATGTTTCAGGCAAAGCATTCTAAAAGCAAACAAGCCCACAAAATAAACACCCAGCATGGGAACTTTTGGCTTAAACGGTTTTAGTCTGGCAACATGAATAAGAGCTAAACTAAGAGCTTTGCAAAAGGAAGCATATTCTAATACCAAATCTGCTTGTAATTGTTCCCTGAGAAGCAGCATCATGGTGCTTTGGTAGCACTGGGAAATAAAAACCATCATGAGAACCCATTTCCCAGCCAGTGGAAGCCAGTATCCAAATCCTTATGAATCACAATTTGGGTCAGCCTTGATACCTGAGTATAAAAATCCTTCCTCTGAAAGTCATAGAGCAAGATCTCAGTGGTTTACACTGAGCTCTGGCTGCTAGGCATGTAACCAAAGTCTGCATAACCCAACTTTCATTGCAGGTAAACAGAACTTTGGAGAACTGGGTAGCAGCAGAAAAGGCAAGATGGCCAGATATAGACTTTAATGTAGCTGATGAACCTGTGGAGGCTGCCCTGCAAAACCTATACAAGTCGTCAGAATAAGACTGCTGGTTCAGGAGTTCTGTTGCTGTAAAACAAGCCTCCTCAGAAGACCATGAGTCAGTCTTTGCAGTTACAAATAAGGAAGACAAAATGGGAAGCAGACTGCATCATCAGAGTGACAGTTTGGCTTGAATGTGCGTACAGGTAACCTCTTATGATTCATACCATGGCATGTTGGAAGGGTCTTGATAGTTATTTGTACAGCTTTATGTTATTTTTAAGATGGACCATGCAGTTTGGATCTCAATTGACACTTCTGTCCATGCTAGTTATTCTGAGGTGAGAATACCTGAATCCACATCTGGATCTCAAACCATGCTAAAAATTTGGGCATTTATTTATTTATTTATTTAGAAGAATACAACATCAAAGCACAATAATGCATTTTTCTCGGATGTTCCCCCAGGCAACCCTGTCAGATTTTTCACTGTTCATTTAATGTTTCTTCAGCGCTCTATTCTACTTTGACCTGTCTTTTAATAAACAGTTTTATACCCATTTTTATAATTGCAGCGAATTCCTTATATGTGGCTTTATGGTTTCATCATTGCTGATATTTCCAAAACATCAGGGTGATCCAGGGCTATTTTTTTCTCTTGCACCAAAGTTTTCATGGACAACACTCTTGAAGTCCTCTCGATTCAGAACTTGGCTTTTATATTTTTCATGCCAATCCTGAACAATATACTGATGATAGGGATCTTTGGAGTGTTCTCTTCTCTTCGATTTCACAGTGCTCACCAAGATTGCCACAATAATGAAGGAGAACATCCCAATCATTACCATCAAATAAAGGATGACATAGTCAAAGTTTTCAGCATCAACCTTAGCTTGCAATTCATCCGCTGCTTCAGTCATGTTTTTCCTCCAGTCATTCATGTAAGTGAGAAATGTTTTCTTGAAAATGTCTTGCACTGCTTGGGTGAAATTTCGTATTTCGGCCATCCTTCTTGGTGACAGCCACTGAAGACAAATGATACTTATTTTAATTAAATGTCTGTAATATAACAGTTGCATTGATTTCTTTTGTCTGCATTCTAACAAACTATAATAATAGATTAAACCTTCCTCTTGATGGTGAAAACTTAGTGCCCATTTTAGATCAGTTAACGATACAGACATTTCTGAGTGGTATAGTGTGTCCAGGAATCCAAGGAAGTCTTACTCCTCTCTTCACTCAGGTCATTTCCAGTCTGTGGGAGGCCAAAGACTCCCCAGTAAAGCTCAGTGGCCATGGGCCCATCCTTACAAAGGAAGAGAGGATGCTAGATATGCTGTAAAGCTCTATCTTTCCCATGCCCATCCCAGCTATTCCAAAGCTCAGCATAATGTCACCCAGGTGATTCCATAAAGCCGTGACTAAGGTCTCCATCCCATTGGAAACACTCCCCTCCAATACACTTCTCTTTCAGAGCTCCCACACAGGGACTGGCCCAGCATCGTATGGTGCAGACATTTCCACACCAAGGCCTTCTAGGAGTTGCAGCTTCCAATAGTCTTTGTCTAAGGCCGGATTTCTGTGCTGCTAGTGCAGCAGTAGAGGGTCAGAGGGTAGAAAAGGAACCCAGATGAGGCTCCCAGGCCATGAACCCTTGAATAAAGCAATGCATGGATGGACAACATCTGCTTAGCAACAGATCAGTTGTCAATCTAAGTATTCCTCTGATCCAAGGAGTCATGCTCATCCATCTGGTCCCACTCACATTGGGCTAGATCAGGAGAGAAACTCACGCATTAACTCTAGCAAAAAAGCTCCTAAGAAGAAAAAAAAAATGCTATCCTTTTCTGCATTTCCTATATCGAGAGGAAGGTGTGAACACATTGTCCCATACTAGGCTTCAAAAATTGGTGAGGAGTGAATGAAGCTGTAGACTACCAACACCTAGAACATGGAGCAAAACTTCCACAAAAACTCACTCAATATCAGTACTATCTTCAAGCAATGATGAGCTTACTTCAGTCTTGGTGCGAAGCTCACATATAAGACATTACTGTGTCTTTCAAATTTGCATGTTCCTAAGTTTAGCTATCAATGTTCTTAAGTTTAGCTATTCCTCTGCTTTTTGGGCCAGCCTAATAATATCAGCACTACAGAACAAGACATACACACAGGCACATGCAGATACATACACATCTATATCTCTTTGTACACTTATATACTTACTAAAAATAAACTATAAATCTAGACTGTCCCAAAACTTTTTAAGTTCTGAAGTTCTAAATCTCTCTACTTTTTCTTTAACAGAGGACAAAAAATACTGAAGTTTTTTTAATAAGAAATTAAAAATTGTGAATAGAAACATACCTTTTTTTGTCCTTCTCTGATGAGATTCAAAGTCACAATCAGTTTTTAAAACTCCACTGGATAATATTACAATACTCCTGGAGAGAAAAGTACTATCTTAAACTTTAGGTAGCCTCCAGCCAGTACAAGGCTGTAAGCACCTGCCTGTTAAATAAGTGCGTTGTACTGAATCCTTTATGTTTATATTAAATGAAATGCTAAATCTAATCTCACCTGGAAAGTTAAATATTGGCTGACAGCTAACATCAGTCAGATGCCGAATACTGCTCTTTATGCTTATGCAATTTCATACATTGTAAAATAGCACAGTCACGTTTTCTAGGCTTAAGTGTTGATGCAGCTTGCCTTTTGTTGAGCTAGACATTAAAGAAGAGGGGATCTTAATAATAATTCTCTTGGCTGATATGGCCACAAGAAACTGAACACTGAGCTATAAAGACACTATAAAAGGTCTGTCAGCCAGAAAGACTGAAGAGAACAGGCTGAAACATTTCAAATGAAAATATTTTTCTCCATCCAGTGGTAAGTTGACAATGAGTATTTTACTTCTTTCCTTCTATTGGGATACGTCTTTCTCATGTTCCTTTGTTTCATGTGTCCTCTATCCTTTGCCATAAGCTCCATGTTTCTCTGCCTTTCCCTTGGATTGTATGGGTTTGCTTCTCATTTTCTTGCACCAGGAACATGATTGTTCATGGCAAGCCCTGCTATGAAGCCCACGTTGTGGGAAAGAGGTCCTCAAACTAAACCAGGCTGAGTCTCTCTGAGTTGTTCTCTTCTTGTGCCTCACTCATGATCTAGTGCAGGAAAAGACAGAAACTTATATAAAAAGCAGAATTAATTAATGTCGGTTTTATTTTTCTGCAAATAACACACGTTGACACCTAACTGAAAGGCTCTGAGTCACACCTCAGAAATAGCAGTGTGTTTATTGGAATGAGATACCTTTGGTTTTAGTCAGCATTGGCTCCTGCTATGATTTGAATATCCAAGGCAGGGATATTAGGGTGGAGAGACAGACCTTTGCAAAATGCTGCACAGACACATGGGGAGGGAAGGACAGACACTCTTAAAAAATACTGTCATTTTACAGCTAGTCCCACTCTAAGTGATTTCCAGAGAAAGCAGTTACACCGGGTCAGCTCTGCTTTGAGAAACATAAAAGCAAACATGGACTACTGCTTGGTCAACAGCTCACATCATAAAGAGGGGGATATGCTGATGGTGCTGAAAAGTATCCCCGAGGAAAAAATAATCACTGCGGGAACTGGTGCCATGCTGCTGGCATTGCCATGGTTACTGCTGCCGCTTTCATCCCCCTGGATGATTCTGTGTGCATAAACATCTCCCAGCACTGGGGCGAGATGCTGGCAGCATTTCCTGTCTGAGCCTTGGCTTCTTTTTGCATGTTTCCTCCACACTGTTAGCTGCATCCCTCGAGCTCAGAGTAGCTGTCAAGCCACTTCTTTTTGCTTTAATAAAACCTGTGTACCACAGAGACCGCTTCGGTCCAATCTTCAGCATCGCATAGTCAGTTAAGCACCCTTTTGGTGCTTGCCAAATGAAGGTGCTGAGAGTCATCAGGATGTTTTAGAAGACCTGCCATATGTGGAGCCATGAACCTGGCCATAGAAGCAACAGCGGAACCAAAGCCCTGGAGACTGGGCTGTAGAACAGCTTAGGAATTGCTGCCCTGGGCTCTCCACCTACAACCAGGTGAAAGGACCTATCACTTCTTCAACCAACATCTTCTGCCCTCTGTCCCCAGCCAGTTCTGCATCTGGCCAATATATGCAAACATATGCTCATATATGCCAATACATATGCAGATATATATCTCAGAGATGTTGTAAAGCAGACATCAAGTTTAACTGTTCACTCTGTTCTCAACTAAACATGAAGAGATTTTGAATAATCCTCTTCTGTTACACATCCTGTGAAGGCCACATTTTTTCTCCAGAGAATTAAGATGATCAAGAGCAGGCAACATGGAACTAGTTAAAAACAAGGATGGGTAGCTAAATGTCTTGATCAAGGAAGGAGGTGTCCTTCATGTTAGTCTCCATTTGAAGTAACAAAAACATAAGGTTCCTGTCTGTGAAAGAGAGGGCAGTTGAGCATCCTGCCCTCACATCAAGAACGGCAAGGCATTATCAGGCATGTGAAGAACCAAAGGTGATTTGGAGCTATCAACATAGATTTACCGAGTACAAATGATGCCTGACCAAACTAATGGCTTTTTATGGCAAAATGATGGGAGGACTGGTCCAGTGGATGATGGCAAAGGGTGGTGGTTGTTTGCTTTGGCTTTAGCAAGGCATTCAGCATGGTCTCCCATAATATCCTTGTAGCCACGCTGAAGAGATATGTCCAGATAGGTGGACTGCAAGACTAGCTGGACCAATCACACACTAATGTGAGACTGAGTAAATAATAACCCTTAACATTTCTGGTTATCAGGATTTATTTAATAACCAGTGAGAATAACACTTTTAAAGCTGTCTGCTAGCTTCATCATAATGACTGATAATTCATTGATAAGGCTG
>JAUBOD010000279.1:2242797-2287033 GCA_032353885.1 Nothura maculosa | reverse complement strand
AGTTCCTTGCAGCAGTCCTCTGAGGTAGATGTCTTCACGTGTACGTGCCAGTGCCCCCAAGACAATTCCTGAGGATCCTTTTGCTGCTTGGGAAGTCTAGATTCACCGTGACTGCCTTACAGATAAAGATAAGCCCACAGTCATCCCATGTATCCCACTGTCCAAACTCCCACTGCCCAATTCCTCACCATCCTTCACGTCCTTTGGGCATGCACTTAAGCTGGCAACAAATATTTCTGCTTGAATGACCACTGCAAAAGGGCAGAGCACCAGAGAGACCTCCCAGGTAGCTGTCCTTGGACATGGTGTTAGAATTTAGAGTTTAAGCAGAGTTTAGCTTGTGATTTTGGTGCCCCAGTTTGTTCTACACTAAGGAGGCAAGAGCTGGCCTGCAAGGTTTGTATGATGAGCACTAAAGTGCACAAATGATCCTCCTGCACCTTTCAGACTTGGATGCCTATTTCAGCTGTGATTTCAGCTGGCTTCTTTTGTTCACTGTTATCATCTGTTCTAGTCACTTGTTTCACTTACTTGCTTTTAGTTTAGTATTCACATTTAACTATGAGTTACATTCACTTACTGCATTGGGCCTAATCTTGTTGCCATGGTAGCTGTTGTCAAAAGACTCCTGTATTTAAAAGTAGGCCCTTCAGTAGTTTACTGACTGCTCCTTTACTGAGAAAACATGGTCTTTATTTGCTCCGCAGCTCCTCTGATCAAAGCTACTCCTGCTAGTAGTCAGGTACAACATCTAGCATATGAACACGTGCCCTGGAACGCAGGCCAAGTTGTACAAACACTTCTTCCTAGTCATGCCATATGTAGCCAGGAGCAATCCCATGGCTGACCTCGTTAAATCTAATCCCAAGACAATATTTTAAGAAGATAGACAAGTGTATTTTTAAAGATACCATATATTATATAACTCCATGAGAATCTGTGTAATTAAGAGGTAAAGTCTCTGTAGAAACAACAGTAGCCTTGTCCCAGCATTCTGAAATGATCTGGAATGTTTCCATTGACCATTTCAATTTAGGAAGGCATGTGGGGCACAGTTAGGTACAACCTTATTCAAAGTAGCTCTTACGTCCATGCCTAACTTAAGTGCAGTTGCTTAAGTGCTCTTCCGAATAAAGGTGATTTCCTGAATCAGAGTCTCCACTGGGAACTGGAGTAGATCCAAAGGAAGGTTATTCTGGGTAAGCTGCCTGAGGGATTTTAAAGGATAGTTTTTACGTCCATATAACACTCTATCTGGTGAATAGGAAAGTAATCTTTTAATTGGATTCCATCTGATTAATTACCTTCCTGGATCTGCAAATATCCAAAGTTCTAGAAACTGTATTCTGGCATCTACATGAAAGACTACAGTAAAAGCTACAGTCAAGAGCCGTAAATTGTTGACTCATTAAATTTTGATAATACAAATACTGCAACCAGGAAAAGACTGCTGTAAACATCATGATGTGGTATGTACAGTCATCCCATCAAAGCCATAGAAATGTTTTCTTTTAGTTCCAGGTCTACATATCACACAGTTCAGCAAAGTGCCTTCTTCAAGAAGGCTGAGTTTAGCATTTCCACTGCTGTGTTTCACTGGTCATTTCTGAGGTAGGAAAAAGAGATAAAACTACTATTTTAAGAAAAATTAAGTCAATCTGAAAATTAATCATATTTTTATATTGTCCAAGAATATTAGCAGACTCACGTTATTAGAGTATGCATAGCTTCCTGTGTATATATGATTGTCATGATTAGAGTAAGAATATATTCACAAAATTTGCATGTCATGCTGATAGTCATCCTGCCTTTCCCTTGACCCAGAGCATTCAGAAGTTTCATCTTCTTGGTAGGGTAACCATGGCCCTTGTCCTGATATCTACCAGATGGGGATGAAGCTGCCTAAAGCACATTGGCAGGCACAAAAATACCAACAAGATTAAGTTTGGGTCTCACTACTATATGATCTTTAGGACAAAGGGTAACTCCATATTCCATTTCAACAGTTTGAATCAATACTGCAATAAAATTCATGCATTTAGTTCCTGGTTTTTTTGTCTTAAGGGAAGGCCCTATGTCCTGTACTTGCAATGTTAGATGAATCATGACTATCACTCCTTCCCCATCCCAAAGCCAGCTACAAGCCCAGAGTTAAGAGCAACCAAATTAGAAGCAGCAAAATCAACCAAATCAGAAGCAGCAAAATCAAGGATCCAAACCTGAGCTTGAACCTAGTTACACAAAAATGTCGTGTGCACACAGTGATGGATGAACTAAAGGACTAGATATATTAAACATATGGGTATGTGTATTTTGGAGAAGATCATATTGATAGGTTGGTGTATATGGTGACTACACATTGTCTTAACTCAGTGGTATCCAGGATCTTCATTATTTTTTTTTGTGCTATTGTAATAGCAGAAAAAGCAGTGCAAGCTTCTGAATGCAACTTAGTTGTAACATACTCATGCATGATTTCAGCTGAAAATTACTATTGAGGCCCACAAATATTAGTGGTATATTCTGGAGTCATATGGATGTTTACTTGTCTGCTTGCCTCTCCTCTTCGGGTACAGACACTTCTAGAACTGACAAATTTTGGTTTATTGTCTTGGGAGGCTGGGATTTACCAGACTAAAGGATGAGTGGCTTAGTTATAATAATACATGTCTCCCTGAAGTTAACCTGAAAGAAATTCCAAGTTAAAACATCCTCGATCTCTCCCTTTCTTAGCATTGACATTTTGTAGCCCAGCATTACATCTACAAAACAAAAACTTTTTCTGAACATATTTTTAAAAGGAAATTGCCCATTTACTCAACTGTCTTTCAAAGAAGAGCAGCAGTAGAGGTAAAGGAAGAGCTGACAGGAAGGCATGCATGGAATCTATCACAAATACAGCATTTGTATGACAGAAGTGTACATGTTTGCTGTGCAAAATATCTTCTAGAGTAGCAAGTGAGATGCTGTATCTTTCAATGGTCATAAAAAAAAGAAAAAAAGAGTCAGGCAGAGGCACCATCTGCTGGTGGACACTGATTTTACTCTTTCACTTAGGAAGCTTACAGTGAAACCATCTTAACCAACCATCTCAGAGACTGTCAAAGCAGTCCTTAAGAGGCTTAAGAGGCTTGAGATATTAATCCCAACCCAAAAGTGATATTTACCCATTTTCACATTAAATACTTCATGGCACTGCGTTATTGCAGCTCCTAGTAAAAAAGTTCTACAAGCAGGTGTTTGCTTTGAAAGAAAGTAAAGGATGTCTCACATTTAGAAAAGATTTGGTCTTTCTTCCCACACTCACTGAAGTCAATACAGGAACTTTCATTGCCTCTGGACCACCACAAGTGTTTGCTCAGTGCCAGCAGGAGATACTTCTTATCACTGGACTATAAAGGCTGTAGGTTTCCTTTTTGTCCATGCAACAAGTTTCTGCAAGTGAACATTTCTTTCTACCCAGAAACACTGAGTAAAGGTAATGTACCCTGTAAGCTCTCAAGAAAATGTTAACATGTAGGACGGAAAGGGTGAGTATATTTCACTCAATGGAATTACCAAATGATTAACAATTTCCACATGTTATGATAGGAAGAAACAGTCAAATGTACTATATTACTTATTTGCAATCCGGGAAATGGTTAATAAGCTTGAAAGGCTCTATTTTCAGTAAATTTTCTATGTTACATCATTAAAATTTTATTCCACTGACATAATTCAGGAGTCTTGCTTGACATGAACACAGATTTGACCTTTCTAATCCCAACTCCCTTAACTCAGGCAGGGTTCAAAATGTGAATTCAGATCTGGATTAAGTGCTGAAAACAGTTCATACATCTTAATATCTGAGTAACTTCAGATAACTTCAAATATGCAGTTCCCCTCAGTGCTTGTACATTTGGGTTTGACCTGAGATCTCAGTGGTGCTGAGAGCTCACCTCTGATCCTAACTTGCAGTAAGAAATGGAGGTGCTCATTATAGCAAACTGATCCTTGTGGAGGACTCCAAACATTCAAAAAACAATTGCAATAATGTACATGAGCTACTTGAGAATATGAAGCTTGGAATAGAAGGGTTTCTATCTCTGAGATCAGACTTTGCCAACCTATGTATAGAATGATAATCTCTGTGTAGATAAAAGAAAAACACAGATCCTACCACTTATAGGTCCCTGAGAGACATTTCTTCTCTGAAGGGAAGTCTTTAACTTCTCAGCAAAGATAGACCTTGTCTTAAAATTGTTCTGAAAAAAAAGTTGGTTTTCTGCTTTTTTATTTATATTGCTATTTCAATGTGAATGTTTCCATTTTTGCTGGGAAGAACTAAAGCTACTCCAGCAGGAAAGTGCTCAAAAATAAGGTGAAGCAAACAATGTGCCAGCTATGTACAAAATTATCACGAGGACCTAACCTGCAGGGAGAAGATCACTCACTTTTTGCTTCAAAGGCTGCATACCAGCCTGCTTTTGACACACATCGCAAAGCAGTTTGCTTGACCTGGAAGTCTGACTAAACTTCATGATAAATGACAAAGGACCTGATTAGATATAAAAAGATATGTCTTTGGAGTGCCTGCCAATGAAGCGAAAAAAATATGATTTAATCTCATTCAAACACATTTTTCCATAAATGAGAACAAACAGATGTCCCTGGTTTTCCTCTCAGAGCATATGGAACACCAGAGATGATGCAGGTCTCACCATCCCTGGATGGCATCATTATTCTAAATACCATTTCCTATATGAAGGACCAACTATTGTCCTTTGGACAACAGTCCTTTAGCAGAAGTCAGGGTCAGCAGTGTATAGTGACCCAGAACTGCTTCCTCCTATAAAAAGAAGACACTCTTTCTATACATACCTACAAACTATGAAACAAAAACGTACGCAGTGAAAAAACAGCAACACAAGAAGAAGTGATGCTCTCTGATAAGTTACAGGTATTTTGATTATTTTCCTAGTACTGATACACTTTTCTCTGGGAGTCTCAAAAGTGTCTTAAGTATTAGACCAGCCTGCTCTCACAGTAACTGATTTTTCTACTTCATTCTTTTGACAACCTGATGCATTTTAAAGCTGTATGTTTGAGAAGATATTTGCTGAAAATATAGATCTACAGTTTTGCTCATGTAATTAAACTATCTGGAAGCTTCCAGACACATTGCATGGGGTGTTAGATTTTCTTTAGCAAGTTGTAACTTTGAAGCAGTCTTATCTCAGCAGGCAGGAACAGCATGAGCTGTTTGCCCTACAGCATCTCACAGCCAATACGAGTAAGAGGAAGGGTAGGAACATTGTTTCTGAAGGACAGGGACACATTCCACCCAGAGATAGAGCCTGGTAATGGGATGTAGCTGCTTTTAGGTATGTGGTCCTAGGAGGATCCACATTTGCAGGAATGCACTCAGTGCTCTCTTTTACTATTTTGTGGACCTTCTGATAGCACCTCAAAGGAAAACATTCATGGTAGTACTGCTAAATTCATTTCTGGAAAAGCAATGAAAGCACAGACCTTTAAGGATATTGTCATGTGTAATATTATTGAAATCAATGGGAGCTAGGAATCAAAATAGCATTGAGGATCTGAATGAGTGGTTTGTCCAGTCATTGAATGACTCTGATGGCATGAGAGGCTGAACTTAATTCTTCTCAGTCCTGATGGTATCTGCTGACCCCCTGAGCCCACATGCTTTTTATGTACAGCCTGATATATGAATGCAGCCCTCCATGAAAAATGCATTAAAAATATTATCTTAATAAGCCTACATGGTGTCATACCTTGCATGTAACTTTTTTTTTTTAACCTGGATGATCCCATTTTACTTAAGAGTCTTCCACATAATTGCTGGTGTCCTACAGTTGCCTTGCTCTTTTAAACAAGAATTCCTATTACTAATTCATAGGTGAGGGATATTTTCAATTCATCATTAATATTACATCATGGGTGTATGAAATTCCTATAATGAGAAGAGTAAAGACCAAAGGCTTATCTGAATAGTCCTGAAATTTGTGGAACCAAAGATCAAATGCAGTGTCAAACATCATTAATAATGGATTGACACCAACTATTAAATGTTAAACTGAAGAAACTGAGGAACTTGGAGCTATCTTCCTCATCTTCAATAGCATCTGATCCTGATATCATTGTATCAGAGTTCTTTCTGGGATAATCAGAATCCCAGAGTCAATATTTTTCATCTTTGCAAGTGGATGCAGGTCAAAGTTTGGCATGCTGAAAGATAGAAGCCAACAGCTAGATAACCTTACAAGTTGGATTTTCTATTTACTTGACTGTTATGACATGCAAATTCATCTTGTACTATGTGTAAATCAGCCAGTCTTGTACAATGCGTAAATATACTTAGAAAGAAAGTCAAAAGTTCATTTCATGCACATTAAGTGCCATTTTGAGGAGTGACCACACTGTGTCCCCACAGAGCTGTGCTTCCATCCCTCCACATACCAACAGAAATGCTTCCAAATGGTAGTTCATCTGCATGCCCATAAATATATCCCCCTCCAGCACTGCTGTAACCCCTGGTTATATGGTTGGAACTGGCAGGAAAATAATTCTGACCTTCAATTGCTACCAGTCCACTTAGTTCAGGCTTAGTGAGGCAAGTACGGATAGACATATTAAAAAAAAAGAAAAAAAGAAAAAGAAAAAACCAACAATATTACATGGAAAGGTCAAAATTCAAGGTGTAGAGTTCGTTGCTAAGAAATAACACTGAGACAAGACCTTCCTCATTTACATAACTTGTTTTATATTGAGACCTGAAAGGTCCTGAAAACAAAGGTAAGCACCACTTAGCCCCATTTCACAAATGGAAAAGGAAGCAGATTGCCAAGACCACCCAACATGCAAATGGCAGACCTGAGACAGATTAGGCTTCTGTCTGTCCAGTCTCATCCTACGGGACCAGTCTCAAGCCTGTGATAAGGTAACAATGTGAGGTCTTGTTTTCTCTCTATGCTTCAACATAAAGTCTCCCTGACTGAAGGATTTGGATGAGTCAACTCTTACCCTGCCTCTGATCTGTACCTATTCTGCCCTATTCACCTGCCTCTGCACCTCCATTAAGGCCAGATTCTCTGAGCACCAGTGACACCTAGTCCCCTTTCCTTGTCCCTTCAAATACAGCATATCCTTTCAAATACTTGGCACTGCCAGCAGAGCAAAGGGACCTCTGATGTACATCTCTCCAGCCAGGCATGCCAACCACTTGACATCAAAAGGCAGGAGTTCTCATGCTAGATAAGGCCCACACAGTCCTCACTAAATGAGGCAGGGGGGGTGGAAAGGTAGGAGGAAGAAATATATGCAGGGCCATGATTTTATAGTGGGGACCTGCAACGACTGTAAGTATGCAGAAAACCCTGCACTATGCAGAAATCCCAGCTCTAATGATATTGATCACTAGTGTAAATGCAGTTTGGAGATCTATGATGGGCAAAGACGAAGAAGTTGGAGGAGGACTTCAACACCAAAAGCAGGAGCAAACACTTCAAAGGGGGAAAGCTACTCCAGCCTCAAGTATGTAGCCTTACAGGTTGTCCATTGACTATCTTATAGGCCTTTCAGGCAACAAGAAAGTCTGAAGCCCTTCAATCAAGGAAAGCTCTTGGTTGAGAGAAAAATAACTCAATACCCACCAAGCAGATCTGAAGGACAACTCACAGCTTTGAATGAGGATGGTACACGTGAGATACACATGTGCTGTGACACATCCAGCATATCCATGTGACAATGGCCTTGCTACAGACTTGCCATAAGCCTAGCAGCAATAGTCACCCTTTGGTTTGGGTCATCAACTTCCCTACTCCCTAGAATGACTCCCCAAAACATGACCTACACAGCAAAAGAAGGGAACCAGGAAAGTCTGTTTTGAGCCACATAACATTGACAGAACAACATGGAAGAGCCCAAGACAGTGAGCCTTGAGGGCAGCCCTGCAACACTAGCTGCACAAGTGCAAAGCTGGAGGAAAAGCTTCTGGCGTCAGATCCAGACGCAAATGTTTCTTCCTCCCTTTACCACACAGGCCTTTGGCTTAGACACATAGCAAATCATGGCTTGCTGCCCCAAATATATCTTCCTAGTGGAAAAGACTGTTACTCAGGAAAATCATGGCTCCCTTCATAAGAATCAGGTATATCCTATGCATCCCCATCCAATGTGGACAGGATGCACAGTACAGTTCACCAGCACTGGCACAACCTACAAATTGTGGACAACAAGAGAAGCTGCACAGTGACCACAAGGAGCGGTAGGAATGGTATCACAAAGAATGTTTGCCACAGGATGAATAGCTGCACTGCAAGTCCTTCATGGTACAAGATTGGTAGCAGTCCCCAACTACCAGCTCTAATGAGATTACTTCTTTTGAGTCATGTTTTTCCTACACAAATCAGCCTATTTCTGCTTTGATCGGCTTGGTCCATGAACATGTTGCCTGATAGCTCTAGGAAGCCAGCAGTTGAGATAGGAAGAGGCTCTACTTCTTTATGTTCTCAACATCAAGGCTTTGGCCCTTAACCTGGAGACAATCAGACCATCAGGCTCAAGAAACTCCTTGAAATGGGAGCAGAATGACTGAAGGCCATGGGGCACTACTTCTGCTTGTTTTTATCCTTATCTTCTTCATTTATAAAGTGGTAAGGAGAGATGCCTTGTGCATCTTCTTTTACAGGCTCCTATCTCATAAACAGTTTAACAATAAAAAGACAAACTGTCCTTTACTTGGATTCACTGCCTGACAGTGGAGGGTTGTTAGGGCTAACTTTTGTTTTAAAAAGAAGGTCAATCCAGCATGTGGCTTGTGATATTATGCTCCCTGTCTTCCACTCAGTATCATGACCCATCTTTCCTAGGTACAATTAGAATGAATGGACTCAGGGATTGCAAATATCCCCAGTGATATTTGAGGGATTTTTTTTTCCTGGTGCGTAATCAGAACCTCTTTGGACCCTTCTCTTCTAGTTAAGCAAGACATAAGGGGAGACAGGGAGAAATCTTTATGGCAAGCCTCTCCCTGGAAATCTATCTTCACTTTCCTCCTCCCTGAATCAAGCAAGAAAAGCCAGAATTAAAATACTTTCAGTGCACATTTCAGGAATGACTTCTTGCCAGAAGCTTCTCTGTGTGAAACCAATGCAGTTTGCTGGCCCTTGACCACAGGAAAAGGCTTTGCACTTGACAACCAGGAAGTATTTTTACAATTAGTGTCTTTCTTTGGACTTCTTGACCAGTGGGAGGGCTCTTACCTTTGTCCCTTCATGCCTGATCCTGTGGGCAAAATGCCATTGCCATATCCCATCCGTATCACCAAGTGAGCAGGAGGACCCCTGCTCTTCCCAGGAAGGGAAGGTGCCCCATGACTTGTGCCTAGGAGAAGGGCCAGAGAGAAGATAGATAGGCAGGGACAGACATGGCACCAAAGCCGAAGCATCCAAGAGCAGCGAAGATGAAGGCTCAGGAAGTATATGGGCCGCATCATACAGGCAGGTCTTCAGAACTGGCATGTGAGTGGGAAAACTGGTGAGCACTGGACCTTGGCCAAGGCTATGGTGCCCTCACCTCCCTCCCTCCACCTCTGCAGGGCCACATGTGGAGCCAAGCCAGGCAGGACTAGCAGACCAAGGCTGCAAGGTTCATACCTGCCTGCCTGGTTGGGTGAGAGTTTACCAGAAAAGCACAGCCTGGCTGGACTTATGGAGGCTGAAAGCAGCCACTGCTGCCCTGTGATAGGTGACAGTCAACCTGGCAGACCTGTTAGTCCCAGCAGCACTTATTGTGTTGGCATCCAGGTGGTCTCCCAAACAGCCTTCACGCATGGGAAGACATATTTGTCAGAGAGGGCAGAAACTCTGCATGTGACTGAAGTCCCCCTGGTCATCTGGGTAGAGGCTGCAGAGGATCAAACAGCACTGATAAAGATGAAAGTGGAGATTATCACATTATGGGGACTGATATCTTGTGTCAATAGTGGAGAGAGTAAACATTTGCCACAGGAGGCAGATGGAGGACTTCCAAGAAGTAGAATGCACAACATACACAGATGGTGCTGACTTGGGTGCACAAGGACCACCTGCAGCGATTGGAGAGGCCATGGTAAACGGTCTTTTGTGATTGCCACATTTGGAGGACAGGATAGGGCAATATGTATCCTACCCATGATCTCAAAATGGGGAAGATGTTTTGACATGTCCTCCACAGAAACAACAGAATAATCCAGGGCATGATCATGCTGACCTCCACAGTGGCATTGACCATGAAACAGTGAGCTGTTGTACCACATGGCTGTGGAAGCAACACTCTCCTTATTGAGTTGCATGGTAAAATCAGAGTGGATGGTTTGCAAAGTGGTCAGGGGATAATAGGATAATTGAGGTTAAAAGGGACCTCATGCGGTCACCTAGTCCAACTTCTCACTCAAGTGAACTGGAAGCTATTCATTTATGACAAATTATTCATGCTTGTTCATTAATGCAGACAACCTGAAAGTGTCTTATGAGCAGCAGGAACACAAGATAGAATTTTAAATCTTCAGACATCTCCATCTGTGTCTGTCTCCCCAAAATTATGAAGAAACCAACAATTTTATCTCAACCAAAACTTGTAACTTCTCTGGGTCCTTAGCAAGTCAGTCTTCTTCAGTGCTCTCAAGCACTCTTCAGTGACCACAACATGTCACTGACCTTTCAACACTGGGAGAGTTTGTAACTGGTGATGAATCTCCACTTTTTTTGACTTGCGTACTGCCTGCAAGTACCTTCTTTATACCTTGTAGCTCCGTCATTATTTAAGAAATCCTGATATACCAACTAAGAGTTTGGTCTTCTGGAACTATTGTGTTTCTTCCCTCCTTTGGTTCTTAACATCTTTACTATTAAACTAAGGGAACTTATTCAAGCAGACAATAATCCAATAACCACATATAGTCACACAAAAATTGCCTAACTTCCTAGACTTCATGTAGGATTCATAAGCTATTATAGGTCAGCTTCAAGACCTCCACACAGATCAGGGAGATGTGTTCAGCAAGAAAGCAAAAAGAAATGACAAGAAAAAGATATTATCTATTTTAATACCAGTCAGTTCTCTTCATCCCCTGTTTAACTGGAAGAGCGAGTCCTTTACACATAAACTTATTAAACACATTCCAAGAGACTGAGTTAACTCTATCAGAAATTTACCTTTAGCGTTTCTGGACTGTTGAGGACAGAGTTAATAATACAGCTCCTAGTTTTGTTTTTGCTGGGAAAGAAGGAACAGAAGTTAGTTGTTAATAGTTGAGTTCATTTATGCTCTGATTTTGTAGACTGTAAAGCACGAATAGCCCCAAAAGACACTGGGATCCATAGACATAAGCTCAAAAAGTAAGATCTGTGACACAGGACATTAGAGCTTCCAACTGATCGTGCTTGTCAAATTTCAACCCTCAGCAGATTTACTGTTGCCCTTCTTAGAAGTGTGGTTAGACATTCTTCTCGCCAAGTCATAAAAAAATAAAGATTTTTTTTCCACTCTCCTATAATGCAAAAGTGACTAGAAAGCTTTTACTAAAGCTTCCACTCACATAGGCAAAATAACCTCCAGGCAAGCACCAAGCACGGAAAACTCCATCTCCAAAGGTGAATGTTTTGGAAAGTTACGAGAGTGTGAAAAATAGGGAGCCATAATGGAAACTATTCCTGCAATAAAAGGCACATAATTGCATTACCATATTGGATTCCTTCTCTGCAATATTTCATGTTTCATGCCAACACTGTAATGCACAGTGCACCAAAGACAAACAAAGCCAGTAATGAACTGACCAAAATTCAATGTTATTCCAAGAAACATAGTTGAGGTGAAGTAAGTTATGTGGAATGGAAGTTGAGGTTAAGTGAACACAAAGACAAAGGAATTTTTGCAGTTTGGGGTATGTGTAGTAAATATCTTTGCTGTTGCATCTGGTACAAATTGGAGATTGCCATGCAGAAAGTGTGTACTTTGGGCCAAAACAGTTGTTGGTCTTTAAAATATTTCAATTGTCTTCAAAAACTAAATATTGTTTCTCTAGGATTTGTGTTTGTGTAGCTTCAAGATATTCCATAGGGAATTCTGTAGATTGCTGCCAATGTTAAGATAAAATTACCCTACTATATGAGGGTAAACTGAAAAGTCTAAAAGAAAGACTACTGTACCTCTGAATCTTGGTCCTTGATGAGACCCACAGGGATGGTATCTCTTGGAAAAGGCGTTGGATAAGAAGTAAGTACACCCATTACACCTTTCTAACAAATGCTCTCTTTGTCAACTGTCTCCTTGATGTCTTTTATTTAACTATACCACAGCATTTTGCTAGTTTTGCCCTTCTATATAAATGAAGGGAGAAGGAAGGCAGAAGAAGGGGCTAAAGAGATCCATAAACTCATTGAAAATGCAAATCACTTTTCGGTGCACAGTTGATCTGAATAACTCTTTCCTTATTCACTTAAGCTGAGCACTCTTAGCTCATCTGCTGGTTGTCCTTGCCTACTTTACAATATTTTTAACTTCACAGCATGAACTGCCTTATGATCAGTAGTCAAAGAGATATTTGGAGCTGACCATGTTGGGCTCATACTTGAGACAGTGACATGGGAAGATGAATCTTGTTAGCTTTAGCCAAGTACAACATGGACCTGCATTAACCAGCTCTCCCTAGGCCAGAGAAGAACAAGTGTTTTTAGAGTGACTCATCTGGCCTGAAGTAGATTGATTGATTAAGGATAAGATGAAATGTGCTCTGCAAGTGCTTATTTGTCTTTATTGACTGTGAAGGATACATAGAGTGACTAGTCCTGCTATAAATGCCTGCATTGTCAATATCTGCATGCAATCAGATGGATCCTAGTGCTGCTTTCTGATGGCAGTGAGGACACTGACTGTATCTAACAGACAATGTCCTGATTGTTACTATTACCAACATTACCAGCATGTTACCCTTACTAACTTCTGTTCCTTACCTGAATGTTGAAAAAACTTTGACAGAAAAGGAAGGTGTGAGAGTAGACCAAAGTCTGCTGTCATCTGAATGAAACTGTATGGCTTTACAAAATGATTTTTTGACTATTTTAGCAATACCAGAGTCAACATACCCTTTCAAAATGACCACAGTCATTGTATGAAACTAAGCGTTGACCTCAGAGGAGACAGCATATTCTGAGCCCAAGAAGGAAAATGAGAATGTGCGTAGTACTAAAGCAGAAAAATGAGACAGGAGGAGAAAAGAAGGGAAACACGGGAGCATATAAATCAGGAGAACAAATTATGAAACGGAAAGTCACAGAAATTCTTATCCCTACTTATGTCTTTCACAGTCACAAAAATATCATATACATAAACTTTATGAGGACAGTGGCAATGTGCTCCTAATATTTAGCAGGGTTTTCAGAAGAGAGAATTGCAGGTCTGAGAAAAGTTGTAGCAGAAGGATGGGACATACAGTGAAAAAGAAAAGCTTTCAGCTTTCTTGGTGATCTTCCGTTTGAGTTGCCCATTTCCACTCCTTCTCCTTTGAGATTTGTCTCCAATCTGCTCCCCTTTTGAGACTTTTCCCCCTGCCCAGTGGGTGTATTTACGCTCTCTGTCTCCTTTCAGCACCTCAACCCTGACATTTGCTTGCCTGCCACACACTCCTGTACTAATTGCTTTCATTTATCGTAGTCTAGCTTAGTTGATCTTTGCCCATCTTCAGTCACTGTCTTTTCTTTCAGGGTTACTGCTGCTCCCTTCATCCTGGATGCATGCCATTTTAGTGCGGAAAGACCTTTTCTCCTGCTTCCCAGAGCACCGCAGGGGGAGATGATGGCTGGGAGTGGCTGACATTTTCTCCCCTAGTCTTCACTTGGATTTAAGATATGTTTGCTGTCTCCTGCAAAAGCTAAGGCAATCATTTCTCACAGATGAGTATGGCTCTAGCAGGTCACTGGGCAGATTAAATAAAGGTCACACACGTGATCTCAACTTTTCCCTCTCTTGGACCCATGATCCTCTGTGCTGACTACCTTCCAACTACATATTTACATTCCCAGAGCCCCCTCAAGGCACTTGGCGCCTTGTTTCCACAAGTAGGTAGAGTCCCAAGGCCTCAAAAAACTCTTAATGGCAGATGAAGAGCAGAATGGTGGAAGTTATCCCTGTGGACAAACTTGTGATGGACTAGAAAGAAGAAAAGGTCCAATTCAGCTTCACAATGTGTTGGTCAAGGCCAAATTCTGCCTATTCACATACATGCAAGTCTGTGGGATTAAGAGTGGTCTGCCTTGGTGATACAAGTATCTTGGGTTTAGAACAAGAGAGACAGACAGACAGGGTGACGGAGGTTTGCATTTAGCTTTTCTGCTGCAACTTCCCTGAGGAGCCAGTTTCAACCTAGAAAAGTTGTTGGCTACTGCTCTGAAAGATAAAACAGTGAAGAGCTAACACGGCTTGTAATGATTTGACTGAACCCAGATGAGAAATTAAATGCTAGTTTCCTATGAGCCCAGCTGCAGGGGACTGCTTTTTTTGCAGCAAATCAACTTTGGCCCATCAACACTAAAGTTCTTCTGAGGCTATCTGGCCCACATTCACTCACTGGTTAGCTCAGACATTTCTAAGCCCAGGAAAATGCCAACCCACCTCTGCATCCAATTCTCAGAAATGTTAGTTAAACAAGACTTCGAAAACATTAAAATCAGAGCAAAATGAAAACAGAACAGAGACAGGGAAGGAATTCATTGTTGCAAACAGATATTAAATATCTACATTTATTGTAAAAACTGCACTTAAGAGTGTGGGAGCCTTAAGATTACATAATGGGCATCCTTCTGATAGATAGGAAACAAAAATATAGGCCCTGCTTCTGATGCGGTGACGTAGACTGCTGATTGTCTATCACTGAAGTCCAGAGAAATTCTTGTGCAGGTAATCATAAGGCAAATCAGTGAAAATAATTCCTCTTACTCTGTGAGAGGACTGACTCTGCCTAGTTACTATCTTTGAACACTTTGTACTTTCAGTACTTTCTGAGAGGTCACATCAGCTAGGTTTTCAGCTGCCCCCTTTTCTACACCATCCAGGCCTTGACAAAAGTGACTCCCCATCTCTCTGCTAGAAAAAAGTGGACACAGACAGAGCTGTCACGCTGGGGAGCATATGCAGCACTCAGAGGTTGGGTCGGCACCATGCCATGTGTACAATCTCACCTCCTTGCAAACAGACAAGTCCGGACTGGTGTAGGACAATCTGACTGACAGACCATTCCCTTTCATGGCCTCTTTTTCATTAACCATCTGGGTAGAGCACTAGGATGGCTAGGGGAGATAATGAAAAATAAAAGCTGTGTGTGCTGAAAGAGATCGGAACAGCCCCCTGCCTTTGCCAAAGAGACACTTGCACTAACTAGGGCTACCAATTCCCAGTGTCTTTGCGCTACTGTGCCTTCCCTCCTCTTATCTATCATCTCATACACACGTGCCAACACTCCGTAAGCACATAGAGTATCTGTGATGAGCCTGTGTGTTTGTAAAGCAAGCTACAGTTTAAAGCCCTAGTGTGAACTATCTTCTGCATCTCCCAGCCATCCCAACTGCTATCAGCTGGTTCATCTCTTCCTATGTTTGATCTATGGGATATTAAACCAGGTATTAGTGACCAGTCCGGACATCTAGTGAGGTTGTACATGCTGATCAGTCTTAGGTAAATCATTCTGTACTACAACTTTGCATTATGAATATTGGTGGTCGCTACAATTCTACCTACTACATAATTTAAACTGTATCAGTGCTGCACCTTCAATTAGCTTAGATAAAATGTGTGATCAAAACCTAGGCAGTCATGATATGCTAGCATCTTCAGAGAAGATTTTCAGTGTCAGAGCTGCAAGGCAGATGTTTAATTCCCTCTCTTGGTAGCTAGGCAGCTGAATATCTCTTTGTGCCTTTGAGAATCTTTCTTGATACTGTCTGCTATCACAAGAAAAATCAGAAGACCAAGACTGGCTGACATTTCTACATTCCCACAATTACCTCATGTTGATGTTTAGAAGACTGTATTCAAAATACAGAGGTCTGAGGTGCATATGGATTGTGCTTTATATATATCTGCCTAAAAGGAGGTTGTAGTGAGGTGGGGGTGGATCTCTTCTCCAGAATAACTATCAATAAGACCAGAGGAAATGGTCTCAAGTTGTTCCAGCGGAGGTTCAGGTTAGACTTTAGAAAGGATTTCTACACAGAAAGAGTAGACAAGCACTGTAACAGGCTGCTCAGGGAAGTAGTGGAGTCACCATCTCTGGCAGTGTTCAAGAAACATGTAGATGAGGCACATAGGGACATGATTTAACAGATATGGTGTTGAGGGGCTTACAGTTTGACTTGATCTTAAATGCCTTTTCCAACCATAATGACTCTATTATATTATGATTTGCATTTTAGTACCTCTATCATCTGATCAAAAAGTTTGGTATTTGCAGTTTGTTCCCTCTTCCATTCTGGACCTACCCATTCATTTCTACTTGTTTCCCAATTCTTTTATTAAACTCACAGTGACGCTACAGATAATACAGTTTAAAATAATATTATTTCCAAAGCATGACAATGGTTGTGGCACTTCATTGCTGTGTTTCTAATCATCTCATTTTTCCCTGTGTCTACATGATTTAGAATTCTTTGTGGTGCTCTATAAAGTAAGCCATAAAATCTTTTAACCTAAGGTCAATATTTAGCTTACAGTGACTATATTTAAATATGATTAGTAGAACTCTGCATTCTGATTAAGCAATTCCATATAAAGTAAATTCACAGTAATTTTTTAACTGTAGGCAGAGTATGAGATTCACATTTCCTTAGTAAAACTGAGGGGGTGGAAATGTGATTTGATTACAAGAGTAAACATAAGATCATATGACTGAAAAATTAATAGCTTCCTTGATTCCTATTTAATCTGTTAAAATAACTTTAGAATAGGCTCAAGGCCTGAAATATTTGACTACTATTCAGTAAACCAGCCAAACAGCTTAGCATAGTCCCCAGTGGAAAATCCTTGATTGACATTCTGCCTGATAACTGAATACTTAGGTTTTCATCCAAAACCTTTATGCAGCATTTACTTGCACATTCTTACACATTTTGAACAGCTGAAAAATTACTGGGCTTTTGCCTGTTGCAAAAAGAATTGTGGATCTCTTAGTACAGTGTTTATTGCTAGCAGAGTTCAGAGTCCAGAAACAGCTAATGTTTCCTATCCTAAATCTATGCTGGGAAATGATCAACATCACAAAGGAGTTCCACCAAAAAGGCACAGTAGATCAGTCGTGTTTGGTAAAGTAAGATTTTTGAAAGGAGGGTCTTCATAAAAAAATTTAAATCACCATACATTAACTAATCACTACACATTAACATAATAAATCATAAAACATTAACTAAAAAATATAAATCACTTTTCCCATACCCCTCAAAAAAACCCAAAGTATACATAAGATCAATTGAAAATTTGGTTTTAATTTTTTTATGTGTGTGTAGAGCATCTAAATTATTCAGAGTGTTTGCTGATGGAACATGGAGCCATATATTCCACTGAGTTATGAGATCAAAACTATTCTAGATCATTCTGGAAAATTACTGCCTTCTAGAAGAGCTGAAGGACAGAGTTGAAAAGGGCTAAGAGTTAAAAGCTTAATTGTTTCAAGTCTGTTTTATTTCACTTATTATTTCTGTCTAGGTAATAATGATAATCTACCCTACTGCAAAAGACTGAGCTGAGTCTGTAAAATTTTTTGCTGGTGGAGTCTCATGCCTCAGAAAGTCATGGGCAATACAACACTCTAGATCATGTTAGATCAGAACTAGATGGACAGAGCAGCTGTGGTGAAGCTCAGATCACCACTGCAAAACAATGCCTGCTCCGAAAAAATTCTCCAACAGTATCAGTCAAACACTTCCTACCTTTAAGTTTACTTGGACTGGAAATTCCAGAGTATTTGTCCACTGTCTTTATGCACGTAAAGAATGCCCTGGGAACCATCACAGAAATAGGGTTCCAACATAAAACAAATCTCTGCCAGAGAGTGAGAATGAAGCCAGAGTTAGGATAAGGTCTCCTCAGTGATGCAGAAAGCAACACCTAGAAAAAGAATAATATTAATAACTTGGTCATCATTAGACCTCTGTATTGTGATTTTTTAAGGAATCTTTAGCATTCAGCAACTAATAGTCTGTGTTACCTAAGGCTCATCCTGAGCTCCTTGTGGACATAGACATTTCTTGGATGCAAGGAAAAATGACTGCATGAGCAAGTATTGTCAGAGACTTCTCAGTGTAATAAGGATACACACTGCAGTTAGGCTTCCAGGGAGGTCTTAATACCAATCTCACCACTGTGATGTCTACTGCCATAGTAGCAATGTCCAGCTATGTTTGCCCTGACAGAGGATTCAGTTACAGTTCCCTTTTCATTTGTAACCCCTCTAGGTGTCTTTCCTGTAAAGTGGATACATTTTTAATCGATTTTCATCAAGTCTAATCGAGACTTAACTCGTTAAGAATAGTTATCATTGCTCCAACTTACTCTGTGCTGATTTCATGCAAGCCAAATATGACAGAGCAACTGTTCTTTCCTGTAATATAGGCAGGGACATAGATTGTGGATATAGGTTCACTTGTGCTAAGTTGACCAAAAAGAGAGCCCCCCAAACCTTCAGAGATGTACGCAACTACTCAAATGATCATGTTGTCCTCAGGACTAGCAGGCTTACCTCAGAGATTGAATTGGGCATTCATTTCAAATATCTGTTTTTAGAATGCACAGCTTGCTTCTTATTATTTAGCTGCTATGTCATGATTTGCCCCAGGGGAAGGATTCACAGGGTCTCTCTCCCCACTGGATATCCACAGCCTTGAGAAAAAAGGTGAATCTCTTCCCAAAAGAGAGGCAGCTAAAAACATTTGTCTGTGGGTAGTGACCCCTTCTTCTGAAGGACCACTATTTATAATTCCTCTCCCAGAAGATGTCCTCATATTCTCCTCATGGAGAAAAACACATTCCAGAAATGTAGAAATTTGGATTACCTACAGTTGCTGAAACATTCATTCATTTTCTGCTTCAGTTATGTATACCTTCGGGCTACTTTAATATACAGCGAGGGCAGAATGGATGTCTGCAGGGCTAGAGAACAAAGATACCACCTCCTAAGACAATTTTACACTGGCCACTTCTCTCTTCCAAACCACATTTACACAGAATAGAAAGTCTTGCTGGATCTGAGCAACGTGCTGTTTCACAGAGGTATCTGCAGAAAAAGTATAGGAAACAGGGCATCAAACATGGCTTTCCCACAACATACCTTCTGCATTTCTGGCAATCAGTGATTTACTGTTTGGGCTAGAAGTTGTAGGCAGTGTTTAATAGCTGCAAATGAACCTATCCTTCATGAAGTGTTTAATCTACTTTCTAACTGATTTAAACCTTTGGCCTCCATATAGTACAATATTTTGTGATGAAGAGTTTCACAACTTTTAATTACATATTGCATTAAAAAGTACTTCTGTTGATCTGTTTTAAAACCTCTGCCTCATGTTTTTATTAGCTTGCCTTACTTCTTTTATTACAAGAAAAATGAGTAATGCTTCCTTGTTCTTTAGTCTTCATGGTTTTATAGATCTGTATTACTATCTATCTCTTTTCCAGTCTATTTAGTCTGTCTTATAGACACCATTCTATATTTTTCTTCAGTTTTATTGCCTTCTTTTCTATCTTTTTTTCTAGCTTTGTTAGCCACAACTGCACATAATAGATTTGTATAGATACGTGTGCACAGCATAATGCGTATTGTTTAAATTCCTTTCTAATAGTTTGTGCCTCTTGTTTTGAACATCACAGAACATAGAACCGATTTTTCAAGGTGAGTCCTAGACCGAATTTCTGTACTGGAGTACCTTAGTTAGATCCCCATGATGCTTATAGGTAGGATGTTTTTTGTCTTTTGTTTTTCCCATATGTATTTTCTTGAATGTGTCAATATTGTACTTCATGTGCCATCTTGTCACTTATTTATGCAATATTGTCAAATTCTTCTGTGACTCTTTGCAGTTTATGTTAGATGTGACTACCACAAATTATTGTGTAAAACAATAGACAGTTTTCAGATGGTTTGTGCAAAAAAAGACGCAGAATTTCACTATAGTGGACTGGTAAATAAGATTAACAGCAGAGTTTTCACCTGGAAGCCTGGTGGGCTTCCACTCGTGAACTCTCTCTATTGCAAAATCTGACATTTTTTTTCTTACAATTTTTTTTGTCTTGTTTCCATTTTAGCCAATGGCACACTGGCTTCTTTAACGGCTGTTGGTGAATGGCCTCATCAAAAGCTTTTCAGAAATCATCATTACGCACTTGCCTCATGACTCGTTATTCCACCGGATGCTGTGGCTGATGTCAGTGACAAAGTGCACATTGTAGGTGCGGTTTCACTTGAGTTTCCACTCGAGGTCCGTTAGCACTGTTGGGTCAACGCCATCTAGTCCCAGCAACTCATTACTATTGATTTTGTCCATTTGTTGTACAGCTCAATCTCCTGACATTCCACCTTTGGATCGTTCCTCATGTTCATCTCCTGTACAGAAAGTGTCCAGTATGGAAACTTCTCTACGATCCTCTAAAGGAAAACCTAGCACCATGAAGTTAAATGCTATGGTGAAATTCCTTCATTTTTTCAGATAGCCATATCTACTGATTCTCACAGCCCTCCTCTTGCCACTGCAAAAAGCACTGTCATCCTCATTCCTAGGCTCGAGCCTGCTCTTCTGTGTCGCTTCATTAGGAGACAATCTCAAGTATAGTCTTTCTTTCAGTGGATTTTTCCTTAAAAAAATCAGAAGCCAGAAACTTACTCAATATAAGCACTGTATTTGTTTTATCATCTGTATAAGTTCCAAGGAATGCATTTTTTTCTAGGGGATCGCTTAATCATTTTCCAAGCCTTAGACAAGAATAAATCGTTACCCCCTACCTGTTGGCCAAAACAGCTGCAGTAATTTGATTGCTGCTCTTTTCTTTTTGGTTCCTATTCTCCTGGAGAATTGCTAGCTATTGCTGAAATTTGTATTGTGCCTGTTTTTATTAATTCATCAAATGCCAATGAACTGGTTCCTCATTCTGTCTGACCAGCTGTTTCATATAATCTGTTGTTACAACTGGCTTTAAAAATCTCCCATGAGGAGCACAATAACTCGAATTTGTCAGATCTGCAGTAATTCATGAAAGATGGTTAGTATGTGGAAATCCACATTTTTCTTAAGTGCAAGCATCAAGATATCAGTCCTATTGTTGAAACCAACATAGGATTTTCAGTATAGCCCACTTATCACCTAGACTTCTCCTCCAGCCCTTTGTATTGCTATCTAGATTGAAAAAATTTATGTTTGGGAACATAGACATTTCTGATTAATGGATGAAAATCTGAATGGAAAAGGCCTGAGTTGAATATATTCCATTTTGTAAGATAGGAAAATCTGTTCAGATAGCACCAAATAATCAGAACAATTAAGAAAATCACTTAGATGATCCTTATACTTGTATAAGTGAGGAAATGTTTTGCTTCACATTTGGCATGTATATAAGAAGAGGAATGTGTGGTTTGATATTATAGAAGAAATATGTTTTTAAGCATTTTCTACTTTGTAGTTTTGAATTGTCCTTACTGGATTAGGATCAAGTATATAATGTTCAGATATTTTTTAGCTATGGTTGTTTATTTTCAACACAGAGCTTGTTGAATATTTGACTCAGGAGTTACATAAGACATCATTTGGAAACCACTGCCTAGCATTATAGAATAGCAAATGCATATACCCCGAAGGGAGCCTCAACATTTTCTTTATAAAGCTATGGCTCAATGCCTTTTTCCTGCAGCAACTTCTCACCTGCAGTATGACTCCCTATAAAGTAACTCAAGCTAATATGCATAAACTTCAGCATGAAATAACAAATTTTGAAATTCATTCTGGTCTTTATGGGAAGTGCAGTTAAATGCATTTGGAAAGGCAGCAATTGGTTATTTTAAAAACAAACAAAATAAGTAGAGTCTAGTTCCCTGACAGCAATTCAGCAATTCATATAACACCAATGAATTGTTACATCAGTTAGGCCTGGGCCTGGGATTCAACTGAACTGAATACAGTTGATACCACCTGGTCTTCTCAGTCTGGTAGAATGCAAGCAGTAACATTTATGTGGAAAATGTCCAAAAGCAGTCTAAGATCATCCCTGCATTGAAACGTAAGGTGGAGTTAAAATCTGAAACGTAAGCTGGAGTTAAAGTACACTCCTCATCCATACTGACTTACTTATCTGTGTCCTTCTTGGTGAAATCAAGCTTGGGCCGCATCTTGGACTTCTTGGAGGAGGCTCCAAGGAGGCTTGGAGGCTCCCCATAGAGCCATAGTGTGTTTTGTCATTCACTTGTGCAGTCCACTGAAAGAAGAACCTGGGTTCAGGTCATGGTCACTGAACTTCCAACTCTTCTGCACTAGAAAAGCTGTTGTAGCCACCTCTCCATTGGCAGGTGCACACAAATGGGGATGGTGGACAATTCTGGACTTAAGAACAGGTTGAGAGCCAGGCATGTTGCAGCACAGAAGCTAATGCTGGCCCTGAGTGATATGGGCACCAGCAGATAGGGGCCAAGAGTGAGGTTCGAAAGATCAGGACTGGCCTTTGACTGCCCACCTTGACAAGGCTGGGAAAAAGTGTGCTAGCAGCTGGTAATGGAAAAAAAAAGGATCAGCTTTGGGGAAAGGAGCTTCTGTTCTGCTGGATACCGCAGAAGTAACTTGTTACAGAAAGCAAAGGATTTTCCCAACCTTTCCCCTCCACTTGCACACTGGCTTGTCCCATCTGCACAGTTTCAAACCATGCAAATGGCTGAGATGTAGATGATGCACAAGTGGATGTACTGTCTTCTGCCCTCACATTTAATTCTGCAGGGCAGAGACTTTTCAAAGCACCCCACTGCTGTTCAGGGGGTCTCACATGTAGCTTCTAGCTTCATTACCAGCAGCTAACCCAGCTGACATTAGGTGCAGTGAGATCTATGGCTTAGTTTCCTTGTGAGAATGAGTGCTGACAAATAAAACATAGCCAACTTGTGGTTAAAGTGCAGGATCTTTGCTCTATTCCTGGAACTGCAGCAGATTTCCTGTGTGGCTTTGGGCAAGTCACGTAAGCCAAAATATTCAGACCTGGGGCCAAGCCACTGGGTGCTCAGCAGCTTGAAAATCAGGTGTTTGTTTATTTGTCTAAGTATGGATTTGGGCCCCTCATTTTAGGCATCCATTTTTAAAAATCTTTGGCTCGTGTCTCAGATCCCACAACTATATGACCATTATTACACAGCCAGCCAGATGTCCCACCAAATTGCAGGGGAGCATTTTATTCTCTGGCTGTCAGGATCTCTCTGCTTTATCTACATAGGAGTCTAGGTGCCTGTCTTTAGTTTACACGGCTGACCATATGGGGCAATTCATCTCTCTGAGCCAATAATTTCTACCTACGAATGAAGAGCACCCAGGAGCACACTTCTGTCTCCTCAGGCACATCAGGAGTTTAGCTTATTTTGGCTGGAAGTGTTCCAATCCCTTATCCAAATAGAGAAATGCAAAAACAATCATTTGTACTGATGTTTATTATGCCTCTGTAATTATACTTGATTTGGATAGTTATTGAATATCTCTTTTGTATTTTAAATAGTGAAAAACTCAACACTTCTTGGGCAGAAAGGTCTAACAGTTGTTCTCATCTGAAAATCAACAGGATTTTTTTGCCTAAAAGTGATCCCCAGAATTTGCTTGACAGTTTTTCATTCTCTCTTCTCTCAAGGATACAAACCTCCTGTTAGCATCCAATCACAAGAAAATAAAATCTAAGACCTTTTGAAACAGAAAAGTTCAAGGTAGGAGTCCAAAACCACTAATTATTTTTCATTCCCCCTTTTTTAAATAACCTTTCAAAATAAACAAATACCTTCTAGGCCGAGACTCTCTATGGCAATTTTTAGTCCTGGGTGGATTTTAACAGCCAGCTTGTAACAACAATGCGCCCTTATTGGTAGTGGCATGTATGCTACCACGGTAAAAATATTTTCAATGTGCAGACACTGTATGGTATTTAAATAGCAATATCCTTTTTATTTTTGCTGACAGACTCCTCGGGCAAAGCTGGCTGATTGGAGAAGCAGAACTTTTATTAGCATACCCAGAGGAGAGCCAGCTGGATATTGTGTTCGACATTCTGTTCTCACACACAACGGAGATACTAGGGAGAGGGAATCGGGCTCTGAGCTGAGCCCCCATTAGCACCTGCATAGTAAAGGCTAATAGGAGGCACAATATGACATATTTCACATTTAGAAATTTACCCTGGAGGACTGTAGTTTTCTTCAATATGCATTAGACTTGGTGAATTAAACCTGGTAAAAAGCAGGTAAAAAGGCAGGTGAAGTCCCTAAAAATACTAATGGCAAGTGAGAATTCCTAGCAAAGTGAATTAAAAATCCAAGGGAATTTTTAAACCAAATATTGGCTTTTGTAGAACAACAAAACCAGGATAGTGTTTCCACTCGGCCATAAAAGTTACTGCGGTTGTGTAATCATGTTGAGTTGTGGCCTTAGGAGAAGTTATAAAGCAGCTGCAGCAAATTAACTTTTCAAAAGTTATTATGGATTGGATTGAATCTAGAAAATTCCCCTATGTTATTTTCTTAATAGAACTGTAAAACGAATAACCATGGACAAGATCTCATCTCAAGCTTCCCACCCTATGCAAGTGCTAACCTGAAGAGTTCAAGAGGAAATGTGCAGTTGGCAAACCCCACATACATCAAAAGCTGAACACCTCTCCCCTCCCCAAAAATAGATGGTCAGTTTTTTTCCTAAAGACCTGAAATATAGTCCACAGAAACCAGCCAAAGGAGTTTCATCTATAAGGCCCTGTGAACCTTAAACACAAAACGTGGTTTTGGTTGGTCCCAACCAATCAATGCCATGTAGAACACCTGGGGGCCTTCATGCCTCCAATAAAGAGATGTGCAATGTGAGGAAAAAAATCTGCATCAGGAATGTCACATCTGACACAAGGGCAAATCCTGGTTTCAGAATGAGGCTCTAAATGGGGAGTCATTGATTCTTAGGAGAAAAGGCTCCTGGCTCACTGTCTCCTGGCCCCTGGAAAGCCCAGAGCTTAGCCAGAGCAACACCCTCACGTGGTAAGAAGACACTGTCACTCAGCTAATAGATAGCATCTTGCCTTCTTTGGAGGAGGCAGCTGCTAATCTCCACTGATTGTAATTTTGGAAGGAAAAACACAGCCTTGCACAGCACCTTGAGGCTATGAAGCGCAATGTGTAAACATGAGACAGAGGGTCCAGACAACAGCCAGTAAAGAAACCAGCGGTACTGACTAAGAAAATGTGAAGTGAAACAAAGGAAGACATTGGTTTCATGTTTGTTGCAATCCCAAGTATTCGAACAAGAAAATCTGGTGGGCTGGTGAGGGAGATGGAGCTAAGAAAACTGTGCAGAAGTACATGGGATGGGGGAAAACAAGCATAAAAGAAATGTAAACCTCAGCAGCACATCTTGATGTTTAAGCAGAAATCCATACTGCAGCTGCTCTAAGACAAACATCTTTCATTCTCATCCCATAAAGGCCAAATTAGACCTTCAACAAAAAAGTTGTCTCTCAATTATATCAATGAGTCTTTACCAATACTTCTGTGAGATAGATAAATATTTAGACGAACAGGGAAACCTAGACCCCATTCAGAATATGTTTATATGTCAATCCAGTTACATTCACATATATTAGACTGCATTCTTGCCTGAGGACAGTTTTTAGTTGTGACACAATTTGCCAGTCATTAAATGACAAATGTAGTGTTGTGGATGGCCAGATGGTCCGAAAAACTCCACCAAATTTCATGCATTCAGTTGTCAATACGGCTTCAGATATTTTCAAGTATTTCCCCCAAACTTGTGGAAGCTAGATTTACCCCCGAAAGAGCTTGACACAAAGTTTGCAAATGGTATATCTTGCATGCCAAAAAAAAAGCTTTGACAAAATATGAGCTATTTTTAATATCCACAGATTAGTCTTACCCTTCTCCTTAGTGGGAAGTAATGACAGAGGTAGAGTGAGTGATAAATATAAACTAGTGGCACTGTTATTTGAAAACGAAGGGAAAAAAAAGAAAGGCAGTTCAGGCAACCAGGAGGTAAAGGGGCTAGGGTAACCTCACCCTTCGGGCCTGTATTTCATCTCTCAGATATTATCTTTTTAACTTGTCACTTATTCACTGAAGTGACTGTCTCTCCCAGCAGTTTTGCTTATTGCCTAATGACAAAGGCTTTCAAAGACCCTCTAAACTAGTGGTGAACTTCTACTGGCCTACAGATCTATGACAGCATATGAACTACTTCTGTAAGACCTGTAAAAAGTGATTGAGGAGAATGGCTGTCAGTATGCTCATGATATGCTGCATCTCTGTTAAAAGTTTCATAGAGGTAGACAAATTGGGAAATATTGGAAAACACTGCTGTAAATGAGACTATAATGTGATTTATGAAAATATCAGCTGACTATTAAAAAAGATATGAGATCTCCTTACAGACCTTGTTCCTTATAATGCAAGTAAAATTACTATGAAAAAGTAGTTTCCTAGTGGACATTAATGAGACATGGATATCTAATGTACTAAAAAAACAGGAGGTAAAAAAGAGATTACTTGAAGTTGATATGAACAACATTAACAACAATTAAAGGATAGGGACAAATAAACCTGGAGGATGAGTGAATCATCACCAGATAATGGGCAGTTCCATTTAAATCAGGATTTGATTGTTCTGCATCTCTGCTGGAAGAATTTCCTCTGAGGTCCTAAAGTGCATACACCTAGAGCTCCACTTCAGTGCTCTTCACCTGGTCTCAAGCGCTTCCTATCATATCTGGCCCCAAAATGGGGACAGAAACAAAATCAGCTGCAGGATCCTTTTTGTATCATTTGCTCTTGATTTGTCTGGCATGCAGAGGGCAGTGATTTCAAAATGCCTCTGTGACACTACAACTGTTCTCTAATGAAATGTCAGTGGGAACTTTACCATTGGCTTCACTGGGAACAACAGCCCTAGGTCAATGCTAGGCTTTTTCAGAACAAAAACCTACCAACAATAACAAAAATCCCTCAATCTTTGTTTTCTTAAAAATGATGCTTTGTGACTGTATTAAGCAGTTATGCCAGTTCAAGGGAGGCAGAAAAGAATGTTGAGAGACAAAATGCAGAATCTCCTCCAAATTTCAAATGCAGAAAACGGCCAATGACTTACCACTTTTAACATTGTATAAGCATCAGAAAACAAACACAAATGTCCTAGATTCTTGAAATAATGTTTCAGTTTCTCTTTCTCTTCAGTATCTTTTTGAAGAGTCTCCTTCACCAACTCATCAATCTTCTTATTGTTCTTTGCTTGAGGCCTTCATTTCCTCATATAACTAGGCCCCCTTACAAACATCCTCTTTCTCACATCGAGATCTCCTTCAATCTGTCTCATTTTCCTTTCTACAGTCATCTTGACCTTCACAATTTTAATTTGGGTCAGTCCTTTTTTTTTTATTTCAGTGTAAGCACTTATCTATTTTTAAGAATCTGTACCATCTCCATGTTTAAGAGATAATGATTTTGTATAATAGCTCAGCAACAATGAAATCTTTTCAATATAAAGCCTTCCCAAATATGAACATTACTTCCCAATCACTTTATTGAAGGAAAATAAGTAATTCCAGTTCTACGATGCTTCAGCAGCCTGTTCACTTTGTACTCACAGGCTTTAGAAACAGTGGAGGTTTTTGCAACACCTTCAAAAGACTTGGGATCACTTTATACCATTATCTTGTTACAAGATAATTTTGTTTTCTCCTACATGAACAGTCTTGTTCCCACTTACTTAATATTGCATATTTCTTGTGGGTGTTGTATCCTCATAAGGGGTGGTGCATAGTAACAAGAATTTTACCCTCAAATATACCTTCCTTAAAGCCCACTTATTGTTTTCAGAAAGTGCTCAGTTCCTTCAATTGTTTCCCTGTCAATAAACTTTCACTAATGAATTTGTTCTCCATATTGGTGATAGGTTTTACTTTAGAGTAGCAAATAGAAAGATATTTGGACCATGTAAACTCAGCTGCCACTTCGCTTTATGCTAGTATGAATGAAATACACCTCATAAGTGTCACAGACTGTTCCTTTTGGCACTGAACAGCTTAGGAGCCGAGTTGATATGCAAACCAGCTGCTCTCCCAGGTGACACATTCATTGTCCCTATAGGGAAAGTCTGCATGCAAATCCTATGCAAACATACTACCAGGAACAAAGCTGGCTAATCTCCATAAAACATTCACAATATTAGAACAGGAAGCTGAGGCATTGTGCTCAGTATTTTTCCTCTACTTTCCATGGAAAAAAAATGGAAGAAAAAAAAAAGGAAGATATAAAACAGTAAGATTGAAATGCAATCAAGCTGCATTCATGAACAAAGCAAGACCTAGTCAATAGATTTTTCAAGATGTGGCAGTAAATGGAAAGGAAAAAAAATCAATGACTATGGTCTTAGTCTGCATGACCAGATCTCCATATGGTATAAACTGGGACTATTCCAGTAGAATCAGCCCACACTACTGGGGTTCTGCCTGTAAACATTTCAAATCCAGCCTTGCTCCCAGTCATTTTAATGAATGGCAGAGTATACAGGGCACCATTTCCAGATGACCTAAAATTCCCAGATACTAGAATCTGTCCAAAAATCTTAGCCTGAATATCTGCCTTCTCTAGATGTAGAAAGCAACCTTCTGTTTCTTGTGCATAGTATCTATGTTAATAAATAGTTCCTAAAAATGAAGCTGCACGACTCCAAAAAAAAATCCACCTGCCCTTCTAAGATGATATTGTTGTTCACAAATGATGCCTACATGTAGTGAGGGTTCTCTGCTTGTTACAAAATCTCTTAAATTACATATATTAGAAAGCAGTTTTAAAGCAGAAAAAATAGCTTGATATGAGTGAATGTTAAAACAGAACCCCATCTCAAGAATTACTCATGCTAGAACAACAGCTTTTTTTACCCTTGGGCACACCTCACTGCAATCTCAAAGGAGTAGAAGATACGGATAATAGCCAATAATACCTTAAATTTTACCTTCAATCAAAAAGCTTCTCTTTCTGTTTTCTAATCTCCAGAAAACAGCCAAGCGACTTACATACTTGTTGGAGGCAACTGCCCTCTTCTTAGAGACACCCTAAAAAGAAGACACAGTAGGGATGCTATCATAAACATAAACAATAGCTTGTTTTATGGACAAACTGTTCATATATATTGTTTATAAATCAGTCCCAGTTGTCTTTTCTCACACATACATCTGCATATGGTCATCAGTGTTGGCAAGGACAACAGAGCACACAGTAAATCTGCATAGATCCAGGCTCACAGACCACTGGAATTTGTCATTGCAGAGGACTGTTCAACATGGCTTTGACCAATAAAAGGAGTCAAGCATTACTGCTGTTTTTTTAAGAAAATTAGTTCTTTAGAAGCGTACCAGTCAGACTTCTGGGCTCCACTGTGTGGCTCTTTTAAGGCATTCTCAACCTGCTCACTGAGGAGCAGTGATAAGACTTTGGAGAATGAGTGCAACAGGCTTGTAAATAGACTTTTCTTTAACATACCCCACATGTAGAAGCAACCATAGGACCAAGTGAAATAGTGAGACAGTAAATCAAAATGACAAAAGAGTGTTTGTGGTATAATTTCATATTTACTTGGTTGCATATGAAAACCATTGGCAATATTGCACCAAAAGGTTGATGTTTTCTAGAGAAAGGTTTGATGTTTTTCAGTGTACAAGGTTGAAGGATACTGTGCTGGACATCTTGGCTTTGCAGAATAGTATTTCAGATATGTGGCTCTCATTCTCTTATACATTTTATGTGAAAGCTGGTTTAAGCAATGGTCCTTCTAACTGGTTTGCTGTCCAGTTAGTTTCCTAGATACTTCCATTGCCCTAAAGGCAGAAAGAGGAATGAATGCATAAAAATATGGTATGGGTCTCCTTCCTTTAGGCACAACACTTGACTCTCAAAGAAGCATGATGAACCATTCATCTGCTGGAGCATGGATGGATTCATTACTACTGTTACCTCTGTGGATACCACTGTAACTCAAGTAAGTACCATAAATAGGAAACTCAGACTTCAGATTAGGATCTTATGGTACTAGGAACAACAAGAACCTCAACCAAACTCTGGTCCAGAGAGTTTACTTGCTATGACTAAAGACAACAGATGGATATAGACTAGAAGCCCGAAAGAAAGGAAACAATACTACAAAGCAAGCCAGCAGCAGTTATTCCAGCCATGCTTGTCACAGAAACCCAGAGAAGGAAAATCTGAAAGGCAATAATGAAGTAACTTTGCAGATTACCCCACCAGAGAGACTCAGTTCACTGCAGGTGAAAGAGCAGGAGCTGTGCCAGCAGATTCTGGCCTCATTTCCTAAGGAAGGAAATAGAATATGGCCATACTATCTATGTGTAAGTGTCTGTTTCCTGTCCTGCTGTCCTAATCATCCAGAAATGAAGTTTAGTCACATCTGACAGGTGCAAAGTTATCTCAAAGATACAAAAAATCCTATATAGTTCACAAAAATAGGAGATAGGAAGAAGACAGAGAGCCTATAAGAGTCCTCACCTTTAACATATCGTTCACAGGCCATAATATGAATTCACCTTGTATTAAACATCATATGCGAGAGAAAGTAGCTATATGAATGATGCCAGTGACATAAGAACTTCATGAGATACTGCATCTTCCTACATACCAAAGTCATCTTCCAGATATAAATCCATTAGATCACATGACACCTAAGCTCGACTATTCATGGAAAAAGGTATCATTATTTATACTTTAAAGATAGCTTTATTCTAATATTCTCATATTTTCCTGAATATGTGCTCTTCTTTCACCAAGAAATTCTGCCTATACTTAGGACATCACAAGACATTCTTATGACTTCCTGTTTTTGTTGGGATTTTAGACCTCTGGTAGATGCCATGACCTGGGCTGTAGAGATAACAGACACTTGTACAGTCCAGACATTCCCACTGTATGTGTACACCTCACTATAGAGTAAAGGTACGAGACTAGTATCAACTCTTGTGCAGGACACTTACCAGGCAGCAGTTTCAGAGATTCCTGAACAAATGTTTCATAGCTGGTCTATATATGCAATAAAATCTCACTTGTTTCGGAAATGTTAGCTTTACCAGATGTCTGCAGAACATCTTCTGCATTCGTGCTCTCATTCTGAAACCATATAGTTACCTGTATTACTACATCTAGAAAATGAAAAAAAAAAAAGATCAAGAGATTCTTGATGATTTCTACATAATCTGGAAACGAAAAGCAAGGTAGAGGCTCATGCAACAGCAAATTAAAAGCAGAAAGGGATGAAGTCTGGAGGAGGTGGCCAGGAAAGTTAAGGGCTTTGTGATGTGGAGAGTAAGAATCAGAGTCCAGTGATGCCACCTGGGAAGTGGTTCGGTGCCATCCATAAGAAAATATCAGTAAGGCAGGTGGAGCGATTGGACAGAATTTTACCTCCTACCCATTGAATCTCTTTCCACCAGGGGTACATAGGGGTACATCATATAAGCCACTTTTGAAAGCCCATGTAGTAGAAGATTTGAGCTCCAGAGCCTTACACAATTTCTGCACCGTGTCTCAGGCATTTCCACCTAGGAGCAGCATTCCCAGTCACCAGCTGACAAGCAAACAAACAAACAAACAGCTACCACATTGTTTGTATTATAGATGAATTCTCAAGCAAATACAGCTGCAGTTAGCTGGCATGCAGCTGTTTTTGAATTAAATCCTTCACTGCCCAGCTAGTAGACTGTGGAGCTGTGACTTGAGCTGCTGTAGCTAGGCTCAAAGCAAGGGGCACTAAAGGGGTTAACCATACACCTGGGTATATGTTCATAATGTGTATTTTTTCCTGAGCACATTATAAGTCTGTTAGCTCATTTACAGGCCATAATGAAGTCGTTATGATGCCACCACTATATTTTGCCAGAAAGCTGGCAATCTTTAATCTGTTTCCTCTACAGCATCTCACAAAGGAAGGGAGAAACCAAAACACTGATTTCAACTAACAATGCATTTATTTGCAGTGCTGGATCCCAGTACATGCTGAGAAGAAAATTCTTTTGTTTATTCCCTTCTCCTTCTGATGGATTTTACATAACAAGCAAGGCATAGAATAACCCTCAATACAGTACAAAGCTATTCAGTCTTTTATGTGACTTTCATTTTTTCTGCACCTTCTTTTGACCTTTCCTTTAGGTGAAGCAACCAAAGATGAAGTTAAGAATTCTTTGCATAAAGCTCTCGCTAATAATGAGTTGCCTTGCATATACACATTCCCTGTAACTACTCACTGGAACTCTTGTACCTTCTTGGAGAATCAACAATATACACTTAACAGGGTTTTATAGGGGAAGTATGCTAGGAAACAATGGTTGGCATGCCAACAAAGAGACTTTCCATGGGAGTCAGGGGTAGGTAAGCAATGTGGATGAGGACTAAGATGTAGTGGGGCTAATTCAGCACAGCACAATTTCACAGTCACCGTTGTCTGAGCATATATAAACAGGGGATACCAAATCATCTTTATCAAACTCTGTTCTCACTCCCCACTTGAACAAACCACATGGATATTTAAAGTTCTCATGGAGAATATTCAGGGTAGATTTGGGGGAAGGGGAGTGATAAATGAACTGAAACTTTCCCATTAGCAGGGGCTGGGATGTGACAGATTCACACAACAGGAGAGCAACTGAATTGTGTCTATTCAGCTGTCTATTCAGCTATATGAGAAGATATACATTTTGTGCTAAAAAAAAACCCAAAAACCCAGAAATCTGAATACGTCAGAAGGCTCTATCTATATCCAGAAAACAAATGTCTTTTCTAAGGACCTGATATGAAATCCAATGAATTTTCCCAATAATTTCATCCCCTTAGAAGATTATTAGAAACCAAAAAATACTAAAAAACAGAGTTTTTCCCTGAGATAAGGAGTTAACATTCAATAGCTCAGCCATGGTTAATTGCTGGACATTCAGGTTGCCTTTTTTCTGCTCTTTAACTAGTCCTACTAAAGCTTTCATTCGAAGTGTTTTCCTCACACAACTGTAACTCGCCAGGTTATCAAATTGTACACCATAAGGGCCACTTCTTAAAGAAGCTCCTATCAGCTACATCCACTGACTGACATGAACATAGCAGCAGTAGTAAAAAACTTTGACATTGGGGTAACTGAGACCACCTCCCTGCTTCAAGCAGCAAACACTTGTAGTGCAGACAAGATCTTCCTGTAACTGATGTTTGTGAGCTACTGTTTTATAGTAATAATCTCATGTTAAAGCACTGGATAGCACATCTGAATGCCATCATGGCTATGTGGTTTTGGTAGATAGTGCCCTGTTGCTGGCCATGCACTGGCATGCCACATTATTCGTGGCATCTTCTCCCAGTGCACCATAGTGCTGCAGCCCTGAACTATGAATATTCTGCTCTTTTCCGATGAGTTAATGGTTCTTGTAAGGAAGTTATCAGTGGGTCCTAAAGGCTGACAAAAATGGGTTAGAAAGCACTGAAGGGCAAGAAGGGCACTACAAGTAAATGCAAATTGGAAGAAGAAGCAGGCAGAGTATATCACGGGCTGCTTTTCAACAAAGCAAATTATTTATGTTCTCTGAATTTAAATATGGCACAAACCGCTCAACTGTGGGACTGTAATCAGATAAGAGGACAAAGAAGAGACTTGGAGTTAAGGCTTATTGCTAGAACTGGGCAATGTGACTCGCAAGCAGCTTAGTCCACCCTGCTCAATGACAGGACCTTCAGGAAGATTATATGAGCCTGTGGTATCAAAGGTACCTGGTCACAACAGTATGGAAGGAAGGAAAAGACCAAGTATGGTGTATTCATATCCCCAGTCATAACAATTATAATAATCATAAACCTAATGACAAAAAGAGAGCATACATCATGTGGAAGAAGGGTCAGGCCTCACAGGAAGAATATAGGCACATTGTCAGAGAATGCAGGGGATGCAATGAGGAAGGCCATGGCCCATCTGGAATTAGCATTAGCAAGGGATGTCAGAGACAACAGGAAGGGCTTCTATAAATATATCAGCAGCAAGAGGAAGACTAGGGAAAATGTTAGTGCGCTGCTGAATGGGGAGGGGGCCTTGGTGACGGAGGGTGCAGAGAAGGCAGAGTTACTAAATGCCTTCTTGCTTCAATCTTTACTGCTAAGGCTGGTCCCCAAGAAATACAGAGCCCAGATAAAAGAGAGATAAACAGGAGAGAGGAAGACCTTCCACTGGTTGAGGAGGACTAGGGATTATTTAAGCAAAATAGCCACCCATAAATCTATGGGCCCTGATTGCTGAGTGCTGAGGGAGCTGGCAGGGGTTATTGCTCAGCTGCTGTCCATCATCTTCCAGCGGTGCTGGATAGTAGGGGAGGTGTTGGAGGATTGGAAGAAACCAACGTCACTCCAGTCTTCAAAAGGGGCAAGAGGGAGGAGTCAGGCTGGTCAGCCTCATTTCCATCTCTGGAAAGGTGATGGAGCAGAGATACTCCATCCTAGAGAGCCTCTCATCCTAGAGAGCATATGTAGGCATGTCAAGGAAAAGAAGGTGATCAGGAGTAGTCATCATGGATTCACCAATTGGAAGCCATGTTTGATGAACCCAATAGCCTTCTATAATGGGATGACTGGCTGGATGGATGATGGGAACCCGGGGAAGCTCAAGAGTTGCACAGAGAGGAACCTCATGAGGTTCAACAAGGACAAGGGCAAGGTCCTGCACCTGGGGAAGAATAACCCCAGGCATCAAAACAGAATAAGGCCTGACCTGCTGGAGAGCAGCTCCACAGAGAGCGACCTGGGAGTCCTGGTTGACACCAAGTTAACCATGAGGCAGCAGTGCCCTCATGGCCAAGAAGGCCAATGGGAATCCGGCTGCATCAGGAGGAGGGTTACCAGCGAGTCAAGTGGAGAGGATCCTGCCCCTCTCCTCAGCTCTGGTGAGGCCGTACCTGGAGTATTGGGGGCAGTTCTGGGCTCCTCTGGTATAAGAGGGATGTGGAGAGGGGTCCAGCGAGAGGCTAACAAAGATGATTAAGGGAGTGGAGCATCTATTATATGAAGAAAGACTAAGTGAGCTGGGCCTGTTTAGCCTGGAGAAGGTGGAGACGGGATCTTATCAACAGGTAGAAGTATCTGAGAGGAAAATGTAGGGAGTAGGGGGCCAATGACAGGCAAGGGACAACGGGTACAAGTTGAAACACAGGAAGTTCCATCTCCATGTGAGGAAGAACTTCTTCACTGTGAGGGTAAGAGAGTCCTGGAACAGGCTGTGCAGGGAGGTTGTGGACTCTCATTCTCTGGAGGTCTCCAAAATCCACCTGGATGCCACCCTGCTCTAAGTGTCCCTTCTGGACACCAGGGGAGGAGGGTTGGACTAGATGATCTCTAAAGGTCCCTTGCAACTTTAGCCATTCTATGATTCTGTGATTCTCTGAAAAGTCACCAGAATGTACACAGACCTTCTCCTGTTTTCCCTTCACCCAGGTACAGAGCAGAGAATTTATGTCTGCAGCAAATAGGTAACTAATAAACAGGTCTGAGCAAAAAGCAAGTTACCTAGTACAGGCTTTTAAGCTTCCCCATCTGGAGCTAGTCCATTTTGCAGCCCTAACTGAGGGATCAGTGGCCACAGGAAGCTTATACTGCTATCTTGGACTCCCTACTAAGACCTCTTGCCAAATCAGTTTCAGCATACAACTAAACCTCAACCTGCTAGTGTACCCTGTGAGTGTAAGACATCTGCATCCTCCACTCTAGATGTTTTTTCTGTACTCTGTGCTTTCAGCATGCTCATGGGAAGTGGTCCCAGAGAAGCTGGCCAACACAGAGCTGCCCTGCGGTTGCCTCAACATGCACACTTGAGGGAACAGAATGCAGAAGTTAGCACTCAAATGTAGGACATAGGCAGCAGGTCCATCCAGCACACTCCAAAGTGGTGGACATACACTACATAGCTTCTATGAAGGTCTTCTGGAAGAAAAGCAAAACAAAATCCTGATAATGATTAATAATCTTGGGTTGACCTATCCTCTGACCATATGGTCAAAATAAAGTAAATAAAGCAGTAGCATCTGGCCTTCAAGGCTGGGATGACCAAACATCTGGAAATCTTAGGTTAAATTTAGAATCTTCCAGGCCAACTTTTCCATGTGGAAAATAAATAAGTTACCAGAAAGGGGCGGGGGAGAAGTGCTATCCGGAAGTGAAAAAAAAAAAAAAAGAGAGCACACTCCTACAGAGGAACTTTGACTTGGACTGCGGAGTGAGGCACCCAAGAAACAGTATAATAGAGAAGCATAGCATCTTTGTGCACAGCAACAACAGTCAGATAGTGGTGGAGAGACAGCTTGCAGAGAGAGTGGTGGAGAGGTGGCTTCATGGTCACTCAAGCTGAATGCATAATTTAGATGCCTAAAGATCAATAACATTGTCTTCTGTAGATTAAACTCAGCTTACTGTTTAGCAGAACCACCTGAGTATTCTTCATGCCCACACTCTGTGACAGCGGCATCAAAAAACATTTTCTGCCATTGATTTTAATGTCAGATATCTGAATACTGAACTGATTATGATCAGTAGTCACACAGAGGAGTATGGCAGTGCAAGAAAATGAAGGAAGACTTCCTGACACTTTGGTTAATACCTTGAGTTCTAAGTCATCATTCCAATGTTAATATATATTTATTATTTTAATTACTTTTTTCTAGCACTGCCATTTAAGAAAACTTTCAACACTTTCTTAACTTATTTTGTTAAGCCTCTAATTTATTACCAGAAGTGCTCTTCAAGTACATGCATTTTTAATGTTATGTGTGGTATGTAGATAGCCTACAGCATATATTTATCCAACATATATTGGAGTTTAATTTTGCATCTCTCTATACATATCCCCTTCATTAAGGATCAACGTAATTCATGATTTAGTACATGAAGGCTGCAGTTAGCAGTGTTCCAAGGGGTCAGTCCTCAGTCCAGTCCTGTTCAACTTATTCATCAATGACCTGGATGAAGGAATGCAGTGCCCGCCTCAGCAAGTTTGCTGCTGATACCAAACTGGAAGGAATAGCTGATATCCCAGAAGGCTGTGCCACCATCCAGAGGGACCTGGAAAGACTGGACTATGAGATGGAGAGAAACCTCATCAAGTTCAACAAGGGCAAGTGCAAGGTTCCCTTGGAGAGGGTGGCACGAGTAGAGGCACGAGTAGAGGCCTCAGGCACAAGTAGAGGCTGGGGACTGACCTTCTGGACAGCAACTCTGCAGAGAGGGTCCTGGGTGTCATGGTGGACGACAAGTTCACCATGAGACAGCAGTGTGCCCTGGTGGCCAAGAAGGCCAATGGGATCCTGGGGTGCATTAAGAAGAGCATCTCCAGCAGGTCAAGAGAGGGGATTGTCCCCCTATACACAGCCCTGGTGAGGCCACATCTGGAGACTGTGTCCAGTGCTGGGCTCCCCAGTACAAGAGGGATGTGGAGCAGCTGGAGAGAGTCCAAGGCAGGGCTACAAGGATGATCAGGGGCCTGGGACATCTGCCCTATGAGCAGAGGCTGAGGGAGCTGGGCCTGTTCAGCCTGGAGAAGGCTGAGGGGGGCCTAATCAGTATGAATAACTCAAGGGAGAGAGTGAGGAGGATAGAGACAGTCTCTTTTCAGTGGTGGACAGTGATAGTACTAGAGGAAACAGCCACAAACTGAAGCACTAAAAGTTCTGCAGGAACTTATGGAAAAATTTCTTGACATTGAGAGTGACAGAGCACTGGAACTGGCTGCCCAGAGAGGTTGTGGAGTCTCCTTCTCTGGAGATCTTCAAAGCCTTCTTAGACACAATTCCGTGCTCTGAGTGACCCTGTGTGTGCAGGGGGATTGGACTAGATGACCTCTGAGATCCCTTCCAACCTTAATAATTCTCATTCTATGACTTAGACAAGTGCTTTAGTTTCTTCATGGGTACACATTTCTAGTAATACTAGTATCTCCTGAGGTTGAAGCCAGGTGAGTGGCTTCATGCACTTCAACAACATGGATATATCTCTACACCAAGAGCACATATGTTGAAAAGATCAAACTTTAGTCTACTCATGCTGCAAATTTGTCTGAGAGAGTTCTGCATTTTTTTTAAAAGTCAAAAACGCTACTTGAAAAATTACCGAAATGTCAAGCAGCATATGAAAGGACTCTGTTTGCCTGTCATCTCCATGCCCTAACTCCTTTCACATCCCTCAGGATTATCATTTTTAAAATTGTATTAAAAAAATAAAAGCTCAGTCTTCTCAAGTGGGTAATTTAAATGCCAAGTTCCTGCCTGGATTCACATTTTCTAGTTCAATTTTAAATCATTGAAAACAGATTGAATGGGTTGCCTTGTTTGTCAAGATTACTGTTCACCTACCAGCAGAACTTCAGTGTGGTCTTCTTCTGCAGACATTTACCCATTGGCTCGATGGGGACTACTCAGGAGAGCAAGAACCTTTAAAGACCGCTGCGGATCCTTTTGTCTCATCCTGCTATTAAATCATACTGGAAAAGAAACATCAGTGTTCTGGAAGCTGGTACTGTAGAAAATCTGTGGTCCTTTGGACCCCGTAATTGCCAGCTCATGTTTTCCTTACTGAAGCAAAGCAAATAGCTTTTTCCCTCAACTAACAAAATAATTGTGTTCTCCTCTTTTTTTGTGTGCAGGACATTAAACAGTTGGGCTTTTCTCATTAAAAAAAATCAAATTAGAGAGCATGACAAGTTAGCATGTGTCTGTGTGTCTTCTCTAAACACTGAGAAATAGCTGATGCTCACGTTCTTGCCAGCACCACCCACTTGACCGCCCCAGAAGGACCAGCTGCCATTTCCCAAGATGACAGCAGCTCACAGGTGCTCTCCAGTCCCAAGAGAAGAGCTGTGATGTACCTCACTGTCTGGCTAACTGCAGCCATGTATGCTAAAGCCTGAAAAGTCCTACACCAGCATTTCCAGAACTCCTTCTGTGTCTCTGTGCATCCCCTCACACCGTGCTCCCTGCATGTTCAATCTGCTTATGGTTTCCTGCTTAGAACTTGAAAACAAATACTCCCCTTGGTGTGCCCCCAGTGCTGCCAGTTCCAAAGTCCTAGCTAACTTCTGTTCTACCCAGGTGGGATGCTCTTCCTAACATGCAACCAACTGATCCAAAGGACACGGCTAGCTCCTGCAGAAGAAGAAAAACAAACAGCTGCATCAGTACAGATATCTAAGGTTACAATGCCATTGCAAGCCCTCTGGTTTGAGCATTCCCACAACAGATTCACAATGCCTATAGAGACTCCATCACCCTAGGAGGCATGGCTAGATACACTTAGCCGCACCAGAAGTCCAGCAGCTGCTCAACTTTCTGCCGTTGTTACATGGAGTTCCACAAGGCGTTTACCAGCACTTTGTGCCCTAGCATTCTTCAAAGAAAATCTCTGTGACTGTATTGTCCTGTCCCAGATGTGGGAGGGGAGAGAGGGTGGAAGAAAACAACTGTTGCAAAGAAGGGAACACATATCAATATTCTTCAAGATGTCTGAACTTTGTTTTTCTCTTTTAGTTTACGGTCTGAGACTTCAGTTGAAGTTGTTGTTTTCCTGATTGCACCTGGTTTGGCAGTTAAAAAGGAATGGATTTGTTTGTTGCTCTTGGCCAGTAGGTCAAGCTTGTTCTGAAGTGTCTACTTATTATGTATGTACATGTGAGTTTAATAAAGTCTGTTGTCTGTTTAAGCTCTGTTGTTGTCTGCTCAATTGTAGAGAAGTGGGAAGCGGTCACTATGCCAGAAGTTTTCTTACTGAAGTCTTAACAAAACAGTGAGCAATCTAGACAAACCAATAATATGGCACCCTGTGTCCTCAAACCAGCACACACTAAGAGCTTCATTAAAATTGATCTTGAATTCAGCGAGTAAATCAACACTCACCCAAGACAATTCATAAGATTAATCAGGCACAAAATACCCCATATAGATCAGAAGGCCAAAAGTTTTTTAAAAATAAGCACAACAGAAACTTTCAGTTCCTGGTCCATATCAAAGTACCATGATGTTTCACCACAAAGCAGCACATATAATTAGCAATCAATTACTCATTAAAATTGCCCCATGAAGCAAGCATGTGAGCTCACACAACATCCCTTGATCCCTTAGGTCCCCAGGCCCTGGCCTCATTTCATTATAAACACATTTCTAGAGTGTGCAAAATGGCAAAAGAGTTTGTTCAGGCTCAGGACCCACTTGTCTGCTTATGATATTCTGTACTAGATGCAGGCCACAACCGGGAGTGCTGGATTTCTAATGCACTTTTCATTCTAATGCTGGTTTTCATTCTGTAGGATGAGCCCTTTCACCTCTACTACCATCAAAACTGCTTTTTCTGCCCAAAGTCCCAACTGTCTGGGTGCAGATCCAAATGGCATGTTGGAAAAAGAAAGGATAGCAGAATCCACATGAAAATGTCACAGTCTACTAGTGCCTACCTCACTGGAAGGAAATTAGACATGACTTATCCTGGTTTGTGGATGAGGGCTGCCCCAGACCTAGCACCATCTACAGCCGTGTTGACCAGCAAATCCTCCCTGGAAGAAGCATGTGCTGTTATTAATGTATTTGCAAGCTCCTTTGGATAGGGTAAATGGCATTATCAATCTTAAGATCCCCATCCTGTAGTATTATTTCTCTGCTGCTGCCTGCTCACTGGGACATGACCTTCAAAATAGCATCCATCACTGGCATTTGATTTTCCAGCACCAACTAGGGCTATCATATTTCTAATATTTCTAAGATTTCCAAGGCCTCCAGCACGCTCCTGCAATGCAGGGTCTTACAGCAGCAAAGTCCTCATCAAAGTCTTCCATCAGCTCCTCTTAGTATGGAAAACCTAAGGAAATGCAGCAGCTTCCCAAATCCCTGCAGAAGACGAGCATTAACCAAGTGATGCATTGAGGGTGAAAGAGGTTTTGAAGTAGACATAATAAAATATGTCTTAATGGCATCATCAATGAAAAAAAAATTGCTGGTACCCCTGAAATGTTAACTTCAGTCTCCACATTGTGACAGGAACTCTGTGGGAGAGGATGTCTCTCATTGTGCAGTATGCTGCTGGCATCTGCATGTATCTTATTGTTTGCCATGAAACCTTTTTGGTACAGAAAGTTTCTTACAAAGTCCATGTGGTAGCTAGAGGTTCTACAAGGGCCTAAAGAGTTAATCTGCAGTAGCTAGGAGGAGATATTTCAGAAAGATCGGGTTTTAGTTCTGGATTGACAACTAAGCAGAGTTCCTCAAGTCTTGGTTAAGTGAACCATTTTTGGTTCCCTTCATATTTCTGAGAAATTATATCAAATGAGGAGTCAGCAGTCAGGAACTAAAGGCTGTAGGCATCCTTCTCAGCAAAACCTGCTTAAGAAGCATTGTTGCTCCTCAATGCAGTGCTCTGGCTGGGCAACAACATGACAGTTCCTAGCTCCTGAGGCTGAGCTTGCTTATTTAGAGGCAGTGCAGGCACCTTTGCAGAGCTTGAAAAGGTGTGAGATAACCCCAAGTTGCCAGAAAGCCTCCTCAGACTGAAGACAGGTAATATGGGTTCAAACCCATATCTGAGCATTCAGGAAGCTCAGCTAGTGACTCATGGTCCTTTTTATGCCACAAGCTTTCAGATAGACACTGAAAGAAAAAAAAAATCTTGGCATCTCATTTGCTGGGGGAACAGCCTAGAAGTATTTATGATTAAATGGAGTGATTGAGGAGCGACATTCAGTGTTTCCATTTTTCAAACATTTCTGAGGTTTTTCTTTTTTTCCTTGCGGTCTTTGTAAAAACACCAGAATAATAGCAATTTATTAAGAACTGGCATTCACTCAAAATAGTTTCCCTTAATGTGAATGCTCTTACTGACATTGTAAAATTTATTTACGGTTTCTCTTTTTTCTTCTCTTCATTGTTTGGATGTACCATAGGACACCAATAAAAAAGGTTATTTATGTTAAACAGATGTACTGTGAAAAGCCAGATGCAACATGGATGATAAGCAATGGCTAGGCAGGCCCTAGCAGATAAGCTGCCTTTGACTGTGCATTTCCTTTGTGCCCTCAGTAGTTATGGTAGTTTTCTCTGTCTCTCACCTGACCTTACAACTGTATAAAGATGCTTGAGTCAGAGATCTGTGTCCTCATTTTCTTCCAAAGACTGCAGAGTAAAGTAAGCATCTTCTCCTAAGAAGTGTCTTGTTTTTCAGCTTTCCCACTTCTCCTCATGCTTCTCACGTTTAGAAAAAGAAGAAGAAAAAAAAGTGTTTAAACATGTTTGTAGGTAAAGCAAGCAGAACAGCATCTGAGGTTAATATTATGTGTCTTTTCACAGGCATTAGAAGTGGGGAGGTGAACATAAACACAGTGTGCTCACTTCAATTGAAACCACATGTTGTGATACATTAGGTGGACACAGCCCTATACTACAGCATCTAAGATCAAGAAAGAGATGAACCTTTGAAACCATGTGTTGGGGCTGCCAGGCACCAGTTCACATTGGATAGAGAAGGGCTCATGAGGCACACTACAGGTGCACAGCTCCAAAGTCACTGTTTCTTTTCATGTTTGACCACCGAGGGAGCTGGAGTCTGGAGAGCAGGTGGTCTGAATCACTCGACGCTCTCTCAGCCAAAGATATCAAAGTAGACAGGAAGGATACAGCTGGATACTCCTTGTTTCTCCTGAATATGAGTGGTGCCTGTGGCCCTCCCCCACAATTTATTGACTTAGTTCAGTTCTCATTCTATAAGCATTCATTGAATTCAAAAAGGAAGAACAAAAAAGGTGCAACAATGAATTTTTAACATGTTGTCCCAAACAGAAAGCTGGACCAGGTGCAGACTCATGATTAGTATCAAGTGATGGGAAGAAGTCCAAAGTGTTCAGCTGAGCTGATTGCAGAGGCCTGGCTTCGAAGGCTGTACACAATGAAGCAACTCGTTAATAGTTGGACTTTCACCTTCCTGGCAACAGATGAATCATATATTTGAGAAGGTCAGTGCCTTGGATTTTAAGAATGGACAAGATAATCAGGTTATTTTAGTCTGTGCCACAGAAGCAACAAAATTTTCTTTCAGCATTAAGGCTTCATAAGTTAAATACCTTTGTCTACCTAGAGTTTTAACTGCTTCTGGGCAGTGAGGCCAACAAGGAATCCCCAATGTAATTTGCATGTCAACCTCAATAGCAGTTTACTAAGATCTAGGTATTTGTTACTTATGTTCTTTCTTTCCCCTCAGCAACAAAGCTTTCTAGTCCATTAATGAGATTCCACTGAAGCAGTCTCATCCCTTGCTTACGGGATAGTCCATGTCTTTCATGATGTGTGACACTAGCCTGATAATTCCAGAGAATAAACACTCCCAAATTCCCCATCCTGCACTATACCTAAGGCTCCAAATCCAGCAAAGCAGGCAGCTTTGTAAGAAATGCTCTCAAAAGTGCATGTATTCTCTCTTTTTTTTTTGGATTATCACTTGGTGTCACACTCAGGACATTGACAAAGACAGAGAAATACTTCTTTACACTTATATGTAAAGATTATGTTAAGTCTAGTATGTTAAGAGTTATATTGTCTAGTGCTGGAACACCCAGAAGAGCATTTTGCAAAACAAGAGAAGAGCATGTTGTTTGCAAAACACAGAAAAGCAATTGTTTCATTCCATGCTAAGCCAGGATGAGAGATAACCACTGCAAAGCTGGGTTTTCTGTAAACCTTCTCGTGTCAGATGGTGATGAATGTATATGGTGTTTAGGCTCTTGATGTGGATGGAAGAAAGAAAGAGACAGAGAGAGAGAAAGAGACAGAGAGAAAGAGACAGAGAGAGAGAGAGAGAAAGAGAGAGAGAGAAAAAAAGAGAGAGAGAGAGAGAAAGAAAGAAAGAAAGAAAGAAAGAAAGAAAGAAAGAAAGAAAGAAAGAAAGAAAGAAAGA
>JAUBOD010000279.1:2225340-2242697 GCA_032353885.1 Nothura maculosa | reverse complement strand
GAAAGAAAGAAAGAAAGAAAGAAAGAAAGAAAGAAAGAAAGAAAGAAAGAAAGAAAGAAAGAAAGGAAGAAAGAAAGGAAGAAAGAAAGAAAGCAGGTTTAACGCATGCTGATATACTCAGTGTGTGAGGTGCACAAGAGAGAAACCAGAGGGGTTTATCTGGGATATCAGAGTAATGTATAAAGGGGAAAAGGGGAAGAAAATGAATATTATGGTATATCTTTATATTCTATCTTGCCAGTAAGAACAAGCCTGCTCTCAGCAGACAACTGATTTTGAGTACTTAAGTAGACTGCTTGCACAGAAATGGCTGACAATTCGCTTCCTAGGACCAGTTAAGGGGAAAGAAAAAAATGGAGAGAGAGAGAGGACACCAAAGAGCACTAGGTCCTTCCTCCTCACAGGAAAGCAAGAAGCATTCAGAGAGGCTTCCGTATAATACATTTAATTTTAAAATACTTCTTCCACCTATTCTGTGTGGGTGCACTTGAATTACTTTGCTAGCTCTTTATATTACACTTGCAAGAAAGAACCCTGTAAAGGGCAAAGAGTGACCAGGTGACAGAGTTACAAGTATTCATAGTTCCTCAAAAAGCTTTAGAAAGAGAAAATGCAGATTTGCCATCCAAATTGTATCTTCTTTCCTGAGGGAGTCTTTTGGTTCTTTTTCTCAGTACTAGGCTTGGAAGAGATCTCAGCCCCCTTGGGAGACAAACGAAAACCATAGGCTTTCCCAGAATAACCACATACATACAAACTTCCCTTCCCTAGAGGAGGACTCAAAACCTCTAAGATTGTTTTAGAACTTTTGATGCTTTTAGCCAGAAATTTCAAAAAGAATCCATGTGGCCATAAATCAGTTGAACTGGTCAATGTGCAGAGGCAACTGACCAAAAGACTCATTCAATGTTCACTTTTCTGAGAAAGCCATGAAACAAAAGGTTTATGCCTTAACTTTTCCCAAGGTCATAACATATTGCATGAATTTTCATGATTACAAAGACCAAAGTATCTGTATAAATGAAGTAACAATCTTGAAGTGCATGCAGATATTTCTTTCAGTGGGGGCAAAATAATAAATCTTCAAAAAGTGACTAAAACCTCAACATCATCCATGCGTACTGGGCAAAAATTCTTACATATGTAGCCTCATAAATAGTTCTGTCCAATTGAAACATAATGACTAACTCCTTTTTATCTCATGTATCTCCTATTCAGACAATTTCCTACTGTAGAATAGTCTTTAAACATTAAATATCAGGAAAGAGCATATATGCCTCCATTCAGATTAACCTCCTTGTCTCAGAGGGCTACATAGACCTCACATGCCCTTTGTGGGGAAAATTATGGATACCAGCAGTAAGTAGCAGGGATTATCAACACTCTGAAGTATCCTATTTCTGATTAGATTCTTCACTGCTTGTAGATATTGTGATCATTAGGAAAAAGGGGAATCTTTTTCAAAATATTCTTCGCTGCCTTTGACCTTCCCATAGGCTGTTCTTTTTGTCCTTTGTTGTCCTGGGTTAGACTACCCAGAGCTTATCTGAAATTGTTTTTGAGAAAATATGCACATGATCCCATCTCCATTGAGTAGGGTGACAGATCACTGTTTCTGAAAAGCATTTTGAAATAGATCACTTAAAATGCCAGTTACTCATCAGATACAGTGGCTTCAGTGTTCACTAGGAAGTGCTGGTGCTAGTAAATATCCTGGGCAGACCTTCCACAGAGAAGTGACAAAATCACCCAAGCAATTCGAGCAACGCTGTCATTAAAGCATACGCAGCAGGGTCTATCATGGCCATAGGGGGTGTTAAGATCAGTGGTGCTTACTTATGAAAAAGTGGAAACCCATACAGTACAGATGTACTCCATTTGGCCTCTGAGCTCAGAGTCACATCTTGGTGACAGCTCAAAAAGTCCTGTGACTCAAGGTCCTCACAAAGGTTTTAAGGCACTCTGTGCTCTGCAGCCCCATTGCGCATCATCTAAACAGAGTATTTCTAACAGCGCACAGCTCAGGCTCACCCAAATGACATGGGATCACAAGGTACATGACTCTTGCTCAGGGCTAATGGCTGGGAAATCATAGCCTTTTGAGGCACACCTTATTCTGCATCGTCCTAACTCATGACAGCTGAAATGCCTTCATAGATGGCATTATTGTTGCTTCCTGGGTTCTGTTTTTAACTTCAAGATAACCAGCTGAAGAATCAAACCCACAAAAGCTGCATTCTCCAATGCAGCATTAAAGCCCAAGAGGGGTAAATTTGTAAATGCAGTGCTTTGTTTATTTTGGCTTTGGGGCCAGATCATTATATATAATTTATTGACCGAGGAATTTATAGACTGACTGACTAGCAGATTGTCAGTTTACAGGCTTCATGCAGTAGTGATGCAGGACTTTGTGAGAGAACTTCAGTATCTCTACTTGTTTTAAACCTCCTAAACAGCTTCAGTTAACTACGCTGAGAGTGACATCAATGCAAGTATTTAAATAAAACAGCAAGTACTTTTACAAATCCATGTGCTCGTTTAGTGTAAACTGAGGCTTCAGAGATTAGCTTCAGTGGAGCTGTGTTGATTTACAAGAGATGTCACACGTGTCTGATGCAATTTACTGTCCAGGAAAGATCACATGAGGTGGTTGCCCAAGACAACACAGCACTGAGAGTCAATGACCCAACAGGTCCCTCCAGTTCAATGTTCCCAAATGCCTTGAAGCTTCATGCAGGACCTGGAAAAGAAGGTTTAAACTTTGCCAAGAAAGTTCATGCTCAGCTGGATAGACATTTTGGGGTACTTTTATTTTTCGAAGATGCCCTCTACCATGATGCTCATCTGTTTGTAGGGATCAACAAGCTAGCGCAGGCATCTCCCTCTCCATGACCAATGCAGTTAGGTCTACATTATGAGGTTTCACTAGTGCTTTTTAACTACTGTGTGCTTTTCTAAATTGAAGGCCAGGCACACTGGTCAGCAAAATGAAAAGACAGAGCCCCAGGCAGTATTCAGTTTGTAAGTACCTGCCAATTTGTTTTGCAATTGCACTGTTATTTAAAAATGACAGTGTTGAATTAAAAAAAGTTTCAGCTGGGTATGGAACTTTGCAGCTCCACAGCAGCTCTGCCAGGACTTTCTATCTGCCAGCCCATAAATGGTTCTGTGACCAAGTCTGCCAAACTAAATTAACTGAATTTGGGGTCAAGTGGTATTCACAATCGAAATACTTGCAGACGTTCTGAGAAGCAGCAGCAGTAGTACCCCCCTGTACCTGCAAGAATATTGGAAATAAATTTTTAAAATATTTTTAATGGAAAAAACCTTTCACTGTTCATATGTACTTTTTTTTTATGAAGTTGAGCAATATTTATTTAAAAGTTGTAAAACCACGAGTACTTGGCATCTGCCCTCTTTGATCGCAGCATAGTTTAATGTAGGGCAGGGGCATCATTTAGCTACTTTTAGCAAAGTTAAAATTGGCCTTTTGCATCATTACATTTTTCCTTAAAACCCATCTGTATGTGCATATGCTGAACCACCATTTTATATATAAATACATGCATATACTTGCATACGTCCTTACGTCCTCGCGTTTTCTTCCTCAGTTCTCTGATATTGAGGAGAGGCATTAGAATCAAAAAGACTGAAAGTCTTTTTCACATACAGTGTGGCCACAGATGCAGTCATTATCTTCCTTCTGCCTTAGCTAGCAAAACCACTTACCATTTAGCTCAGACACAGGTACTGAAGCATGATTAAAGTCTTCTAAATACTTTGAGATCATTGTATAAATAGAGTCTGTAAAATGCAGAGAATTATCATTAGTTTATCAGGCCAAATTCTGACATCATTGTAGTTTTCCACCAAGAGAAGAAAATTATCTTGGCTTCAACAGCAGTTTTACCTCACCGAGGGCTGAACCAAAACAGAATGAGAAAGGACCTCAGGATCAGTTGAGAGGTGATTTATCTTTAGGACAGATAATTCTGCACTAATGAATACTGAAACACAGAATAAAATAGCCCAGGTTCAGATTCATTCATCTGTCACTTGAGTAGGTCACCCTGCAAAAGGTTGGCCAGTCTGTAGGTCAATAAAAGGTGAGGTGGCCTGTTGTTATGTGCGATGGGAGAATTGTGTTAATGAAGGGGATCTAGGGACAGACATTCACTCCGCTTGACTGTCCCTAGACCCACCTCAAATCTGCTTGGTTCTCCCCTTCTTGAAAATTGTCCTAGGACATGGATGATCTCGGGGGTCCCCACCCAGGTCTTCATCAACTCTTCCCAGCTTCCAGCAGGGTGAAGGGCATGGCCAAAGCACAATTGTATTTCAGCTGTCACCAGCTCCAAACGGCTCATTTTAGAGAAAGCCAGAATACATCCAGATGAATGCCTTTTCATCTAAGTAGGTCGCTTTGTCAGCAGCACTAGGGTTTTATGGAAATGTTTCCATTTCAAGACAAATGCTCCTTAGCCTGATGGTTGTGGTACTCTGTTTGGCATGTGGAGTCCTAAATTGAAGTCACCCAGCCTGAAGTACAGCAAAGATTTGGAATGAAAAATGTCAGCTCTGCTACAGGAGGAGAAGGGACTTGAAACCAGAATTCCTGTATGCCAAGCCAATAACTCAACCATCAGGATCTGGATCACACAGGTTTTGTCTGTGTGTCAACAAACCCTGAAAACAGCCATGGTAGGAAATTTCCAGTCTATTTCTAATCATCGCAAGAGGGAGCAAACTGGCTTTTGATTCCACGGTATCTAACTAACTCGTCAACCTTTGTTCCCTATTACTTACCCCAATGAATGGTTCATCAGCTAAAGGTTTATTCAGTTAAGTGCTTTCTTTCCTCCCATCTGGCCAGACATGTGGAATATTAGGACCTTTCTTTTTTCTAGCCTTATAATGTATTCACTATATGATTTCCATTGAGTTAACCTGGACTGCCCCAGTGAAGACTTTTTTTTTTTAATTGTTTTTTGGGGTGTAGTTGTGCACAGTTCACTGATTTCTGATAATATAAGAATTACTGGAAATGCGCAAATTTTCCAATATTTCCAAAGCACTAGAAAATTCCAATAACATTAGAATACCACTAGCTATTGGGAAAGAGCAACTATTTTAACTCACAAATATCTTCATATAGATGTAAACCTATGGTTTCCTTATTTGCATTTTCTAACCAAAAGTAGATCCTTCATGACTATAGGAGAAAATCATCACTGCATCTGGATGACTCATGTTCTTAAACGCTTCCATCCTGTTAAGTCCCTTCATCCTTCTGGCTGCAGAGTTAGTCAGAATGACGCACAGATTTATCACCTCCAGCTGCAGTGCAACAGTCCAGCGCATCTATCTTGGAATATAAGAGATCATGAAAGTCACAAAGCTGATCTCTTGCATGAAATTTCCAGGTACCAATATGTTGATAGAGACTGCATACTGTCCTTGAGAACTGGAGTTCAAGCCATAATACATACTTCTTTTTCATTATTTTCTGCTTTATTTATTTGTTTGTACGTACACACACGCACTCACCTAAGCAGTTAAGTTTAAAAGTATGAAATGCTCACGATTCATGTATAGTTAATGGCAACCAAGCATGTTTATCTTTAAAACGCTCAATGTGCTTCTCATTAGCAAAGCTCTAAAACCAGTACAAGAAAAAAAAGTAATTTAGCTTATTGTAAACAGTATCTATTTTTTTATAATAAACCCTTCTGATAAGAATAAACATTTATCTCCTATGAGACATTTTGTCAAGTAGAATAAGGAGGAGTACCCCCTTGCTATCTCAAAATGAGTAGTGTTAAGTGATCTATTATAATGCTAGTCATCCTCTCTGCAATGTTAAAGTGGGAAAGATGAACTGATACTTTGTGCATAAGGGAGTGTCACTACTCAATTTATTTCCTGCTTATATGCCAGACCAGATAAACAATCAGATAGTGCACAAATGAAATGGAGGACTATACGTAAGAAGTCGTTCACAAATTGGCTTGCACATGGAAACCTAATGCTGCTTCACCAGCCCTTTGCTGGTGGCAGCAGTGCATCCAGGTCCATGCTGGGGTCGCTGGACTCGATCTGCTGGGATATGAGGCTCCAGAGTCCCCTTAGTCCTTGCTTGCCTTGGTCCTTGCTTGCAATGGGGCAGGAAAAAGGGAAGTGGACAGCACTGTAAGCTGGATGTTAATGGACTGTGTTTTCTATTAATTTTGGAAGATGTCTCACCAGGAACTCCCAAACCCACCTACAGTCTTGTGCAAGTTCTAATGGTCTAGTCAGCCAATAAAACTTCTCACATAAAAGAGGTTCCTGGAACTTGAATTTACCTGAGAAAGTGGAAAGGGAGCTACCACTATTCCTGTGCCATCGTCTCACTCTTCTATTTAGCTCTACCTCTCCTAGCGTCCCTGAGCAGTGGCTCAGCAAGTGGAAGTGGGCCTCCTTGCTAGCTGTTCATGACATGATGTCCATGGGAATGCCTTTAGACTGGTGATTACATGCACCCAGAGTAGTTACCTCCAGGCTTTCAAAAATGACTTTCCTCCTAAGGCTGCAAACAGGCCTCCTTGTTGCTAGAAGGTTCATAAATTACCTGGGTGGCTCTCACACAAAACAGTTACTCTAGCCATCCCCAATAGCTCATCCTAACCTGTAATACTATCCTCAAAGGCATAAGAGGAAGGCTTCAGGATCAGTTCACAGTCTGAAAGAACCTAGACTACTTGATCAACATCATTATATGTTCATGTTAGCAGATTGGGCACTGGCCTGTTTTTTCCTTTAGCTGCCTGAACTTCTCCGTTATCAAGGATCAGTTGCCTGCCCAGATTCTCTACCCCATTTAGGCCCACACATTACATTACCGTACTCAAATACATGTCCAAAATATCAGCAGAAAGCCCAGATGAACAATCTAGCAAAACAGTTCCTCCCCCTTACCGGACTGTTACTGCCAGAGGCACCTTCTCTGCCACCCACATTCTTCAGGTGTGCCTGCTTGTCCATTTTCTCATTCTCTTTCCTGTTTCTCTCACAGCTCTTTGCAGCAAACACCCTAAAAATTCCCACAAGGTCTGGGAATAGGAATGCCTGGCAACTGGCAAGCACTAAAAAGAGTGAACTGCAATGAAAAGAAAGTATATTTACAGAGGTTGGAATAAACTAAAAGTTACAGTGATTGTTAGATCTACCACAAAGCTCACAACATTCCTAATGTGGTTTTACAACAGACAGCTCTGAGATCAGAGAACAACTGCCAGAGAAAATGAAGAGGTGGCCAGTAGCCAGGTAAGAATATACAGATACTTAGCACTTCCCCATTAACAGCAAGAGCAGCAAAACTATAAAATAGTTATTAAACTCTGTGGGCTTACAGCACCAAGAATGCTTTTGCTTTTCTGTCAGGATGGCTCTTAAAGAGGAGCCCTTACATAAAGGAAGGAGACAGAGCAAACTTTGGATTTTCTTGAGTTGCAGCAGCACAGCTGCCAGGCACGGTGGTAGGGATCTGCTACACAGGAGTCAAGCTGGACCAGGACATCACCATGTCCTCCTGGCATCATCACCATGTCCTCCTGGGTAGCAGCAGCTCTCCTGGGCAGGAACAAGGAGGCTGAGAGCAAACACGGTGCAGCTCTGAGCCGCAAGCGAGGCGAGGAAGGTAGCTGCTGCTCCGAGTGGGAAGGGAACCAAAGAAAGTCAGCTGCCTCGGACACAGCAGAAACTGAAGAGGCTGAGGATGTCAGCATAAATTAGGTGCTGGTGAAGAGGAGAGGGGGTGGGAGAAGGGAGCGCGGCAGCAGCACACCGCAGCCATGGCCAACAACAACCTGGTGTCAGCTGCACAAGCAGTGCGTGGGGAGCAGGAGGAGCGGGAACGGGCCGAAAGTGCGCTCCCCAAAGTACCTGAGGGAACATGCACGGGAAGAGCTGCCAAGGGGTAAACTGGGGTGGATTTCCAACATGTCAGCTGTTCCCTAATAACAGCCTGTGTATGCACACATATTCTTCCCTTGGGAAGCTCAAGTTAGCTCTCTGTCTCCACTGTTACACGTTCCCTGAGAGGTAGGGAACAATTCCTGTTTACCACTGGGTAAGAAAGTGCTCATGGGAAGTACCCGAAGAATTGCTCTGCATTTTAAGCAATTCATTTGCCTTTGTGCCCCTATCTTTGGCTAAATTATCTCTTAGAGCTTTCATCAAAGGAGTATAGCATCCTAAAGAAAGGATAAGTTTGGATTTTTCAGACCCAGTCAGACAAGTTTAAAAAACTAAAAATTCAGGAAAACAGCCATACAGCTTTCAGCGACTTTGAGAGTCAGCAAAAAATAGCAGGTAATTTGAGGAAAGAGAACAAAGGTAGGCAAGTAGTAGTTGAATTCCAAGCCAGAGTGGGATTCGTGTCAAGAAGAAAAAGCTGCAATTTAATTATTTGTTGTTGTTATAAATTGAATTGATTTTAATAAGTACATGACCTCTTTATATATTTGTCATATCCTTGCAATCCCAATATTAGCAGCTGCTCCCAAAGTCTAGCCCAGATAGCTAAACGTATAAATCAGCTCTTGCTTTAATCACCAATTATTTGAAAGTCCTTTGTATAAACTGGATGTGCAGAGATTTGTAATTAACTAAAAAAAACAGTCTGTAACACTTATAACCATTTTATGGGCTCCCAAGAGAGAGAGAGGAGGGGGAAATAAAAACTTATACTAGTCCCAACCGTTGGAGAGCAACAAGTTAAGCATAAAGCATTTGGCACTGAGCAGTGTGCTATGAAGCACGAGGAACACAGACTTTTCCAGATCACCTACACATTTCCAGATCACCTAGCAAACAAAATTTCCTAACAGAGGGGATCAGCTCAAAGGATCCCAAGCTGTAAGACACATTTCATAGAGAAAACTGTTAGCCAATGTTAGCTGTTTGGAAATGCAAGAGGTAAACTTAAGAGCAGACCTCACTTTCAATAGCAGGGCAGGAATGATACCTACATGCTCACAGCCCAGGTCAGAAGCTAAAGGGCAGAAAATGAGTCCTCTTTGATATATGCCCCTGCGATAAATGTTCTCATCTCCTCCGGCCTAAGTAGATGAAGTAATACTCTTTCACTTACCTGTTAGTTTTAATATTCTCTGCTGTCATTTTTTTCTGCTCGGAGTTGAGATTCAGCTTTGCTGTTCATGGGCATTCACAATATTCGTAGTCGCCTTAGCCAGACTCTCCCAGAATTCAAGCTACCAGTTCTTCAGGACTGATAAGCAATAGTAGCCTTTCTTAGCTCTGCAATTCAGCAAGTTTGATTTATGACCTTTACAGCAACAGGACAAAGTGGTGTTTCCTGCCATACCATTAGCCCATCATAGCTTTCAAATATAGGCTTACTTTTACGTAAATCCCTCACATTTTTTAGACCTGATATGAGTAATTTTTTTTTTTCTAAGAGGTGATGCTGATATATTTCTATGTCAGAAAAAAACATTTGGATCATTAGAAGATAGTATAACAAGTTATGCAGTAGGACAGACATCTTAATTATGGACACAAAACCACCACTGAGTAGCGGGGAATAAAATTTGTGCTGCTACATGACTGCTCTGCTTCTTGTGTGAAATTTATAGATGTGGAAAATATGTTCCTTGGACCACAAGAAACTCTTAGTACTGGGTTCCTTTCACAAAAAGAAATCTGAGAAGGCCCAAACATTTGCCATCTTGCTAAACACCACTAATATAGTTACTAACCATGATTTCAAGTCAAGAGATTTTTCAAACACTCTTCAGCTTCCATGCCAGAATGGGCTTATTGTTGGATCAAACTGAGTTAGAGTGAGACAGTTTATAGGGTTAGTTACTGTCTCTGAGGAAATTGCCTCAGAAATGGAATATTGAAACACCCGTTAGTTTTCAGTGATAGCCTCATTGATAATTACCTAGTGAGGCAATAGTCAACATACCAGATTTATCCAGGGGAAATATACTTTTTCTCACATGCTGTGGGCACTGCAGATTTGGAATCCACGATAATTGGGGATATCAGGACATAAATATGAAGAAGACCTTCAAAATGACTTTTAATGTTCATAGCCAGTTCCTAGGAGACTCACACAGATGCTTTCTGGGGTATTTGCTAGCCTCTCCCATTGGATCCCACTGGGGATACAGAGGGCCACAGAGAATGTAGGAGAGCTCACAGGCTACCAACATCTCCAGAGCAAGTCATCAGGCTTGCAACGTACCTGGGTACTGACTCCAAGAAGCTCTCAGTAGAGGGAGGGCAGCCAGCACAGCCTTCTGCTGAGAACACTCCCTACAGCCTGCTCCAGCACAAGCAGGCCAAAGGCAGCTATTTCAGGGCAGCAGTTTGCTCATGGCTGCCCACTTTCCTGGATACCTCTTAGGAGACATGGATTTGCCCATATGCGCAGGCTGAGTAACACAGCTGAGCTGGCCATGAACATTGTTCTGGCTATTGTTTATTGAGATACAGTATGTGAAAAGGGTGGGCACCACTTATGACAGAGCTAAAATTGCACAGATCAAAAGGAATGGGCAGAAGCTCCGTAGCAAGGCAGCAAAGCTAATTGTCCGTTTAGTGTTCAGCCTAGTGTGGGCAAATTGCAACTCCCATCATGTGATTGCCTGAAGATTCATAGCTCTAAGTTTCTTCCTCTGCATCTCCAAAAGGGCTGTGGATTCAAAACATGAACATGAGAGAAAAAGAGCACGGCATATTTAGTCCAAGGGGCTCTCCTGTGGCAACCTTAGCTCTAAACCAGGGCACTGAGATTATATGGAAAAAAAAAAAAACTACACAAACAAATATACAAAACCTTGCTCCACCATTGTCCATCACAGATGTTTGTTCAGAATCCAGCTTGGCTACCATAAGGTTCAGCTATATATACCTGGAGATGTTTCTGAACCAGGAGTCAACAGCTGCAAACTGTGCAAGTGGCATAATATCCTAGCAAAAACAAAGGCAAAATTAAAGATAGATGGTAGAGCTGAAGGGTGTACATGTCCTGCAGGTCACCAAGTAGGTAGGGCAGGGCCTGGATAACTCCGAAGAGCTACGCTTTGGAATTTGCAGCATAGACCTCAGCAAGAGCTAACTTCAGGTTTTCATCACCTTTATTTGTTATGATCACCCTGCAACTCACAATGGGGCAACGATATTCTCCTTCAGTGCCTTCCCTTTCAAGGTTATAGATAGCTTTGAAGCAGACAAAATTCCCTCACTATCCGATGAAGGAGAGAAATCAGGCCTAAACAGGCAATTATAGAGAGGTAAAGAAATATTATGTAGAAATACATCTTTCAAAAGTTGAGAGGGAGTATGGAATTCCAAAAATCTTCAAAAGGGTACTAGCCTCCTTTCTAATGTTCATACTTGATTAGAAACATAAAGAAAAGCAACTATATGCTCACCAATTAATGAAAACTATTGAAGAAGACTGTGAGAGGAATTATGCAAGATACAAATGCATTTTCTTAGCTGCATGTTGTTCAGGATAGTCTATCAAAGGAATTACTCAATGACTTTGCCATGTCAATACTTTTTTCTTCATTGTGAGGGATTGGAGAAACTACAGTGCCAGAAGAAAACAAAATGCCATTTTTCAGTAAAAGAGGAGGTTATATTATTATACTGGGCAGCTTGATTTTATCTCCTCCTAAATGTACATATTGTACTTTGCACAATGGATCCTGATCTTGGTGGGGTTACTAGATGCTTTAATAATAATGACAACAAAAATGACTAGCAATTAACAGGAAATTGAATGGTCCCAGAAATTACCCCCTCACAAGTCTGACTACTGTATCTAGTAGTAATGGAATAAATATTAACAAAAATAAATTACTGAACATCTGGAAAATAACAAACTATTGAGCAATAAGCAGCACAATAAATTTGTTCAAAGAAGATATGACTGCCTTTTTGACACAATAAAAAATGACTGCAGCACAGTAAGCAATACATGTATTACTGATACGTTGGCCTCTCAGCAAAACATTTGTTATAGTGCCAAATGAAATCTTTTCCACAATAACTGAATCAAATTAACTTTTTAGCAATAAATAATATGAAAATCAGAGCTGCTATAGGATAGGAAAGAAAAAGCAATACTAAAAAGGAACATGTAAAACACAGAGGTAGTGATGCCTCAGCATTCACTTCAGTGTTAGTTCATGTGCTATTTAATGAAGTATTTCATTCTCTTCCATTTAGATTCACTCGCCTCACAACTACATGAGATCTGCCAGAAGCATGTTGCCCTGTGCTGATATTTCAATTGTCAAGAAGTGAGATTTTGGAGGGTGAGAGCTATTTTACACTCACCCTATAAACTCAAACAGGCTCTGATTTTTTTTGCATAACGCTTAACACGCTTTAGTCATGATCTAGAAGGAGAAATTCACAAATGAAGAACTCAGGCTGGTATTATCTTACCACCCACCTGTATTGCCTTCCTCAGATTACTACCAATAAATCCACCCAGAGCTATTCCACAGTACAGCAAAACGCTTGACCATATGTTCAACTACTGCCACAGCCAGCAGTCACTGAACTTGAACAACTAAAGACACTCTTGCAGGTCTTCTTAATCCATTAGGTCACATTGGCTGCTCCTTTCTACACAGAAACTCAGGAGAAGTTCCCAGCTCATCTAGCCCTGAACTATAAAAGCAAAAAAGCACTTCTGTGGACTTTGCAAGTGACCATCAAAAGGAATTAGCATAAATTGCTACTAACTGGGACATGTAAAAATAGATGAGACCAAACTCCACTACTTGTACTGCAAAGAACAATCCATCCTCACACAGACCTAGAACGGATGTCCTAATAGATCTGGACAGGGAGCTAATAAGGCTAAACAATCCCTTTACAGCTTGGACTCTGGGAAGGAAATTTTCCACAAAAGCTTACATCAAACCCTGTGATTGAGGGTGTCAGAGAAGAGTGTCTTCTCTGCTTGAAGGGAAAATGTGGCATTCAAATCCCACTGTAATGGGGCATTAAAAAAAAGTCTGTTTCTGTCTTACCTCTATTTACTAACAATTTGATTTACAGCAATTTCTAAAAATAAAATAAGTACCAAAACATATGACTGACCAGTGCCCTATGGCTTTCTTCCTCATGTGGAAACTTCAAAGTGTTTCTTTAATTATTCTGTATAACATGAAATTCATATGATTACTGGCTCCAAAGGAAACTACTCAACAGGGATAGTAATTTGCTTTTTAGCAATCTAGGACATGCAAATTGGAAAAAAAAAAAAAGGTCATTTGGTGGCAAGGTGGAAAATAAAACATGCCCTCTATAAACTCAAAGAGATACTACCATAGCTAAAAACATTAGGCTACTTTGGCAGCTGACTGAGATACAGGATGTATTTGTTAGTCTCTTATAAACAGAGCAGTCAATCAGAGTCCAGGATTCCAAGTAAGAAAGGCAGCATATTCCTGACACTTCAGTTACATAGCACCTCATAATAAAATTCTCATACTGTTTGAAATCAACCTGAAATATAAACCTGTTCCTTTTCCTTCATTTATTTGTAGTAAACTTAGAGACTGAGGGTGGAAAACATATTTGGCCAAGTGAGATATTTAATTTGACCAAAAGGAAAACAACTCCGTTTTCTTTTATGTTAAATTCAAGCACACTGGTTTTTCTCTGTTTGTTGCTACGAATCTCAAAAATAGGAATGTTTCACTTCAGGGAAGTCAGAGTCAGGGTTTTTTTCCTACTTGGGATTTGTTTGTGTTTTTCACTGAGGGAATTGGGTGAATTTGATATGACACTTCATGAAGGATATGGGAATGGTAAACAGAAGTAAAAAGAGGGCCTGAGAATGGGACAGTCATTGGAAAAAAGAAACAAGACTCTTGCAATGGCAGGCATAAGGAGCTCACATTATTGCTGCTAGAAAGAGAAGAAGATTGACGGATGGTAGAGAATAACTGAGTCTTTTAATCACTATCACTGGAGAAATCCAGTGATTTGAACAGAACCCACCAAATTCCCTACAAAATGGGAGGTAACAGGTTTTTGCTGCTTCCTCAGGCACTGATGAGAGAGATACCTTGGGAACAATGGACTGAGGACCTGGGCAAACCCGGGTATCTGGAAGCCCCCAGGCCAGCATAACAAAACCACCACACTGGGACTCAGCAGAAGATGAAATCTGTGATCCCTAGAACCAGGAGAAGAAAGAAAAAAAAAAATGAAGATAGTGGGCCTAAAAATTAGAAGTGGGCCTAAAAAAAATCAAAGCACACAGAGCATGGAAGTAAAGAGGCTGAGGAGGCAATTTCTCATCTAAAAAGACAGTTGTATCCACCCGGTGTAGAGCACACATCTCTGCCAGCATAGCCCTGCAAAATGTATTCTCCCTCACACACAAGGCTCCCTTTAGCCACAGTTTTTAATTGACCACTCCCTGGCAGAAAGAAATGGATGAATGATGCAATGGTAAAAGGTTTGCTAGAACACAGCATCTTCACAAATACCCTAATTTGTCTGTCATTTGCAAAACCTCAAACTCCTCGAGGTTCACTTCTCACTGCAAAGTGACTTGCTTTATATAATGAAGTCTCAGTATAATAAAAACTGGATTAAGCTATTGTAGCATTTAGCTGAGCCAAATAATTCTGCCAAGTTGTTCTTAATACTTTTTAAATGAGAACACACCAAAAAAAAAGAAAAAAGAAAAAAGCAGAACAAGGGTCAGTATGGTGTCGTAAAGCACAGCAATGTCCTGGTGATGTAAAGGATATTGCAGTACAAATTGCCATCGGGAATGCAGATTCGGCGCTATTACTAACTGTGTGAACTAACTTACGTGCCCCTCTGAAGGAAACCTGTCGAGGGAAATACCTGACTCAGACATTGTACCGCTGGGTCCCATTCCATTAAGTTAGGAAGATCTTCTAACTTCAAAACAGCTGCCTGGAAATAACAACCCATTCAAATTGACAGCAAACATAACTCCTTGTGTCCCTTGACTGTATCTAAATGAGCCCGAAACATGTTTTCTGATTTACTTTGGCCCAGGCTGAAGCCCTAGTAGAGCCTAATGGGATCCTGCACAGACTCATGGCAGCACCAGGCTGCTAAGACCCACAAACCACCAAATCCAAGCAAGCAGCACTCAGAAAAATTCACTGAAAGAAATGTCTTCTTAGGCAGTTAATTTGGCATCAGAGAAGTTGCCTCAATCACAGAACAATCTGAGGTAATCAAAAAGTCTTATCCTGGACATTTCCTAAAATATTTTCTAACTTTCATGGCTCTTGATGATTATTTGTCTTTTTTTTCTTTCTGCTGCATGCTATCACTGCTCTAAGCCTGGATAAGATTAGAAGAGGGAACTGGGAAGATGAAACATGTGTCTGCTGAACCTTCATTTTCTATGTGAAAAATGTGTAAAGCTTTTACAGGAAATAATAATTCTTACCTTTGAAAGGATCCTGGCCTGTATTTTAGCTCTGCATTTTGACTTGCATAGCAAGGCTGGGAGTGCACACAGAGCTGTTACCAGGTCATGTACAGTACTGGAGTTATTTTATTGTTTTTTTGCCACCAAAAATCTTTACATTTCTGTAACCTCTCACAAAACTTCTCAAGGAACACAAGTCACATTAACACATTCACAGACATTTTTCTCTTTTATGACAAAGGGACAGCTAGGATCAATTAAATATGATGATGAAGGTCAAATCAGTGGTAGAAAATGTTGGTTTTCAACCTATGGTAGAAGGATCTGTACAGTAGATGTGATAGCTCCATTCCAAGCTTATATGTCAATAGGACCTCTATTTTGTTCTGGTCCTCTGGGCAAAATTCATGCTCCTACAGCAGGTCTCTTCAGCCATTTACTGGAAGACAGTCCTAATGTATTGGCAGCTCTGGCGGCTTGGTGCTACTGCATTTACTGATCCTCTTCCTGCAGGAGAAACAGCCACTGCTCAAGCACTGACAGCACAGCCTCCCCACAGCACACTGACAGTGCTCCGTGCTTCCTACCCCCTTCTGCAGTGGATGTGTCAATAATTATGATCCACAGTTTACTAAGGGTAGGGCTAATAGAAGGCAATAGGAATATTACAAAAAAAAAAAAAAGAGGCTCATCTGTATGGGATTCCCATGAAGATCCAGACCAAACAAATTCAGAGTTCAAAGCGTAAGCAGAAGAAATGGGTGTTTATGAGAACTGAATCCCGCTCTTCTGAAGTCAGCCTTTACGGATTGCATCATTCCTTTCCCAGCAGAAGGGTCAGCAGGTAAGGAAAGAACTTTAAAATAAACTTCATATCCTTTGATCATTATAGAATGAAAGCACCACAAAAATGTTGCCTTGGTATTTATAGAACAAGGCCCCAGTTGTTAGTTTGCTTGAAATTAGCGCTACATGAGTATTTCTATGCAAATATAGCAAACTAGAGCTTAGCATCAAATGTACAATCTCTGCTTTTCATTTTTCCAATTTGCTGTGAAGAAGCCCAAACTGACCAGCCAGATGGTAAATTATTACAAGTTTGGCACTGAAGTCTGGTCTGGTCTCCTAATAGAACATTTGTCATGGTTACATATTGTATCATGTTCTAATTTATAATGCAGTCTACGCCCATCTGCAAGGCCAAATTCTGCTCTGAGTTACACAAGCATACAGAACCACATTAACTTCAGCAGTGCTAAAGGCACAGGAAGGAGTAGAATCTGGCCCTGGTTCACCTATTCTTCAGAAAGTCTTCAGCTGTACTCAGGATGACATGACTGATACTCAACCCTTTAGATTCTACATACTTTGAATGGGAAATAGCTGTCAACTGCTTATACTCTTAATAGGCACAGCCTAAAGTCAACAAAAAAAATTATCTCCATTTCCAAGGAAGCAATTTTGTCAGCAATGACACAAGTAGATATTCATTAACTGCTTATTGGAAAGCCATCACCCAGTACAACCAAACCCAAAGGAAAACCATAGTTGCAGGATAATGTCTCCTGTCTTCCCCATGCAAAATATGTGTTGAGGCTTGGTTCTAGCTAAACAAACCAAATGACAATATTTTGGATCACTACAGTGAATCATCCCGGCAGGGAGACAAAGTGGCTTTCTTGGGGATGGGGAGGCAAAGACCACTTGGGTAGTCAGGCTCATTTCTAAGAAGTCCTTCCTCAGGATAGTTCTTCTCAAGACAAATTGAGGTACAGGTCTTTCCCATGTTTCATGTTTTGTTTGTTTGTTCATTTTTGCTTTAGGCAACCAACATTCCTAGATCAAAGGGGTTTTAGTCCATTTACATCAGCAGATCTCTACCTACCAAGTGCCT
>JAUBOD010000279.1:2203434-2219308 GCA_032353885.1 Nothura maculosa | reverse complement strand
CAGGGGGGTTGGACTAGATGACCTCTAAGGTCCCTTCCAACCTTACACATTCTATGATTCTATGATTCTATGAAATGCTCCCCTGTTTCACAATGTATCATTCCATTTTCTTAAAATGAAAGCAGTCATCAATTTACAGCTCAGAAAAAAAAATGCTAGGAACTGGGAATAGGAGAAAATACCTTGTAAAAAGTGTTCTTAGTACACAAACTATGAAACACTTGTGTATATATTGAGCCTAATTTAAAACTGGTAAATCATCTTAACTGCAATTGCTGCAGATAATGAGTTCTTCTTCTTATTATTATTTTTAATGGAATTTTTATTCTAGTTTTCTAAGAAAACAAGGCTTTTGCAGTCATCCAAACTACTCACTCTCTCTGATAACTTGACATTGACTAATTTGCAAAACTCGACAGAAGCTTCAAAGATATTAAATTTATCCACTTTTCATGGAAATGGGCAGACTGGTGAAGGATACACATTACATTAATGCAACTGCAGGGTATTACTAAACCCAAGAGAATCCATATGAAAGAGATGCCTCAGAAAACAATTGTGTTTATAAAGCAGATGAAATAACCGCCCATTTGTGTCCCTCCACAATTCCTTTTCTTCACAGAAGAGAACCACTCCCCAGTCTCCTTGTATGTGCCTGTCTTTGGAGAGGACATGACCACACTCCATCACCAACATATGCAAGCATATCAGAGCTGTGACTCAGAGCTTCTTTTAGAAAAAAGAATGAATTACATTATTCTCATTAGACCACAGGATCTGAGTGACTGCTAGGATGGCACAAGCCATGCTCCTCACCAGGCTCATTGACCTTCTGCTTCATAGCCCCACGCTGCTCCTTCCCCTGGGTCTACCAAGGCCTCCGAGGCAAGGCAATGTGCTTGGCCCAGCCTGGCTCAGCCTACAGAGCCCACAGAGCTCAAACCCTGGCAAAACAGTAATTCAGGCCTACTTCCAACATCCTTTGACTTAAAAAATCCTGAAGACATAACACACTCTGTCACCTGACACACTGAAAGCATTGGTTACCATAACGATGGGAGACATCCCTAGTGGTATTTACGGATACTTCCTCCATGGGAGCTCTTAACAGGTAAAATAACAGTGACTTTCTGAGCATGGGAGCAGGGTGTGTGCATTAGTCAGGCTGCTAAATATAACAGAGAGATTCAAAGGTCACCCACCCTCAAGATTGGTTAATATTGCCTAAGGGCGTCTCTGGGGTCTTTAGACCAGTTGCTGCAACAGCCACTTCAAATTTATAGTATTTGCTCTTATTTTTTTTGACTCTTTGGGGTGGGGGCTTCCTGTTATATTTGGAAGGGTAAGTATGTTGAGATGTTGGTTATTTACTGGTATACTTGGATGCCCACTAGATAAAAATAGCAATGACAACAATAATGTCTGTTGCTCTTTTCCCAGCGAAATCAGAACATCCTAATCGCAGGAAAGAGGGATTTACAATACAAAGGCACAAGTGACCAGAGGAGAGAGGTCACAGGAGAATGAGTTGAGGCTTGGTGTAGTAAAGCAGCTGAGGGCAGGTACTTGATTCAGTCAGAAGGTCACCAAAAGGCAATACTCACAGGACAGTGACCAGCTTTTCTAGAGGTTTCTAAACAAGTTCTTGCCACCCGCTCAGTGCAAGAGAAAAAAATAAAACAGCAGCTCATTCCTGTGCAAGCTATCATTGGTTGTGGGATGCTGCTATAGAAATGCATGGAAAATTGCTGGAGGCTGGACATGCTTCAAATCTGTCACCCAAACAAGAAATTCATTCATTCATTTTTAACAAGAAAGAAATTCATTGACAAAATCAAAGGCCCTTTACAAAAGCACATCTCCCATCCACTCATGGTCTCACTGAGGAGAAAGAAGGGAACGAACTGGAAAAACTCCTTTTTATTCTGTTACTTTGTGCTCCGTTTCAAATGCATGCAGTGCTAAAGAATCAACGCAATAAAGAACACAAAAACCTTGAAGAGATACAGTGGATGGATGATACTAAAATAAGCTGAAGAAAATGCCTATAGTCACAGAGTTCAGCTTTTATTTGAAGCCCATCAGGGAAAATTTAACCTTCACTCTCCTTTCACTGATACAAGCTTGAAAAATCCATCTGTGCACATTACCAAACCTCTCCAGCTGTGCACATTACCACAAGCCTAACTGTAAGGGTCAGCATGTCAGGGCTTCAACTATGCATGTGTTTAAGAGCTACTCTGAACTGTGCAAGAGTATAAAGAAGTATCAGATTCAAAAAACTTAAAACCAGATCACTGCTGATTACCTAGGAGATAAGATTGGATACTAATCCAGAATGGATTTCAGGTTCTAGCAAAAAGTTATGAAATAACTGAAATCTGGATTAGCAGAACCGCTGTGACCCAAATATAGAAACTATCTCTGTACCAAATAAAAGTGCAGCCCTTCATTTCTGTAAAGAGCTCATTTAATTGAAGGTGAGATTGGCTTTCATAAGGCTGCTCAGGTGTAAGAGGGGACCTACAGGCCTCGATATTCAGACAAGAACTCTGCCATCTCATTGATACAGGAGGGAGGATAATTCACATGAGGGAAGCTTGCAGGCTGAACATCTAGGGCCCTTCTTGTTGGGTTGTCATGAACTGATGACTCTTAGCAGCAGTTCAATAAATTGAAGTTAACAAAGATTTTTTTTTTTTTTTTGCAATTGGTTTTGCAATTTCCCCCCGGTCAAATTTAATGGGCTAAGAAATATTTCTCAGTGAGACAGTACGATTTCTTGCAAGAATTTTGTTACAGATTAGAAGTCAAGCCAATAGCCATACACAGGGCAGTTGATGAACCAGTAAAGTAACAAAATTTGTGGAAAATATGCTTTTTTTCCTTTGTTGAAGAACAACAAATCTGAGTGCCAACAACTAAAGTTGAAACTTAATGTACATTTAATTGTGCATATATGCAGCATTTTGTAGGAAGTCCATCAAGGTACAAAAACAGACCAGAGAAAAAACTAAAAGGAATGTAAGAGTCACATATTTTCCAGGCCTAAGTACCTGTTTTAATAGGCTCATAATTGGTACACTTAGTTAATAAAAATAGTTCTGCCAGGTTCCCATCACTTTCATCTCAATTTTTAACCATTTTGATATTCCTCCTGGCTATTACATGACATGCCAATAAAAAAAGCAAGAGTACAATAGTTTTCTTTGTGCTCCTTTCTCTTAATCTGCAAAACAGATGCAATGAGTGCACTAGCCACTCCAGATTGCTTTCAGCAAAAAAACATAACTTTGGCAGGTTAGTACTAGTTAAGGGGCATATGGTTTGCTATTCTCTGTGGAAAGATAGCCATAAGTCAGCCAGCAGATTCAGATTCTTATAATTAACAACAGACAAACATTTGGCTAAAAATTCATGAGGATTTTTTTTGTTTATTTGTTTGTTTTGTTTTGTTTTTTTCATGGCTTTCTAACCATTTATCCTTCGCTTTTTTTTAGCAAAAAGAAGAAAACCCACACAACTATGTGATTGATGGAGTAAATTATGTTGCAATTATCATAACGATGTCCTTGTTATTGTTTCAGAAAAATGTTTGTTTTCTACTACCACCCCCCTCTGCTTTGACATGAATTTAAAGATGAAATGAAATAAATCTAGATTATTATAAATCATAATTTGGGGACAGTCTTTTTTGAGCAAAGCCAAGCTGGCTTGTACTTTGCAACCCAATCAGCAAGGGAGAATAAAGTGCTCAACTAGTTTGATATGAAGAAGCTGATTTTAGAGGATAGGGCAGCTACCGAATTTGTATGTACTTTCCATTGCCTTTTATATGAACTACGTATGTGCTTCAAGAGCAGAATATGCCCTATTGCAATAAGCTTATTACAGAAATTATGAAGTTTTAAAACTTCACACTGAGAGAGACAAAGCACATCTCTAGCAAGAAAAACATGTCACTTCCTGGCTGATATGTTTGTGGTAGCACTTAGGCATGTGCTTGTCTTTTAGCAAAGCCCTTGAGCACACACTCAGTTTTACCCACTTGCCCACATGCCCAGCTGAGTCAGGCCACAGCGTCCCCAGAAAGTGCAGGGAACTTGCTTTTTCTCATTGGTATTGCTGCAGTTTCTTTCCAATTTGCAAATGCCAGCCTGCAGCAGAGGAGGGGTTTCTTCCCAGGGGAACCTTCATCTCGACGTGCCAGCACTGACTTCCAAACTTTCACAGAGCCATATAATTTATTCCACTGGCATCCCATCAAAGCTGCAAAGCTGGTCAGTATCTAGGGACCCGGGGTAGGTGCTAGGGTGCACAACAGGGACATTCCAAGCCAATTTTGCAGACTTTTGACTGCATTTCCCAAATCACCCTTAGTCTGCTGCATGGCAGGATACCCAGCTGGCCATTAAGCACTTGCAGCTTCCCTACAGAAATCAGTGCTCCACACAACCCAGCTACATACCCTACCATGCCAGCACTCTGGCAAAGGCATGAGCTGAAGAGCAAGAGCCATTTTGCTGCTTCTCTACCTCTCTAGCACCCAAAGAGACTGCTTGCTTTGTCCAACCAAATGAACCTGCTGAGAAGCCCTGGGCACTGCTGCAGTCTCCTAGTGCCCAGGCAAACTCCCCCAGAGCCTGCAAGTTGTCCTCCAGCATCATGCAAGGGCCCACGAGGTGTAAGAGACTCAGAGAACAGTAATTTGGGGCCCTAAAGGAATCCCTGGAACTTTGCAAGAGAGCTAATCATCTGTTCTTCCATCCATTGAACATCATGGGCAACTATGACTGTTTAGGGCAAGTCATTGGCAGTCTCACAAGGCTAGCACCACAATAAATTTCCTTTACACACTGGCAGCAATATGCAGTTAAATTTCTAGTTTTCTTTTTTTGCAAAACATGCATCCTATAAACACGAGACTAGTAAAACAAGAACTGACTACAGCTGAGGTCTCAGTGTCCTGTCACTGTGCTAACAATAATTAATAATACTAATTAGCTTCTTTCACAGGCTTTCCTACTCAGAACATTTTAATGATTAATAAAGATTTGGTGTGATAAGCACAGTAGAAAATTGGGAACATGGAAGAATTTAAGAACAGCCCGTACCAGTTGAGAGCACATCTCTATCTAGTCCAATGCCTCGTCTCTGGCAGAGGCCAAGAGCATATTTTTGGGGAGAACTATAAGAACAAGACAAATATATATTATAACTTCTTGATATGCTTTTCCAGTCTCCAGAAATCTCTACCTCCTGAGATGAAGATAAAGGGTTTATTTTATTGTTAATTCATGTAATGGCCTTCAATGGCTTTTTCTTTCAGTGATTTATCTTATCACTTTCAGAAGTCCATGAAGACTAGGAAAGTCTTGTAGTGGCAATTTTTCTCCATTGATGTCCAATATCACCCACTGGGCCTGATCTTGGACACTATTTCTTCTTACTTCAGCCTTCCACTATAAGCAGCAGGCTAGATACTAGGACTCCTTAGAGACCGGGGTGTTCCATGATTCAAAATAAACAGTCTAAACCAGGCTCCTTTCTGATTAAAGGGGAGTTCTCATAGAGTAGCAGCCAGACTAGCAGTTTGATGCCATTTTGACATATTGCCACAACTCAACAAGCAAAGTAAACTTGGCTCATTTAACACTGGAAAAGTTTTCAGGAGTCTAACCAACCCAATCTTGACTCCAGGAGCAAGTAACTCAAAAAAAGAGGAAAAAATATGCCTTCATCCCAACCCTTTCTATACTGAGCACTTCCAATAGCATATGTGAGGGAGGAGCGTGCTCACAGTCAGGAGCAATAGCCTGTGCAAAAACAGGGCCACTAACATATTTCTGTGACTTCTTGTACTCCTCTTCCTCCCACAGTGGCACCAGTCTCCCCACATGCCAGAAGTAGTGTTACAAACCTACTCCAGAAAAGATTCATTAAAGTCATTCAAGTAGCACAAACCCTAGCACTTTGCTGTATGTCCATTGCAAACATTATTCATATTCTCAATAGCTCATTAATTGAGACAAATCAAGATATTGCAATATTACTGGCTTTTTTTTTTTCAGCTTGCCTGATTCCAAAAGCCTAATGATAAAATAGTTGGTATTTTAGAAATGGTTCACAAAAGAATGGATTTTGAAGGGGAGAGAGGCACAGTTAGTTCAGAGTGGAAAAGGCTGGCCTTGTGATTTGTTAGCTCTGGAAGGGAAAGACAAGAACTAGCACAGCGGAGTCCTGGTCCCAGCCTCAGGCTCCATGTAGGCCTGTAATACTCCTAATAAATAATCATTAACATATTGCTGAACTTGAGCTAAGGTCCCAGGAGCTCTCCCTCCACAGCAGCCTTACAGTCCCCATAACAACCTTGCTAACTCATCCATTTCTGTCTTTTCCCCCAATCCTGTTTCCTTTTGCTCTGCAATAAACCATTCAGCCCTACCTCCTAAATCCTGTGCTCCTCAGGCCTCCTTTGTATCTGCTCCTTTCCCAGGTGGGCCTCTTCAGCCCATCCTCAGAGTGACATTGGCCACTCTCAGCTGCTCTTGTGAACTTGGGAATATCCCCCGGGAATATTCCCCATGTTATAGATGGGAACTGCTGGAAGATTGCAGCAAAGGTGTTGAGAAGTGCCCGTGGTTGGTGTGTGGAGGGAGTGAGGGCATGTGTTGTTGGTTGTCTGAAACATCTACAAAGGCTATTTCTTCCAAGCTTCTAAATCCCACCAGGTATCAGTATCTGTAAGCTACACTCCTATCTCCCCACAAAGCTGAACATTTCAAATTAGAGGGAACTGTCAACAAACTAACTGGGCTATAAACTGAAGATTTATAATTTAGCTGAGTGGAGGGTGGTAGAAAGTAGTAGAAGATTGCACCGAGAACTTGTAGAACTGTCTTGTTGTTTCTCAAGCTGTTTAAAAATGATTTGCTTAGAAAAATTGTTGCTTGGGGCGGGGGGAAATTCCTTTTTTGGTTTCACCTCTTTGTGGAAACCATTGTTTTAGGCAGAAAGCACTGATACTGTGTGTGCGACACAGGTAGGCCCACACTGTGCACACGCATGGGCTCCATGCCTGCAGAACTGGCTGCAGCGCTGCTGCGCTCTGCACCTTTCATCGGAGAACCTCGACTCCTCCACAGACTCTGCTGGAGATGGACGGGGAGCACTTGCCAAAGGCAAAATGAGAACAAAAAGCCCTTCTCTCTCCAGCCACTCCCTGCCTGCCTCCCTCTCTCTAACTGCGCAAAAAAACAGTAATTCTGTGTGTGAATAAAACATGCTTGTTTATGTACTTTTGGAGAGGAATTGCAGAATTCAGCTAAAACACACCCCTGGTCTGGGAGAACCAAAGCACAAGTGCTCTAACTTCCACTGCTCCCAGGCATCTCTTTCAACAGTTTTAAGCCATCCATTCATTTCCCTGAAGCTACTCAGCTGCTTAAAAGCAATGACATGATCAAAGTATGGTAGAGTAAACCTATTTTAAATGAAGATAGAGCAAAACTAGAACAACCGTGGCAAAGCCTAGCAACTCCTACACCATGAGTTTCTTTCGCTGACCTGCCTGCGTTCATTATATTTTGACTTATGTCAAGCCACTCCAGGAAACAGCTACACCTCGTGAGCCCACATCTAGCGCTGGGTTGTCATGGAGAGATCACATCATCCCCAGACACTGGGGCCTGAGTTCCCACAACGAGGCAGAGGAGAACAGCATGCCTTAAAGCAAGAGCCACAAAGTGCACTGTGCTGAGCCAGCCAAAAAAATGCCAGAAAAAAATAGGTACATCTCCATCTTGTCCCTCGCCAGGACTGAGATTCCACGAGCAACATTCAGAAGAATTGTCTCCTTTCCAAAACAAGCCAATGATTTCTCAGCAGTGTGGGCAAAATTGAATTTTGGAGCAAGGGGGAATGGGGCAGAACAAGAGAGATCCGAGAGAGAGAGAGAGAGAGAGAGAGAGAGAGAGAGAGGAAATACTGCATTTGCTGTTCCTGCTGGCACCTGAGATACAATGAGTTTTGCTGGCAGGGTTGTCCTGGTCCTAGAGTCACAGGCAGCAGCAGCAGCAGCACCCTGCTGAGAGCCAATAGAGATAGAGAGCCTTGGGAGCAGGGTAGCTTTGCCCTTCTCTTCCTCCACGTAGCCATGAGGAAGAGGAGGGCCACAGACACCTGCACAATTTGCCTTTGCCTGTTCATCTTCTTGAGGATGCAGTATGACTCTGACTGCCATCCGGGCTCCCCTTTTCCAAAAAAAAAGCCCTTAGCCATCTGGGCTGAGGTGTACAGCTGGGCACAGCTTGCTGCAGTTGGCTCTGGCCAAAGCACAGCAGTGCAAGCTGGTGCCCATGTAGGTCCTGTGGTGCCACCAAGCACGGGACTGCCTCTAGTTGGCCCATCCAACAGCAGCGCAGACATGGAAACACCCTGGTAGGTACAGGGAACATTTTAAGCATGGGTTTGATCAGAACAAGAGCACTGCAGGAGCACCAAGTTTGGGGGAAGATGGGCACAAGACAGAAGCCTGCAACTTTGGTCCCATAAAGACCATATACTGTGCAGTAACACCCAGAAATGGGATCTTACCTGCTTTCTCTATGGGAGCTTTGTAAGGGAGCTGCATTTTCAGCCCAAACTTTCATAGCAAAGGTAGCTAGCTGCCTCCCACCTGGACTGCCCAGTAAAGCTGTCTGAGTCTTAAGTATGCAGCATCAAGGACCGAATTTTTTTTAAACATTTCATGAACAATAGGCCTCAGTATTAAGACACATTGCTGTGCCTTTATATACACACAGACAATGTTTTTGGTCAATCAGTAACTATGAAACCTATCATATGCTCAATTTTCAGCTGCTGACCTGAAGTTACGTAACAAAAGCACAACATTCATTTAAGTTTATCCATAATATAGGGGTGTGTGGAGGCAAGGGGGTGGGGGGAACCAAAAACAAATAAGTTATTCTTGCAGATTTGATGAAAGGTTCATGGGCCAAACAGTTTTGCCTGAAAACCAGTAATTTTTACTTCATTGCTTAAACTTGAAACCAGCCAAATTGCGTGCGGTTTGTGCTATTGCTGTGAACAGCTCATATAGCCATACTAAGAGCATAAGCAATTAGACTGTCACAGCTATACATTAGCTAATAAGTACCATAAATAATCATATAAATGTCAGGTTCTTATGCCAGAACCTGACCAGTTCAAGCAAATCCAACAGTGTTTGGCACAACAGAGCATTCGAAGAATTTGTACATAATCTGCTTTTTTGCGAACCTTCTGAGAAGGAGCTATTTACATGGTAAGCATGTTTTTCTTCAAGAGATTATATTCCTTCCAAGTCAATTAACTACATTCCAATGAAAACAGGGAGAATTTTAAATAAATGATACTAGCATGTTCATAAAGAAAGAGAGAGGGCGTATGGGAACACAATGGAAACTCTGAAATTGTGGTCACTTAAATAAAAACCCTTCTGTGCACAGCTGAAAACATTTTCTCTCCTAAAATACTGACATTTTACCATGGGAGAAAGAAAAGGAGCATTAATCTTACAGGGGTTTTCACTTGTTTTGTTTGCCAGAGTGTCTCTGTTACTGCCTCATATTATGATTGCCATATTAAAGCCATTAATTACAAAATCCAGCGACAGAACAATCAGGGGGGAAAAAAAGCAAGAGAAGTCGTCTGTGGAACAAGAGCTGCATGAACTGCCGAGTGGAACTGCAAGGAAGAGGAAGAGGCAATTTTCCCTCGTTGAAGGCAGCACGGACCTTTCAAACACCTTCGGCAAGCCACTCATCAGCTCATGAGCCTGCAGCACTACCCAAAATACACGACAGCAAAACCTATGAAATGAAGATGGGGTTTGATCAGCCCTTGGGCAAAGTATTTATAGGGCTTTTTGCAGGAACCCTGGTTCAAGGGGAGGTGATCAGAAGACCATGCCACAAGCAACTTGCAATGCCAGTGGGTCCAGTCGACTTTGACAGTGTGCTGTGCCCACTGCCCCTACGGTGTGAAGAGCAGCTGCTTTTCAGTCAGATTCACTGAGTATTTAGCAGGGCACATGACAGGACAGGATGTAGGTGAGAGGAGGAAAATGCACAGCAACACGCATCCTGTCACCTTCATTACAGAGGACACATGGTCTGAAAACACTTATTTACTTTTCCGCACAGTTGTTTTGGAACATAGAGGAAGCTCCTAACAGCTGAATCCCTCCCTCAATGTTCCTTGGATGCACCGGAGTGGAGCCAGGCTGAGCTGGGAACAGTCAGTGCTCAACTCCAGTTCAAGTCAGTGCCTTCACGTCTCAGCAAATGGCCCATGACATGCACATGTCCTCTGGAGGTGCAGCAGCTGTGCAAATCCATGGCTGCCAGAATCCCCAAACAAAATAATAGCTCCTGTTTGCAACATGGAGGAAAACACAAACTATATAACAGGTTTGGAAATCAGCAACCTGCTGTGTCACTCAGTAATCAGAGCTGCCAGGATATATTACTGGCACTCTGGAAATTGCAAAGTCACAACCAGATCCGTGTGTTCCATCCTGTATCTTCAATGCACAATGTGAAACCTCTCTGCATATATCGAAAGACAGAGCCAGCTCTCACACTCCTCCTCACTTGTGACATTGACTGAGCATGAGTCATGTTCAGATGTCAAAAAGGGTCTATCCACACAAACTTGGAAAAAAAGAAATAGCTTTGCCAGTCTGTCGTAGGTCAAATCCCAGCCTAGATTGCTCTCTGTCCATCCTGCAAGAAGCCCCCTCAGAAAAGGGAAAACTACTCTTGTTATTTCTATTCCCTTAACACTATGCATCAGGGCCCCTTTATTTTAGGCACTGTACAAACAAATTACTCAAACAGTCTTTCCCTGGGGTGCTCCCCAAATAGGAATGCCTAAAATCTTTCATTTGTCTGGACCTCCCACTTCCTACAAGGACATCTAGTTACACCAGGATTTCTGGATGTGAGAAAACAGCTGAAGTTCTGCTTTTATGAGCCAAGCACTGCCAGTGATAGAGAGGCTTTCTCTGGGTCCCCACATCGTACCGTGCTGGGGTGGCTTCTCTGGAGGCTGCGGTTCCTGGTTCTAATCTCCACTGTGTTGACGACACCACGTGCTCGGCTACTGCAGGAGAAAGTTTGCTAATTGCCAGTGTCTGTGCTAGTGCCTGACAGACACAGCAGATGTCATGGCCAATTTTCAATTATGTGCAGAAATAAACTGCATACTCTGGGAGAGACCAGATCTTTCAGGATTTCTCTCCCTTTCCCCTCCCACCCCAAGATCTTAGGTGTTTCATTTGTGACAGTAACGAGTCACAGTGGATTACAGATTAATAGGAAATTCTGCCAGTTTAAAGCTTCATCTGGGAACTTCAAATTATCTTCTCTCTCATGCTGGGGCACTATGCTGTCCCTTGCATTCTGAGACACAGGCAAGGGCTCAAGCCCTTGAAGGACAGTGCTCTCCTGCACTGCTAACAGGTCTAACAAGGACTATGTCGGAGCTGTGGTCTACTGTTGTGTTGCACTTCAGAGTCTCATTGCCCATTCAGCAGACAAACTTTCACTGTTCTTGCACCACCCCCAGATTCAAACCAAAAAACGCAGGCAATTTTCAGCGGCCTGAGTTTTCCTTCATTCCCTTGATTCCAAGGAACTTTCACTAGGCAACTGTGATTCTCTTTCTTGGCCCAGCTTAAACTTATAAAAATCCTCTTCTAGCCAGCTTTTCTTCATCACTCCTCCAGCAATTAACTGAGCAGCCTCCTTGGATTTCTGCATTACACTCTTGTTTTCAAAACCAAATCTAATAATGCTTCCAGGAGTTGAAAAATATCATAGACCAAGTTAAAATTGTCTTTGATGTCTACCAGAAGCAGGTCTTCACTAACAGAGCTCCTAGCAATCAAATTCCAACTTTTTGTCAGCTTCCTTTCCTGATGGGTTGCTCCAAGGAAAGGTTCAGTTTCCCTGGCAAATACCACAGCTGTGTGAAGTGTTCTTAGTCTCCTTTCACATCTTGGTCTGTAAAGCTAAGTCCAGCAGAGCATCTATAAATTGGCCTGCTGTTAATTTATCTTGGAAAGTCTCATGTGGATATGCCAGGAACCAAAGTTTTCTCAGGTCCTCAGTTCAGTTGGGGCCCCTTTTTTTTTCTCTCCTAAGTCTCATGTCAAGAGTTTGAGCCAAATATGGATACATCTTATCCTACATCCTGATCTAAATAAAAACTGTGCTGCAAATCATACTTTCAAGATTTTCTTCTTCAAGCAGCTTAAGTAACTTTTTTTTTTCCTGAAGGGCATGTTCTACCATACTGTTAGATCTCATTTCTATTAGACTTGTTTATGGAAGGAGGAAAAAATTAATGACAACATCAGAGAGATTCTCTGGTGAGATCCTATTTACAGAGTATGCCCACAAAGTCCTGCTTCCCAGAACAAAGTAGAAAAAAAATGACAGCAGAATATTTTTTTGCTCACAGTTATTAAGTCTCCCCCTTCTGTCAGATCTGCTTTTTCTCATGATAACACCCATAGCTGTTTCTGTCTGTTGGCTTTCTTTTTCTCACATGTACAGTGACTGATGGTGATTTCAGACCCTCCAGTTCACAGAAAATACCTCAGCTCTCATGGCTTAGCTTCTGAAGGAGCCTCATCTCTTCTCTTTCTATTTCACCCTTTGGGGAGTTCACTTGTTCTCCTGCCAGCCTAAAGGAGGGCAGCAAGGCACACTCACTGCTTTATCTGCACCAGTGGCTGCATGTGGATCAAGGATTTTGCTTCAAGGTCTTGCCATTAATAGCTCAATATCATACCCCATAGTCTCCTCTGCATCTGCATCTTCTGAGGCCGAGGCTTTTTTCCATCCACAGTGGTGCGAAGGCTTTGCACAGCCAGGTCAGAGGGTAGCCATGGGCACTGTTGTGTGGTCAGATTGTGCACAGTAGTTGCTGCTAGCTAGTTTAGGGAAGGATTTTGTGCCATGGACATGCTGCCAGGAGTGTCCCGTGGGGCCTTGTGGCCAGTTTCCTGCTTGCTTTTCCCAGGAGCAATAGGATGCGAGTAGAAGGGGAGAGAAAGAGAGAAAGATTGGTGACTTCAGCACTGGCTTTGTACCTTCTGAACTGATCTACAGCGGACTCTGACCATCGTGCAATGTCACTACTCCTGCAAATCATACAGTTTCTCCAAATCTGCTCTGCCGTTGCTGTGACTCTTCCATCCCTACAGACTCTCTGTGGCACAGCCAGTTCTAAAACATTTCCTGTAACACAGTTCCTCAGGATATGTCAAACACCCCTGGACCCAGCATCTCTTAGTGTGTAACCTTTGAACATGTCTCAGAAATGTTGGTTCCAGACTTTTCTCTACCACAGCAGCAGGTTTTTGTTCTCCTTTTCAGGAAACTGCTTCACATCATGCCTATGTAGACATGTACAGGCAGACCTGAGCTCTTCACTATATTCCAAGATTGCTTCTTGGCCAAGTATGTTAAGGCAGCTATTTGACTTCTGGATAGGAGTCAACATGACAAGCCCATGAGGACTTGTCTTATGACAGGTTTTCTGGTATTCCCAAACACAAAACTAGAAAATAGGTTTTAACTTGCAGTCTTTCCTAAAGTATCTTACTTGGAAGCATCAGATCCAGAAGAGTCATATCATCCAAAACATTGCTCCCGGAAATGGAAAAGCTTTCATCCTGCTGTGAAAGTTAAAAAGAAATAAAATTACTCCTTCACATTATAAATCAGTTTGCCATTATGTGTTAAAATCTCAAAGTCAAAGTTAATCACCAACTGATGAGCTAGGTCTTCTCAGCCAAATTAGGTGCTTTTCAGAGAATGATTCATCCCACCATCAAGTAGGTATCCAAATTAGCGCAAAAGAAAGCTTCAGGTGGGCAGCTGTGATGCCACCTTCTACTCTCGGACATCTAAAGAACAGTAAGATGAATTCTACCTCCAAAGACTTTTCAGCTGACCCTTTTTATCAAGAACTTTCATTTTTTTAATGAATAAAAAAGTATTTTTATTCATACAGCACTCTAAGCTTGCACCTTAGATGACTGGGGAAGACTGGCCCTTTGGAAAGCCTGAATGGCTTAATAAAAGTGGCAACAGCTTCACCGTATGGCTAATGTACAATCTGAGAGTTCACTTGACCTTCTGTCACCTATCTTACACAGGTGGATTCCCCAATCAAATATATACTTCATCAAGCATCTTCCAGGTGTCTGAAGTACATATTCTGTAGCATTTCAGCCCAGATTACCTGCTATTAAATTACTATTATTGTTCATACACCTTCCAAGTTATACATGGAGATTTATAATCACATAAAACTGATAGATCTCAGTCCAGAAAAATCTGAATCTAAACAAAACATAGCAGCAAATGTGAAAAGACTGCTGTATTGGAGTTGAGGAAATGGTTACAACCAGTAAGGTTAATTTAATGTAGACTTTATATAAAAAAAAAGAATGCACATTTTTCAGTTGGTATTTCTGGCCCTGGCATTTTCTGCTTGAGAAGCTTCCTCCTGACCTGTCTGTTTTTATTTGCATTCAACCATTTGCTTCATTGGCGTTTCCCAAGAGATTCTAGGATTGTCGCAAACTCCCTGCCACTTTATTTTAGGCAGACTATGTGTTCAAACTAGCGGGAGCTGCCGCAGCCCTCACTAATCGCCAGGGAACGCTGACTGCACAAGGTGGCCTCCTTTGAAAGACCCCTCTCTGTTTCCCCACAGCTGGCCGTCTGGCAGAGGAGGGTAAAATAAGATGGGAAGAGCTTCTCTGCCTGCTGCACACCATCCACGGCAGCGCAGCAGTTTGTTCGTACATGTGCCGGAGGTGGAGGAAGGCAGCAGGCTGCCTCTCCAGACAGGAGATACTTTGCATCAAAAGCACAAATTATTTCAGAACTCTAGTAACAAGTTACCTAAGAAGGAGAGAAAATCCTAACAAACTTAGTTCAGTAGCTAAGTCTTGGCTCTCTGCAGATGAGAACATCTGCTCAAAAACAGGTTTTGCGTCAGAGAAACACAGTCTCAGTATCCCTCATTATTTTGATTAACAATATAAAATATCCTAGGCTAGGTACGATAATTTGATATGATCATATGATCTTGTTTTTTTCCGAGTAAGGTAAGAAAATATATTCATTATTTGGCAAAGAATTTCTTCTATAATTTTCACCCAGTTCTTCTGTATCCTCTCTGCACTTCTGATAATTCCCAGTCACCTAAATTCTGTTAAACTTATCTAATTCTACATAGACATAAACTGCCTGCAATAGCTGTTCATTGATGCTAAATGACTACTTATATTCTTATCCTAATCTTTTGCTAATAGTAATTATGTACTATTTCCTGTATCATCTCACACCAAATCCTGAAAGCAGGCCTAGTAAGAGTTAGGATTAAATGATACCACATCTATCAGACAGCTGTTCATGTATATGCTGATCTGCAGAAGAACAGTTGGTCAACAACTCCTGCTGCATGTCTTCTCCACCTCTCTCCACCAAAGTGCCCTGAAGATAGTGTATAGCACTTGGCCTTGCAGTAGCATGAGTGCTCACTGTGAGTTTTAACATGCCTTGGAAGGAATCAGAGCCTCTCTGGCCAAAGAGCAAAGGGTAAAACACTCAGCAGGACTTCCAAAACCAGCACCCTTCAAACAGTGCTAATATAAAGACATCCAAAATGTCCCTTAAAAGATGAACACCGAGGAGTAAGAGGTAGCCCTCAGTTTAGCGTTGAGTCAAGTCTACCTTGACTTCAGCAAGGCTTTCGACACCGTCTCCCATACTATCCTCACACGGAAGCTCCGAGGGAGTGGCCT
>JAUBOD010000279.1:2189211-2203334 GCA_032353885.1 Nothura maculosa | reverse complement strand
GAAGGTTGGACTAGATGATCTCTAGAGGTCCCTTCCAACCTTATAGATTCTGTGATTCTGTGATTCTGTGATATGATGCATGTTACTTTTGTACAGATTTCCTCCTAAGTCTCCTCATGATAGTCAAAGTCAATGGTTGCCTGCTCATTATTAGTATCCACAAAATATAGGGATGAAGTTTGCCCATAGTCCAAGGACTATTGACTAGTGGAAGCCCCCTCAACCACCCTTTGGAGGGCTTACAGTCTGAGGAAATCAATTACAGTGGAGTCTCTGTGGGATTTAGATGGTTTGCAGTAAATAAGGCCCTGGGCCATGCACTGAATGCTGAGAGTGAACCAGTAATGATGAGTTGTAATCCAAACACACTAAAAGGGGCCATCATATCACAGAAAATAGAGCACACAGATGTGTAACTGGAAACAATATTATATTTCATACATTTAAGCAGCTGAAATGGACAAGCAGTTTAATTCTTCCTCCTAACTTTTGAGAATTTTGAGAGTTTTTCATCCCAGGCTTCACATTTTCTGTTTTCTTAAATTGAAAATACAAATATATGTTAGAGAATTGTTAACCATCACCATAACCTTCATCAAACTCAACTCTGAGAAACAGCTCAAGAAACTCATATGAAATACTCTATGAAACTCATAAAGCAATCACAGAGTATTCAAAATAGACACATGAGAAATAGTTCATGGAAATGTACTGGGCTGGAGCACACAAAGTGTGCCTGAATAGCCCTTGGGAAAAGCATGGCTACACACTGTTTTGCAATAGAGGCTGTATTCTTCAGAGAGAAAGTTCAGAAATCAGCAGAACTACAGATTCCATCATGTGCTGCCATAGTATCTTTTTGTGGAAACAAATACGGATTTGCAGAAACTTATTCCACCTGCCTTGAAGGAACTTAGATATACAGTGCAAGCTTGTAACGGCTGACAATTGTAGAACATCAATAATTCAAAACCTGCATGACTCATGCTGCCCAACCCATCCCCCTAAGGTTACTTTTACTTAATATTCACAGAAGGCACATTGTTATTTCTTCTTCAAAAAAGTCATGAATAAGTTACCATTCATTACCCAAGCACTTTTTTTTTACAGTTGACTTCTTCTAAAAGAATAAGTAAGCATTGAAAATGCTGGTTTCCCAACCTCTTTAAATCTCTATAGCTCATTGTTGTTGAGCATAGAAGCATTATTCAGAAACTCTTGGTTTGCAGAAGACTGACGTTTTCTTGATTGCTTTTAAAAACTTAACTTTGTTTTGTGTTTGTTTTATAAGCAATATCCACCTCTGTTCCTAAAAAAAGTAACAGTGAAATAAGGAGGCCAAAAGCCAGACTAGATCAGTGTTCATGGTGAACTAAAAATTATTATATCAAAAGTCATACTTCAGATTACCAGAAAATAGAGCTGTTAAAGTCCTACTAAAACCATGCTTGGCAGATGATGGTTGATTCTCAAGTACTCCACTCTGGATCATTTCAAATGACTCCAACCAGAGGGGCTTCCTCTATCTACTATGGGAAGAAGAGATTTGTTTTCTTGTGGGCCTGCTCCATATGATGATGTGGAGTCTTTCACCAGTCAGCTGATTTTCTCCTGATGGACCACACATGAACCCACTGGGATGGACCTCTTTAAAAGCAGCATGATGCTTTTCATCAAATACCTCAGAAACAAGCTGATTTTCACAGAATTGGTCTACCTGGTTGAGCTAGAATACAATTTTTCAAATGAGATTTTCCTTTAGTTTTATAGAAAGTGGTGGAATTAGAACAAGATTAGACTGTAGTTCTACCAACAAGGCAGAACGGACCCCCGAAAGGAGATTTCCAAGCTGCTCAATTTCATCTGATTTGGCTCACTTCCTTATATCGGTGTTTGGCTGGAATAATGAATCAAATCTCAACAAAAAGCTGAGTTAAAACGAATCTTTTGCCTTTTGGCAGGGTAAATAGCTAGGATCAGCTTACCATCTAGTTTCCCCTATAGCCTTGAAGACACTCTTCAAGCATCTCCAAGACAGAGCTTATGTGGGAACTGAAATAAGGATGAAAGCAACGAAAGGGCAGAGCTGTTCCTCTCGCTAGTTTCTACTAGCGTAAAACGATAATGAAACTAAAACCCTAGTGCCACTATTTGAAAAGAGCACCTCTAAGGTCTGTTAGATATTCTTTGTTATCAGAAATCTTTTACTTAAGTAGATAGCTAGAATTGTGATATCGCCACCTTAGCTTCCTATTTACAAGACAAATCAAGTGGCCTTCAGTGCCTTACATGTCTGTTTCACAGCACGGGTACATTATTCTCCATGTCATTCTTTACAGACACTGCCCAGATGGAAGGAAATTACGTTGTTTTGCCCCTGGCACTCCTTCATCTCCTTGGTACCTCATGCTTAACCTAAGTTGAACAGTCAAACACAAGTCTGTGCCTCACACCTGCCCTGGTGTGCACATCCCAACAGGAGAGCAAAGCGTGGCCATTTGCCTTGTGCAGGTAGGCACTGCACACTCACACCACTACTGCACACACTGCCAAAACATCTGCCCTCAGGAGCTGGTGTCCACAGACACGATGGAGCCAAGGGGCACAGCAGGCCCTTGTTGAGGAGAGAGATCCATGTGCCAGTTTTCTCTATTTCTCTGACACATCTATTTCTCTTCTAAGGGAAAAGCTACCCCCATGCCAGCAGTTACTAAAGCAGTGCTACTGCACCAGAGCAAATCTTAGAATCATAGAATCATTATGGTTGGAACAGACCTTCAAGATCATCAAGTCCAGTCATAAACTCTTCAATAGCATGCTTCCTAAACCATGTCCCTAAGTGCCTTATCTATATGTTTCTTGAACACTGCCACAGATGGTGACTCCACCACTTCCCTGGGCAGCACATTCCAATGGTTTACTACTCTTTCCATGTAGAAATTCTTCTTAATGTCTAACCTGAACCTCTCCTGGTGCAAATTGAGGCCATTTCCTCTTCTTCTGTCAGCAGTTATTCTGGAGGAGAGATTGACTGCCACCTCACTAAAATCTCCTTTCAGGTAGTTGGAGAGAGCAGTAAAGTCTCTGAGTCTCCTCTTCTTCAGGCTAAATAACCCCAGCTCCCTCATACAGGAGACATCAGCCTGGGTCTGGGCCTAGCTGCCAGCCCTACTTCCCTCCATTTGGAAAACCTTGAAAGTGAGAAGGGCTTTCTACCCCTCCCTGAGACAAAAGAAAACCTAAATTTTCAGTTTGTCACCCCAGCCAAGCATCCGCTCCCAGTGACAAGACCATCCGAACAATGAGAGGCTATGCTTGTTTCCCCACTGTGCTCAAAATCTTCTCTTTCTTCCCCAGCATTGCCCTAAGTGATTTTTTCCCTCTTCAGCTCGTGTTGTGCCTTGTCAGCTCTTCATTGACACAAGTCCTGCGTCAGCCCATTGGCTCAGAGCAAGCAGAGCTTTCTGCTGGTCAAACACACGTTTGAAGCTGAGGACAGTGCTGAAGTAGCTGTACGCTTCTAATTGAATTCAAAATGAAATCTCATCCTCCAGAACATAAACACTCGGGAAAATCATCTCCTAAAACAGAATAAAGAAAGCAACAACAACAAAAACACAACAGAGAGCACCAACATTGGATTAAGAGATTAAACAACCCCCAAAAATGTTGTTACCAGTAAAATGCTAGAGACTAGTTGAGGCTTTTAGGTCTCCAATCCATTGCCAAGACCCAGGGCTAAGCGTGGGTGCTTGAATCCATCCGCAGAGATAGGATGGGCATGAGGCAAGGAAAGCACCCAGGGACCTGGAGGACTTAAAAAAAATTAAACTGAGCAACATACCATCAATACATGCCGCAAGCAACAGATAATTTGGTCTCCTAGCATGAGTAGTGCTTGAAAGTCTACACCATATAACTTTTTTTCGTTTATTTTGTTAAGTTTAGGTAGATATATTTTTTCCTAAGTCATTACACTTTTGTCCAAAAAGTCTTCCCCCACAAAGGTTAATGAGATCATTAAAATCAGTAAAAATCAGCAGTTTGGTATCTATTAGATGCTGCTCACCACTGAGGAATTTTGAAAACATTATGTCAGACAGTAGTACTAGGTACTTTTTTGACTACAACAGCTCCCATAAAAAACAGTTGAGATGTTTAGCGTCAATGAGAGAAAAGTCAGAGCAGCTATACAGAGCAGTTGAAGTATAGGCCTATACTTCAACTATAGGCCTAAAATCTCGCCTGGTGCCCTGCTAAAAAATCAATACTAAGAATTTACCAGAATGATCTAAGTCAGGCAGCCTGTATTTTCTCTGTAAGAGAATGTATATTTTCTCTTCTGTAAGCTCCAACAGCCAAGCTGAGATGAGACTTCAGTGAACTGATCTGTCTGTGATCCTATTTCCAGGCTAATCTTCCAGTATCTCACCAGAGATCATGTGTATGCAAGAGCCCATGTAGTGTGGAAAGTGTAGTAAAAAAAAAGGAGTCTTGACACTTGTCAGCTCAAACTGTTAATCAACAGTTTATATGTTTCTGAAGCTGTTTAGCTTTGCATAACATATTCACAAGTCCAGAAGCAAGTATTCAGTAGCACATAAGTGGGCGAGAGACCTCAGCTTCAAGGTAGGACCACAGAACTTGGTATTTCTACACCAAGTATAGAGCAGGCAACACATCCAGGGTTACCACATAGTCAGAGAGGTGGGATACTTGGTTCAAGTCGGTTTTTAACCAGGCACAGACAGTCCTTGAAGAGGGACTTCCACCAGCCAGTGATTATGGAAACCAAGGGCCCATCTTCTCCAGCACATCTGACTGTATGAAGGTGCTTTTGCTCCAGATATAGTCACCACTTCTATCCAGAGGAAGCCATTCATTACTAACACTTTTCCACAGATTTAGACAATGTTTTCCAAATAACAGAAAGGAAGGAAGGAAGGGAGGAAGGAAGGAAAATAGCCAGAGATTTCCTTTCAGGTGACAGCTCTGCAAATAGCAAAGGTGAGTGACCCCTGAAGCACTCTGCTGATGTACATGCAGGTGGAGGTTTTTATGACCAGTGCTTTGCACTACGTAACCAGTTTTTAGAGCTTCTGGACACTGTACATTACAAGCTCTGTGCTTCGAGTATGTACACTCTGTTGGGCCACACTTAGCAGTATACAATTTTACGAGCAGTGTATTCAGATTTTAAAAATATTGCAATGCATGTCTCGTGCCTTTGCTTGAAAGATCTCTAAGTGCTTTATAAATATGCATGAATCAATCCCCAGTGATGTGCCAGAGATAGTCTATAGACTGTGCTGAGGCATGTTCCCAAGAGTGAGGCTCTGCAAAAGCAATTCACAATAAAGAGGCATTATCATTGCCTGTTCTTTGCAGTTCACCTTGAAAAATTAGACATAAATTCCGTGATGGCAGCACTGTCCAGATTCTACAGGCAAAGCTGCCCACGTCAGAGCAGCACAGTAAGAAAAGAAGTATTTAGATGCACCTCCCAAATTACATTACCTTCCATGAAGACACCTTATTGCTTTATCACGTTCAGTACCCTCTGTCCCTCCTCAAAGCATACTAAATCGCATTGCTGCCTCCATTGACTAGCAAAGACTTCACATGAGAGCTTCTACTCAACATGCTGTTGTGCTGTTGCACAAACCCAGAATTATAAACCAGAAGTGCTTCCAAATCAAGTAGTTTAAGACCTTTCTACCCAGTGAGCTCTGTAGGTCTACAGTTAGGAGGTGTTGCTCTGAATTTGGAGATTGTGACACTGTAATCAAATAGAGAGAAATCTGTTCTGCGGCTGTGCAGCCAAGTGTGCGAGCCTGGCAGAAGGGGATTAAATGAGAGGGGTGTAAATTTACATTAGCTGGAAGTCTGAACAGGCCTTAGACATGTTAAGCAGACACTAGGCCTGTAAATAATGACACAGGCACAATAAACACACACTTGGCAGGAGGTTGCCCTTAGGACAAAAATTGTAGAGGCTCCTGAGATTTGATGGAGGAAGAGAAAATAACTGAAATGAGAAGGGAAGTACAATCTGTCCCCACTGTGTATAAAACATGAGACTAAACAAATCAGAGTAACCTTGAGGTGTGCAGGCCTCCCTGATATTTCTCAGCTTCTCAGCTGCCTGCATTTCACTTGCAAAGCCATAAATAGTGAAAAGAAAACTCTCCAATGTCTCAACAACAGCGCAGCTTCCAGGTATTCTATCAGCAAAAGCAGTTTTCAGTATTTACGATGGAGATATAACAGAAAAAAACATTGTCTTAATGTCATTGACCACCATAAGACTAAAAATAAAACCAATCTCCACCCTTTAACTTCAGTAAGTGAACCAATTTTTCCTACATTGGCCCTTTTGAGTCCCTTTCTCCGGTGGAGAGCTCCAGAAACTCAGTCCATTGAAATACTGCTATCTTTCTAGGACAACAGAACATTGATACAGTATCTAAATAAATAAGATTTTGTTTTTTAATTTTTAAGTCAGAGATTGCTAGGTGGGGATTTTTTGTCAACTCTAAGCTCAAGGTGATGACCACAGAGAATCTATTTGGTCAGCATTGCAGAGGAAGAAAGCTTTTGACCGTTTGGACTAAACATGCCACTGTTTAGTCACTGAGGGAGGAAAAGTGGGGCAATGTTTCCATCTACATGCACAGACCTCTGTTCAGACTGGAAGTGAAAGGACATCTATAGAAGAAGAAAACACACAGGACACAAGCAATAGAGAATTTCTGTATTTAGCATCACGCATGCACAGCAGTTGGAGTTGCTATGGCATTGGCCGCCTGTACAGCAAAACAGTGATGTACAAGAGGAGGGAGCTGCTGCCTTCTGTCACTAAGAGCAGTGGCTTTGACCCCTGGTCGCATAAAACTTCTCCAGTGTTATTTCTGTCCATCCAAAAACTATCTCACTTGGTGAATCTTGGCCCCTTGCCACAAGAGGCAGGGAAGGACTCTATCGAAAAGGCAGGGTTCATCTGACTAGGCCTGGACTATTTTTTCTGTCTCCTGTCCTCTGCATCACAGACTGCACACCTCTCCAAAACAGTGTTCCAGCTCTCCAGTGAAGGTTCCAGGCAACACTAGTCTCAATCTGTGCATGACTTCTGTTCATTCAAGAGACTGAGCCTTGGAGGAGGTAAGTATACCCAAATTACCTGTGAAACTATAAGCAGTATGGGCTATCCTTCTATATAGCATTAGGGATGAATTCATGTTGCTTCCTTGTCTTTAATCTTGGTCACCTCCCATGCTGAGGTTGCCCTCCATAGCCAGTTGTAGCCTGTAAGTACTTTATGAAAACCTAACTCTGCTTCTCCACTGATCCAGTCTCTTGTCTCCTTCCATGCTCAGCCACCTACAATGTACCCAAGCCTACTTTATACTCACTTTGTAGTACACCAGACAACTCCAGGCATCATGCAGCAGTAAGAGCACATAAAAGAGCCTTGCTGCTCTCAATTCATGTGCTGAGCACCACAACATTCCCTAGCTGTAATCCATAAACTCCTTAGCTTCTGAAGTCCTTGTCTGACATATGCGTTGGTGCCAAGTTTTCTAAATCGCTACTGACTACATGTGACTGTCAAATTTCAAGAGCTGCTAAGCAGGCCAAATACAGGCAATTTATCTTGGGAAAAAAGGAGCAAAAGGCATGCTCCTGACACTATGGCATCCCATTGCGAAATCACAAATGTTAACGCACCAAAATTTTTCAGCAAAACCTCTGTAAGACTTTTTTAATTTAGCATGAACAAAACAACAACAGAATCGATGTAACTGATCGAAGTAGGCAAATTTTCCCCAAAAATTTCAACCAAAATTGGATACTTGACCCAGGAAATACCCACTAAAATGGTTCAAGACTGACAAAATAAAAAAAAGGAAGCAAAATGTGGGTAGATCTATACTTTGTGAAAGTCTACGAGACCTGCCCATAGTGTGCACACACACACACAGACAAGTTGTCAAAACAGAGAATAATTAAATCTTCAGTAACAAGCATCATCCTGTTCTGGCACCATTTGTGTTCTTTACTTTGCCTGGAATCAAAGCAGCCTCCAAGGGCAGGAAGAGAGTTTGGAGCACTCCCAGTTTTCACCTCACTGGCTGTGAGGATGCTCACAGAGATGCGCTCTCAGGGGTAAAAAGCGCTTCCAAAACCAGCAATGCAGAAGGAGTTGAAGTGTCCCAAAAGCTAGGAGTAAGGAAAAACAGAGAAACAGAGAGGTTAGCCTTTTTTTTTTTTTTTTTCATAAGTCAGGCAAAAAATGTAGCATTTTTCTTTGAGACAGTGTCAGTTTTTGGGGTGGAGAGAACACAGTGTCAAATAGAAAAAAAATCCCAGCCCCTGTAATTAACTGTATGCCTGTGGTGGTCAATCTTAGCTGTAATGAAATGCATCCAAAATGTGAAACATTGACACAAGTGAAAGTTCAAGTAGAGGCTTTTTCTCTCCCACTCAGAATGCACCTGATGTCCCATAGCCCCAGATCTGAGGCCACCATAGCCACGTATTCGTGGTGTCACCCTCTACTCTTTCCCCACTCTTTCCCATTTTCCTTAAGAAATCAGAAAGGAAATTTTTTTAACTGGAAGGACTAGTATGAGTTGTTAAGATGGAGATTTTGAGTGAGTGGGAGAGAGATTCTCCCTGCTATCCTCCTCCCACAGATTTCACATTTGTCCTTTCTGCATACGAGGTACATGTGAGGTGGCACACAGACCATGAGCTAACACTTAAGAGAGGCAGTTTGGCCGCACTCCTCTCACTTTCTGCCACTAAGGTGAGACCTCACAGGTCAGAAGGAAGTGAGAGACTGAACCTTTGAGCAGGCTGGTAGACTGCCTATCTAAACGCATCTAGCACACCTGGCAGATCACCCTTAGGAGGTAGCAGAAGACAGTGCTGCAGTCAGTGTGTGCATGGTTTACACTACAGCCCTCATTCCTGTTCAGAGCCATCGAGCTTCTCTGTATTATCACAATCCTCAGCTGACCTGGACTGGGAATTCCTTCTTTAGCTGCCTTGTTGTAAGAGCAGATCAGTATCTGTGAGGAAGGCTGGCATTCAGCTTTGATCCTGGTTAAATATCATCAAAAAAACTCCCAAATTTCCCATTTGAAAGCGAGAGATTCAACTGGACTTACACCTTGCAAGCTCATGTCTCCACTGAATAGAGCAGTTGCACACTTTCTAAAGGCTCCTGTGAATTCTTAGATCTCCCTCTGCTCTCATGTTGTATGCTACACCAATTTATAGATCTGTTTTCCTCCCATTTACTTTGTTTAGCATCCCATTTCTATGGAGCAACTTCACCGTGCATAATGTAGCAGCTGCCAATAAGTCACTAGAACAGACAACCTTGTTTTCCACAGGGAAGTGTGTATAGTCAGAAAGAAATGAAGCATCTAAAAATAATGCCCTTAACACTCTACATGCAGCTGGTTTTCTCCAATTTTCCACTGGCCCACTGCTGTATGCTGATGACAGTATAAGAGGAGATCAGAGAGCCAGCTCAGTACTTTTCCATGCAAGAATGAAATCTCTAAGAATAACAATTTATCAGAGGAGCTGTGTCTGTTTGACCTGGCTCATTTTCAGCGATTAGAAACCAAATAACTCACAATGTATTGTGTTGACTTTGTGGTTTTTTTTATCTAAGAAGTGATTTTCATGTTTCATCAGTTCTCAGGGGGGGAAAGAATGCACATCTGTCTTCCAAAGTAGATCAGCGAGAGGATAATAACAAATAATGATAACTTACCCACGTGGAGTGCCTTTCATCTTGAAGGATCCCAGAGACACTACAGAGTTGGCAGTGCAGTCCTGAACTGAAAAAGTCACTGCTGATTCTAGTACGAGAAACAGCAGGACCCAAGGCCAGACAGCATCACTGCAACCCTGCTGGTAACCAGCTCGCCTGCAGAAAGCTGCCTATGCACTGCTGGGCACAGATGTGTTTTTGGCTCTGGAACAGGTAAATCGTAAGTTACCAGGGTTTGCGCTCTCTGGTCCCCTGGGAAGAAAAAGGATCTTATTTAGAAGTAATCACCACTCTTAGTCATTGCCTGATGAGCTGGCCAGATGAAGGGAGTGAGAAGTAGCCCTGTGACACAGGACCTAACCTTGAAAGAGCCTGAAAGCCATTAGAAACCTGAGAGTTTTAGTATCACAGTTTCACCTACTGAGATGGTCATTGCATCTGGCTATATCTGTGCTAGTAAAGTGCACAGTGGCAAGGATCTTGCACTTTGCTGAGGTCTACTGATATGGATGGGCCACATCCATACTTCAGATCTCCTAGCCTGCGAACTGTGGTGGCTTTACTCAAAATGCCTGTCAGGAATAGTCCTACTCCTTAGGGACTTGGTGATGTGCAGAAAATATTTAGAGTTGCTAGGTGCCCTCTGTCACCATCTCCTTAGGAATTACGCTAATGAAACAAACAAGTTGCAAAGACCCAAACATCCATTGACTTTATTTTGTTAACATAGACATAACTTCTGGCTTCACTGAGGTTTTCCATTTACTGCCAGGGCACTCTAGCCTCAGCGATACAAGTGCACACACAGTCAGGGAAGAGCTGGAAAAGGGTAAAAATCCATGCAGGATTTACAGGACAAAGCCTGCAAAACCAAGAGGGTGAAGTGAAGCAGCCAAGGGCGATTTCAGATTACACAGCTGTATCAGAAAAAGTAAAACTGATGCACCCAGCAAGAAGCCAGATCCATTTCCCTCCACTGCTCCCCTTCACACCATACAAAAATATTTGTATTAAGCTAATGAGAAGTGCATTCCACCTCTTTCCCAAATTGAGCCCTCATTACTTTGATGACTCAGAAATGCCAGGTGCAACTTCAAAGCAATGACTTTGGTAGGTTATTACGATAGGATCTCCAAATTAGATCTCGAGGATACACACATTAAACATATAGCTGTGAAGGATGAAAGTATGAATACATTGGTTGAGCCTCTGGAAACATTGCTCAGATACTCAACAGAGAATAGAAATAAGCCCACATGGCTTCAGCACTTGGGAATAACATCAAGATTCCCTTGGAGGAGGCCGGAGTCCCTAGCCAACCTAAAGGGAAAGGGGAAAGTTCTTTCCCATCTCAGTGGACATCTATCAAACAAAACGGGATACATTTTCAAGGACTCTGCCAAATTTAGATGCTGTGTATTCCTGCCTGGCTGTCATGACCATTCTGGAGGTCATGCAAAGGGAAATATTTCTCACAGCAGAAAGGCAATAGAGAGGACTGCATAGCAACCTACTCTTTCAAGTATAGTACATGCTTCTCCATTCCCTCTAGGAAAATCTTGTCTACGTGCTATGATGCCATGTCCCATCTTGAGTTCTAAATTTGTCCAACTCACAGCATCTGGGAGATACTCACACACACATGAAGAACCCAGTCCTGTGACACCGTGGGAGGAGCCACAGGGAACCACACTTACTCCAAATGTTTACCAGACAAAATAGCACTGGATACTATATATAAAGAACTGCAATTTAGAGGCTCAGATCTGCTCCTTCTGAAAGCAATGGCAAAATCACCACTGTCTCAGTCTGCTGCGACCATTGCCTGATCCTTCAGGAGACCCCGAGGAGAAGGAGCAGTGAGGGTCTGTGATTTCCTTGGCAGCAGAGACACAAAATGTGGTGGCAACACACGCAGCAGGTGGCCAACAGTCAGGCACACAGCTGCTGCAGACGCCCAGTGAGGCAAAACCCATTGAGAATTACAAATAAATTTAGCCTGTCAGAAAATACGCATGGTTCATATCATGAAGTTCTAAGTTATGAGTTGGGTGGCAGTAAAAGCCATTGTCATTAGGGATGCGGCTCTTTCCTCATCTAGCGGTATCCTTCCAGATGGTTCTGTGATACTTTTATGTAATTTTGCTTTCCAACAATCTGGTTTAAGTATCTCGTATATCTCCAAAGAACCCCAAGAACGCATTGCGTTATTCCTGCACGCAAGTCATAGGCCCACCCTGCGTTCAGCATTGTCAAGCTACCACCCAGACACAAATCAAAACTGCATTTAGGGATGGCAGAGCTGGTTAGCATTGCTCAAGCCAATCCTAACAATACCCCCTTCTTTCTCCAGAAACATCCGCCAGACAAGCAGCTTCATATCCTACTCTGTTAGCCTCCATTCAGCCAACAAACACATAATACGCTGCAAAGAGGTAATTCTTAGAACATGGGGCAAACCCTGACCCTCTCCACAAACTCAGAAGCTAAAGAACTATTCTTCACTAAGGTGTTCTTTTACTGCTATCACGGTACTTATCACTGCTCTTTTTCTGCTTTCTTTTTTTATACTGATCTCTTCAAGCTTTGATCTTTATATCCCAGAACAAAGTCCAGTGAAGCCAAAGGAGAATTTCTGAAGCCAGTATCTTTGCTCCAGATGGGACACAGATTGATCTAAACTGGATTAAGAGTGAGCAGGCTGGAGGGTTATGTGCTTTGAAACAAGTGGTTCTTAGAAAATTTGAGTTTGACCAATACTTTGTCCATTTTTTAAATTAGGCCAGGAAAAGTAAATATATTTTGCAATCAAATTATATTTGCATTCTTCTTTCATGCTCCAGTATTTTATAATGAGCACATATGGGCCTGAAGGCTTTTGAGGGAGTCTACTTCATATATAGATCTCCCATAGATTTCTGGGAGAGAAGTAAAATAAAAAATTAACTTTGATGGTTTGTAGCCCAAAGCAGAATTGTTCATGAGATCTGATTTACTACAAAGAAAGTAACCTTCTTGGTATCTACAAACTCTACAAAAATAATTTTTTTTAGCATACAATCAAACTGTCGTTGGCTATAGAAATATTCCCATGATTTATGATGTCGATCTGAGTATGCAGGACAGCCACAGGACACTGCATGAGGATTATGCTGCCAAGGGAGGCAAAGCACTAGCAGTACTGCAAGTCATTCCTCCTCTCATCTTCTCAGCAGGTTGAGTTCCTCAGGCATTACACAGGCTACATTGTGCTTGCTTGTCAGTGAGTGGGCGAGAGAATGGGGGTAAGAAGAAATTCTCCTCTGTGCAGGGTTTCATCCTGGCCTTAGGACTGTAACGGATGGCAGTGCTTGAATGCTCCCTCGCTTCAGCAAGGGACACACAGGGAATGGCCCTTTCTCCCCACCGTTGCTATCAAATCACGTTGCAGAGCTGAAAAATCATGCCATCTCCCCACACCTCCATGCCCTGGCACCCTTTTGTCAGCCTTGGCTTTTTGGTCCATAGGTTCCTTTGGCCTGGAACAATTTCCCCCGAGGAGCTTGTTCAATACCTGGCACACAGGGATCTCTAGACACTCACATAATACAGAAACTGATAAGAATCACCATGATGCCCAAAGCCTGCCAGAGCAGCTGCCGGGCTTGCACCCAGGAGGCAGAGTTGTGAAATGTCTCCATGGTTAAGTGTTAGGACATGAAATTTCCATTCAGAAGCCATTAGGTACGACTCGAGGCGGGGAGGGAACAAGAAGTACAATGTTTGTCCCCAGTAGGACACAAAACTAAGTCTCAACTTTCACCTTCACTCTGAGCTCATGGCTTGCAAGTGCTTGCCTTACTAATCCAAAGTTTTTCCTCCTCCTACTTTTGACATGGAAGAGGGGCCATCTATAGCCGCAATAATCCTTTTCTACATTAGTAGTCCCCAAACTCTGCCTTCAAGTAGAAAGTGTATGTCTGTGTGCTAAAACAGGCAGTGCTGTCCTTTGTCTACATTTCCCTCCTTTTCCCAGGTGCCACGGTCTCCCAGAATGGAACAGTTGTGAAAGGTTTACAGTTCCCTGCCACTCTAGGCAATAACTCAGGCTCAGTTCCCAAAATTGTCTTCCCACCTTTGAAAGTCCACTATCAGCAAAACCCTCCCTAACGTTCATATTCCTTAGACTTGACCTGAATAAGAAGGAGGGCCACTAGCACAAAGCTTGTTTGGTCTAGTGGTGCAGTCAGTAAAAAGAATCACTTGAAACAAAATCAGAAAGTCTGCTTATAACAAAATGAGGGAGGGAGGGAGGGAGGGAGGGAGGAAGGCAGGAAGGAAGGAAGGCAGGCCG
>JAUBOD010000279.1:2166326-2181265 GCA_032353885.1 Nothura maculosa | reverse complement strand
CACCTCCCTCGACCTGCTGGCAATGCTCCTCCTGATGCAGGCCAGGATCCCATTGGCCTTCTTGGCCATGAGGGCACTGGTGACTCATGGTTAACTTGGTGTCAACCAGGACTCCCAGGTCCCTCTCTTCAGAACTGCTTTCCAGCAGGTCGACCCCTAATCTCTACTGGTGTCTGGGGTTGCTCCTCCCCAGGTGCAGGACCCTACACTTGTCCTTATTGAACCTCATGAGGTTCCTCGCTGCCCAACTCTCCAACCTGTCCAGGTCAAAGACACATCACAACCTTGGTTTAAGTTTCAAATTTTCTCATATTTAAAAATACGTCTTTAGCACATACTTTTCCCTGCCCTGTACTACAAAGTGACAGCATTTCCTTTCTACTTAGCATTTTTTAAAAGTGTCAGGTTATAAACTCCAGAGACTGGAGCAGTCCATGGAGTTATGGACCAAAATTGCAAACGCAGTAGCTCAGATTTCTGCTAAACTTCCATCTCCACATGAACTTCTTAGCATCTATTTTGTGTTATGTGTTATTAGACAGGTTTCTTTGCCATCTAAGAAAATCTCTGTTTACAAATGTGACAGAAGACAAATGACCCAGATTTCATTTCCAAAAAAGCACCTTTATACAACTCTAGCAGCCTAAATGGGGCTTAAATATACTTTGCACCCACTGATTTACACCAGACAACCCAGAAACTTTAATATACATGAGCAGCAGGTCTCCCCAACTATTTTTTATTTGTGCTAGAAAATTATTATTTTTATGTTTGCTTTCAGCTAATGCCAAGGGTTATAATGTAAATAGATATGGTGGTAGGGAAGGTCTTAAAGAAGATGTAGCAAATTCATTGTTTGCACTGACTCTATAACATTCAAAACCAGACCTAGCAATTAATTTGCTTTGATAGAATCATGTTTTTCTTTATACTGTTCCACATATTTAATTATATACTTATCCACCTCCAAGAAATCAGAGTGAGCTAAACTAGGGAACCATTAACTAAAATACATGACTAGGAGCCAGGCATTTGAAATTCACTTATTGATACAAAACATAAGGCAGACTTCCAGCACAAGCCGTCCCTTGAGTTTAGTCTTTAGATCTATAATGAAAAATCTCTTCTCTTTACCCTTGTTGTCTTTCATCTCTTCCCAGGAGGGAGCAATCATCTTCCCAAACCCTCCCTTGTGATCCTAATTGTCAAAAGGAAAGCTTTCTGTTACTGCTGCATCACAAGGCTAATGAACTTACCGAAGTAAAGATTGTATCTGACAAAGATGGACTACTGAATTATCTGTTTACAGATTCCCAGTAGTGTGTTCAGGGCAAAGCACCTCCAGTCAAACCAGCATCATTGAGCAATTATCGGCTGGTTTTCATGAAAGAACCATTTGTCATGAGCTTGAGACATTGTCAAGTTAAAAATATGGCAATGTTTCATACTAGGAAGAGGCAAGTCCCGCACCTGGAACTGAATATAGACAATTGCCTGACTCAGGTCTGGGACATCCACTTGGAAACTGCCACTCCTTCAGCACAGAGGCTGATCTTGCTCTGACAGGTAGGATGGGATGCATTTTTGTTTGACTGCTATTGGCTTGAAGTCATAGATCCCATCCCAGTAGAGTGCTGGGATGAGAGGCCAAGTCCTCATTGTAGACTTACGGTGGGCCAGCTAAGGAAGTCAGGATGGTGAGGAGATGTGACTTCCAGTTGTACAGCCTCTGTTGCTGAAATACCAGCTGTTGACACAATGACACCAGAAGGAACTAGAACTCTTCCAGGATAGCTGGTTTCCCTTGTTAGGGGAAAGATTTTTGCTCCTGTAACACCTAGTATAGTTACAATCAGCTATATTCAGATAGAGCCCTAAACGAACTGTTCGACGTTTTGCAGAATCCCTCTAAGGTTGTTTTTTTTCCTAACCAAGACAGTTTGGTCAAGAGACAGACATTTGCAGACTCGTGGTTGATCCCAGTTTGCTTTCCCAGAAATTAAATAACTTTGGATGGAAAACAGTAAATGTGTGTGCCATGGAACTATCAGCACAGCACTTTCTGCCCTACAAATGTCTCAACAGGAGTTGCCTTAAGCCATTAAGGCTTACCAATAAACTAGTCAGTTCAAAACACTAGCCTCTCCAGCAAACACAAAGTCAGTTCTCAGCACTGGTTGAGACCACGAGGGAGCCAAGAGGTGAAGCTTTACAATAAGAGATGAGAAGTAGAAAAGAGACTGTGCAAATCTTTATCACTTCAGAGAGACCTGCAGTAGCCCTTAAGAAGAGTCTGTGTATGACTGTAGTTAGCAACACAGAGCTTGGCTTAAAGATATATTCAAAGGATATAATAATATAGGGATATATTCAAAACCAAAACCTTTCAGCTAGAGCTTTACTGTGTTAGGGAGAGGAAACATTTAGCACTGATCAAGAACACCACCTTTCTATGGATGCAAAGACCAGATCCTTTCATTGTTGTCCTCTCCTTGATAATATCAGTGGAAAATAAAAGTGAACTCTGCAGGCACAAATATTTCAAACCAGCCCGTGACAGGAGACAGCACAGCTACCAAAGAGAATACTGGACTGTCATATTTCTTCTGTGTCCAGCCAGAGTCCAGCAGTTCAGCAATAGGGTAACTCTCCTTTTGAATACATTTTTCAGAGCAGCTCAGCGACTCACCTTCCTAAGCCACTTTCATCCAGGATGAAAGATGTGTAAATGTAATAAGACACATGTGTTTCCATGGAAAATGGGCTAGATGCACATTTTGCAATGCTGAGACACTGATTGGAACCCATAACCTTGACATAAGCACTGAGGTCCTCAGGGATGAGTTGCTTTGATATTCACAGAAATGTGAATATTAGCATGAGCAAGGAGTCGCCTAAACCAGCCAATAATGAGATGACAAGTAGTGTCAGGTTCCCTAAGTCCCACTCCTCTCCAGAAATGGGGGACTTTTCAGAGGGTTGCAATGAAATGTTTCCCTGCAGAAGTCATAGCCCTAAATCCCTAAGTATTTGTCATTTACGCCCATCTATCTGGAGAAGAGATAGAAAAAAAGCCAAATAAGGAAGGTTCCCATGTCCCGTTTTCATCCAATATAGGTCTTTGGTTGTAGTCCTCTTCCAGGGCATAGAAATGGTAGCCACTGAATGTAGAGACAAGGATCTCTACTGCAGGCTCAGATAGCCAATATTACAGTTACATACTTATGCCTAACCCTAGCTATCCAAACTGTTTTAAAATCTAGACTTAAGATCCTAAACCAATACAACTATGATTCATACATTCCCTTTGGAGATGGTTAACAGGATGAAAACTTTGTTGAGGTGATAATCTTCAACATAAAATGAAAATAGTTAGTCCAAGAAAAACATCTAGATTCCCACTCTGGTCGGTGGACTTATAACCAGGTATCCTATCTCCTTCTGAATTGGAAACATATTTGAAGGAAAAAAAAAGCTAGAATTTGGTTTTCAGCCACTATATAGCTGAGAGAAATATATAGCTCTTACATGTTTCTAGAGCTCCTGAGCAGCAGCTGGGAGGCTCAAAGAGTTTGAAGAAATCTTGTTTCTTGAATGGGATGATCTGGACTAAGGCCAGTCAGCCCACAAATTCAAAATTAGGCAGATGTGATAAATGTACCAAGGTAGAGTCTAACACAGTTACAGCAGGATTTGGAAAGTGACATTCAAGATTTTTTTTCTGTGTAATTCTGCGGTATCTGGCAGTCAGTGTCAAAGGAAGCAGAAATGGAGTGTTTTCTCAGAGCTGCTTGTATTGTTGATAGCCCAGATATAGGAAAGAGAGGCGTCAAAGAGCAAGGAAGGCCAAAATTCCCCCATCCACCGCCACACACATATTTGGAATGCAGCTCAGCAGGGAGGCTCCCAAAATCATTGTTGGAAGAACAAAGGCAAGTTTTAGATGACAGACATTTCAAACAAGAGAAAAGTTTGAGAAGACCAATAAGAATAACAATTAGAATGGGAAAGGATTAAGTGGCCAACAGAAAACAACAAAAGGAAAATTAACATCTTTTCAAAAATCACAAAGCAGCTTCAAAAGCAGGGTAAGAACAATGAAAACCCCAAATTATGCACAGTTTAGCAGCAAAGCTCACCAAGCCATTAAGTGACTCCTGCAGAGAAAGGGTGTGGGGAGATCTTATAAGGTTACCAAATTCCAAATAGGATAAAAAAAATCTCACACACATAGCCTAGTAGGCAGTCAGTACCACTCTGTGCCATGATATTTGAGGGACATGTCTAAAATGCATTTTTAATGCTAATAGTTTTGCAAAGGGGGAAACTAGAAAATGAAATAAGGTACTAATAAAGTCCAACAGAGGTTAGCAAGACCCGCCATTAATGATAATGCATAACATACCTTGCTTTTGTGCTCACATCACCTAGTCAAAATTTAACTGTTCAGGCTGAAATTTCATATGACAAGCAATGAACCCAGGTGGAATTTTGTCTTCTGTTTTGAAATGTTCAGTCAAAATTGTTCTACTATTTCCAAGAATTAGGTTTGGAGGTGATAAATTATCTTGCCACTCTAAAGCAATAAATTCTCATGAACTTTCCTCTGAAGAACTTTACCACTCCCATGTCACTGGGGAAGATGACAAAATATAGCAGAGAGTGGCATTTTTGTTATGGTTGTACCTTCTGCTGTAAAAGTCCACATGAATTCAGACTAACTGCAAATTTTAGAGAAACTGCACTGCCTACATCCTTAAAAGAGACCTCCTCAATATCAGTAGCTGAAACATTTTCAGCAATTGTACTCTCTCTGCACTTACTCCTTCCTCACAGCCCTAACCGTTCTTCAGACTGTAGGTACAGCAGGCAAAGTGGGCAAGGGCTACAGTTGACTTTTCCACACAGGCACAAGGCTGGGCATAAGACAAGATGGCAGAAGTTGTGCTTTGCTATTCTTTGCTCAGCAGCAGTACTCTGCTGAGCAGAGAGTTACTCTACCCAGCAGTAGAGTAGAAAAAAAGACTAGGAAGAATTAAAAAAGAATACTGAGATTCAGAGACAGTGTTTGGAGGTCACAGTTTGGAGAACTGTGTTTGTATGTTTGTGTTGAAATATTTGTATGACAGAAATTATGACAATAGAATTGGGGAGAATGTTTGGAGACAGGTGAGGAAGGAGCTTCTAGGTGTAGGAGACAGTGGGAAGGGAGAGCTGGCACCATGAAGCAAAGAGTGTGCAGGTGGTAGCCACAAGGAAGTGGGGCTAGGGATCAGGCCCTGGCTGGGCAGGAGCTGGCACCATGGAAGGAAAGAGAAAAACAGCTAGATGGAAGGCAAACACAGGGAGAGATAGATGTGAAGCTTTGAGGTGAGAAGAAAGAGACAGAATGGGTGACTGGACTGAGGCATAAGGAGAGGAAGCAATCATGAGAGGGGAAGAGGAGAAAAAAGAAAAAGAGGTAGGGGATCAAAGTGATAGCTACATGTCACACTCATAGGAAAGTTCTTCCTCATATGGAGATGGAACTGCCTGTGTTATAATTTGTTTCCATTAGCCCTTGTCCTGTCACTGGTCACCACCAAGGAGAGTTTGGCCCCATGCTCTTTACATTCTCCCCTCAGAGAGAGGAGTTGGATCCTCCTGGCATTGGGATATAAAGAGCTTAGGGAAACATGAGTACGCTCAGGCAAAGAAACTGACATAAAGCAGGGAGGAGGGTTTGAGGACAGGAGCAGACCAAGATTAAAGAAGAAGCCCAAGCAAGGATATAACAACATAAAAATCAGGAGATGGAAGACAGAGCAATGACCTGGAGGCAGGGGACAAAAAGCGGTCATGGGAGATGAGAGGTAGATCAGGAAGAACTGGGACAGGCTGTGTATCAAAAATAATTCCTGAGGGAGGTTAACAGAACTATAAATTTGCCAAGTAGGGAGATCAGGCAGGCCCATGTGATCAAGCAAAGGCCTTTGGGAAGCAGAGATGAGCACAGGGCAGGAGACTGCCCTGCAACCTCCAAGGATATCCTGTGAAGCTAACGGTCTGCATGCTGAGGGCAGGTCACAGGATCACTTTCCTTTTCTTCTTAAGCAACCAAGGACTTTGCACATAAAATGACCACATCCAAAACCTGCAGCTAGCTATACAGCCCTCATTCATCCCTCCTATTTTGCATGTGCTCTGGTACAGCTTCTATCTCTTAACTGTTCAGCATTGGCAAAAACTATCCACAACATGCAATTCAGACTGGCTCTGAGGAAAGTTATTACCTGTCATGGTAAAAATGCTTCAGCTTACATCCTTAAACACATCCTCACTCACTTCCTTATTCATTTCCTTTTCTGTGGCACTCACAGCATCAGCATTTCCAAGGCCTAGGGACCAAAAAGTTTTTTCAGGAGCCCAAGAATGCAGACAGATGTTTAAACAGAGTTTTAAATAATTAGGCCAAGATCTGCTGGGGGCGTTTGGTATATTGCCCTACACATTTGTCTGTATTTGAATAAACACCTTTGAAAATCTGGTGCTCTGTGCTTGCACAACACCAATTCATTTATTTTCACAACACTTCCCAGAGGGCAGGGCAGAGAACATAATTCCCTTGTTAGGAAATTGAAGCAAAGAAAGTGGCTGGTGAGAGCGGGTGTCCAATTTGAAATGGGCAAGCCTTGCTTTCTGTGGCATATTATCGGCAGCGCTCCTGCATGCGCCTGCAAACGAGCCCCTAGGCTCGCAATTAACCCAGGAAATTAGGAACAGGCGATTCCCAAGCACCTCTGGCTGCAGGAACGCTTTTCCTGGGATCATGCACAGGCTTTGTGGTGGCAAACACACACCACAGCCTGCACTAGATGAGGCTGGCACTACGCTCCTCTTTACCAGGCAGCTGTTCTTGTACCTCCTGCAAGCCCATGTTTTGTCCTGTACACGTACTCCTGCTTCAGCAACACATGAGGAGCCCCCAGGGCAGGGACCTCCTGCACCACCCCACGCTTCACCTCTGCAGGAAGAGCCCTCTCCTGCAGCCTGCATCTTCTTGAAAAGCCCTACATGCTCCTGCGGCCTCCACGTCTGCAGAAAACGGGCACATGAAGCTAGAGCCAGCAGCGCTAAATCTGGCTTTGTGTAACTTGTGAGTGAACAACAGTCAGGACACATTAACCTTCAGGAGGAGAAAGAAAAAAAAAGCAAGCTTTAATGAGCTTGTATTTGAGAGCAGTGTACCCAGCGGCCTGGGCGTGGGATGGAGCTGCCGGACAGCTGGTTGTGTGGGCAGGTCTGGCTCTCGCCTGAGGAGTAACCGCAGGCAGGTTATCTGCTTCTCCGTGTCTCCCTCTCCTCTGCTGGAAAACAGGCATTAATATTGACATCATTTCTAAAGCACTTTGAGAACTATTGATGGTAGACGCTATCTGAAAGCGGGGTTTTATTACTGCCATTACACATAGAAGGTATGATGTGTAATCCATATACACACACCAATTTTAAATGAGGTACAATGTGTAACCCATAATATACACTGATTTTAAGTGACCACTGAGATGCTAGAGGCAACATGTCAGGCCACACAGCCCATCAGTGTGATCTGCTCGCGTAAATCCTAAATTGATGTCTTGAGGCAGCTCATCATCATGATCCGATGGGCTGAGGCCACAGGCACATGACATCTGAATTTATGCCTTAATCCCAAACTCCATAAAACTATCATATTGCTGGGATGCAAAGACTGTTAAAGCAGGAACAACCAATAGCGGGACATAAGACAGTGAAAGGAAAATGAGCAGATCAAGCTCATTTATTAACTTCCACCCACTACTGACCTGCAATTTACACCAAGCACCGAATTTACCTGTAATTTGCTCAGTGTCAGCAGAGCAGCTATATGCACAACTGAAGTTGATACAAAGATGGCTTTTTCACTGTTATTTTAAGCCAATGAATCTGGTATACAAAGGAAGGAGAATCTGCTACCTAAGTACAAAACTGGCTTCAGTCATTCATTTGAGAAGCCTTTTTCTTCGACCATCATTGAACTGACATTGCAACGATACCTAAAACCTTTTGAACTTTGCAATCAATTGCACCAGAAATTTAGATCACCTTCTCAAAATGCATCTTCAGAGAGTTTGTCCTGGATAACACAGCTTGAACTATGTTATATTGTTAGAAGTTGGTCAGAAAAGGATTTGGATGCAAATATAAACACCAGGAGTCATTTAATCAAGGATTTTTATTCTGATACATTGTTTGCAGACCACAGTATGAGATGCACAAATATATATGATGATATGGCCACATTTCAGGTAGTTAACCAATGGTGTAGTCATTACTTTGCCTGAGAAAAACTGTTATTTTCTAGAATTTGATTTTCCAGACACAGATGACAAAAAAAAGAAGTTATTCTAGTTGATGAGATTAAAAGAGGGATTACACAAAGATTGGAAAACTCCATGCAATCAGAGAAAATAATTTGCTGCTCAAATTTGCTACTCAGCAGCTTTGCTGCTGACCAGAAGAATTAATATTAATACTAAAGTCATCCAGCACTATAATACTATTCAAGAGCAACAAGCACACCCTTGCTGGGATCACAGTTCCATATATTTGGAACTAGTAATACAAAATACTTCCCAAAGACACCCAGGGCCAGTCTGGGGAATTTTCTGCAACAGAAGGTCATTGTGGCAAACAGCACAAACATCCTTTTGAAAAGAACAGGAGCATTTTCTGGATATTAAGCAGCTACACCAGCAAAGATAAAGACAAACAGAAACACATGCATCCATTCCAAGGACAGCCTTAGTTTTTCAGTCATGTCTGTGGCCTCCAGTGGAAGGAGACAGTTCCAGAAATAAAGCATCAGGCTGCTGCTGCACTAGGGAAGCCCATGTCTGTGTCTTTAAGTAACCTGCTTTCCAGTGAGCTTGGCAGAGAGCTGGCCTGCAGCAGGACTCAGGCCTCTAGTTAAGCATTCAGTCAAGAGGGAATCGGAGTTGAAGTGTTCATGGAGTCCAGGGAATACAAATCCCATTAGCAATCTGATGAGAGTTCATATAAGATGTTAAGTCTTGCAGGTTCTTCCGAGGCCCCCATGAAAAGTCAGTTCATGCCTTGCCAGCTGGGTAGCCCACAGGTCCTCCCTTCTACATGTGTTTCCCACAATGTGGTTCAGTCACCATGATGTGTACAAGAGTGACCTCCAAGGAGGGATACAAATGCTGTGGCCCCTTGTTAATCCATTCCCATGGCAAACAGCAATTCAGTCACAACACGGAGTTCAACATTTTTCTTTTTGCAGGAAAATACATTGATTTCTAGCAGCTCAAGGGCCACTGGTCACTTCCCTGTCTTGCAGCAGGCTGCCTGCAGCTGAGCTTCCCCACGTTTTACTACACTGGGTTACCCTTTTCCATACACTGTCAGTTTCACTTTCTCCTTGCAGTGTATATTTTGAGCTCCATAGCGTTGCAATGCAGACATGGGAGGAGGGAACAAGGAGGGAAGGAGGGAAGGTGGATCAGCCCCAGGGAAATGTTTTACTTCCCTAGAGATTAGGCTTCTGTTTTCTCAATAGTCCCAGTAAGGGAATCTAAATATTTAGCAGAGCAAAACTTAAAATAAGATAGCACGTACAGCACTCTCCCAGCCAAAAACATTACCCCTGCTTACCCAAGCAGCAGCCCAGATGCACTGACATAAGTTCACACCAACTTGTTGGTCGTTGCAGGGAGCAGAATAACAGTTTGTGTTGTCAGCCGGCAGCTATTCCATCACTCCCACACTCCATGAAAAAACACCTCAAGGGGCTCTTCTGCATTATTTATTTGCCACCATAAAGGCAAGGGAAGATCTGCTTCTCTGTTGCAGGAAACATCCATCACAGGACAGTGGAGTCCCATTGATTTCAACCACAAAACAGCTGCCTTGTGGTTGTCTGCCCCAAGCACCTTAGAGCCTTGAGTCTGCCACAAGAGCCTGGGTGTTGTGGCCTATGCCATATGCACAACACCAGCTACTACTGAGCTAAAACCTTCACAGCTCCTTCCATAGGCCCACACCTGATAGAGACGTCATTTGAGCGAGTGGATGTCCAGTGTATGAGGCTAGGAATTGCTGCTTAACTTAGAAAAGCATTTGAAAAGGTTAAAAAAGAAAAAAGAAGCGAGAAAAAAAAACTGTGGCAAGTTTGGAGCCCTTCTCCATTCATTTCTACTCATTCTGTAGATGTGACCAAGTCAGACAGAGTCGGTTCTCAGCTCATTTCCTAGGTTCAGCTACTTGATCCAGACTCAACTTGCCCACTGTACCCTCACAGTTCCCACATGCAGTCTATTACATCAAGGAAACAACATACTACAGTTTCATGCCAGGGAGTGCAGTTTCTGGGAACGATGCCACCAGTTCTTCTAATCAATTGTTTTAAGTCGACACTACTTCACCAAGGCTGAAAGTGCCACTCTTGGGGACATATGAAAATAATTCCTTCATTTTTAGGTCAAACATTGCCCTACAGCACCGCGCAGCCCACATTACAAGAAAAATTGAAGTGAGAAGAGGCCCATTCTGGTTTTGCGATGCCCAGCACAGAACACAGAGCTCCTAGTGTGGTCCCATCTGGAATGTCCTTTAATATCCAAATCAATGAGGCTTCAAGTCAAGAGGATTAGCTTAATCCAACTAGTTCCTCCCCCCTCCTTGGGGGTAAGGGAGGGGACCAGTAGTTTAGGTTTCAACCTCAAGTGATACCTCATTCATTTAGAAAACCCCCCAGCTAAGAGAGGAGATGCAAGGTCTCAAATTCCTTACACAAAAAAAAGAGAAAAAAAATCCAACATTAGCAAGCCATAATCCATTTGCCATAATAGCCATTTATCAGACCATAAAGAAGCAAAGAATAGACTAATTCAATTTTGTCTTGGTAAAGGCTCCACTATAAGTGAAATCTGAGCCTGCTATAGGTTTCTACTGGACAACACGAAGAGGATAGAGAAGATGGATGTCCCTGAATCCCAAGAGTCTGGGAGCAGCTTGCAGTACATGGAGCTGTACTGCTTCCCTTTGGTACTCCCACTCGGTGAAGGCCCAAACAAGACATACCTTATCTGCACTAGATCGTCCCAGCCGGCTAAGCCTTAATTAGCAGCTGAGCTTATTCAACAAAATCAGGTCCATTATCTCAGACAGCATTCCCAGCAATTACATCAGAAGACACACTGGCACCAAGGAGGGCCAAGGAGGAAAAGTAGGAGCCAAAATTGCCCACTTCGTGTCGCAGACCCTGGTGTTTGATACACAAATAACTCTATGGCAGCAAGGCTCACCTCTGCCTCAAAGAGTTTTCATGCACAAAACCAGGACCTTGGTTAAGCCTCTCTATTAGGCAGGTTCAGAATGAGCCAATTTTGATCTGATAGTTCATGTGGCTGAATTTGGAAACCAAAATTTAGGTTCTCTTTAGACAGCTGACATTCTTGATTTTACAAGGAGCAAAGGCTGACTCAAAAAATGCCAGAAGTAAAAGAATTTTTCAGTAAAGGCCTCGATTTTTATACTGGTACTTGCCTGCAGTTCCTCAGTTACTGAGCACAAATCAGATAATAACTCAGGCAAATTGCTCACATATAATCAGCCATCTAATTGGGCATGAAACTGACAGGTTAAGAATATGCAAATATAGCTGAAAAATGAATACACACATTCTGAAAAGCAGACTTTGTAATGCCTGTGGCATGAGGATGGCATCCGGTTAACTGGCAAGGTCTAGTTCTAAGCATAAACATTAAAATAAATAACTAAATAAATAAAAGCAAATGATGGTATTCAGCTATGGAATTCCCAAACCATTTCTGATATTTTGACTTTGAGGTGACGTTTCTTAGCCACAACAGCCCTAGTAACCTGCCTTCCTTACTGTTATCCTTCACATAGCATTGAGACCATATAAAAATTGCAACTTCAATGGGGTTCTTTGTCAAGGTACGTGCACCAGCTCTGCTCCATCTCCTGGAAAAGTTCAGAAAGCTGACCACCCCTCGCTGCAGTCGTAAAGCAGCTGACAGTAATTGCTTTTTCTGTCTTGCTTCCAAGCGAATGAGAACAAGGACCTAAGGAACAATAGAGCAGAAATGACACTTGTGAAACAAGCATGTTTTAAGTCCTGCATAATCAACTATGACAAATGCATTCATAAATGTATAATTGTTACATGGAGTTTGGGGGAGCTGGAGAGGTACTGTGTGCAGATTCACAAATCATTGAAATTAGAGAGGAAAAAGAAACAAGCCACCTGGGACCAGCACTGAAACATCATCAATGGTATTTCATTAATAAAAGGCCCTAAGGAAGCAACATATGGCTAAATGGGAAGATTCAAGAGGCTATTCAAGCCCAACTAACATACAATTGCATATTTGGAAATCCAGTCGTAATGAAGGCAATGATAAATGAGTGACTGCAGGCAGAAAGAAAAAAGGAAAGAAGAGGGAAATAGAAAGATCCAAAACTGAATTTGAAAAATGAATAGACTGAGGTATTAAAACTTGATGTCCTTTCAGTATTTGTCTACATGAGCACATCAGTTCAGACCAGGAGCATGCTTTCAAAGCAAATTTGATCAGCATTATTTAATACACTTCGCTTAGGAGAATATGGTCCACGAGATCAGACTTCATCTAAAATAAAAATGCTTGGAAATTGGAGAGTGTGGTTGCATATTCTGAATACTGCATCCTCAGCACCAGGCATTTTGTTTTAGAGACCTATTCCTAGTCGCCTTCAATGCAGCCTAATATATACATAGCCTCAGAGTCTCTAAATCATAAAACATGAATCTGAAATAAAATCCAAATCAGGAAAGGTGCAGAGTAATCTGGCCACTTACTCGACTGGCCAGGCTTTAGGGGAACAGTTAAGGCAGACACTGTAATTCTGGGAAGCTGAAAAATTCCTTTGCATCAATCTTTAGTGCTAAAGATGTTGAGAAGATGCCCACCACAAACATGCACTTTTCAGCTCCTAAAGCAGTCTGCCTCAGAGATGAATTTTATTTGTCAGCAATAACAGCTTGGGACAGAGCTCAAGAATGGGTCAGAAAGCATCCACTTACTGGGCCTGTAGTGGTAACCTTAATGAGCCTGAGTGAAACTTAGGTACAGAGGAACCACAGAAATAAGTATAATCTCATTACAAGCAGCTCCTGTTTCAAAGATTGGAAGGACAGCACAGGCTTGCATCGTTTTTCAAAAGGGCTGAAGATTGAAGATAAAAATCACCAAGCGTCACAGCTTAAAATGACTTTAAAAGAGAACATGATGTCCTCAGAAAGACCACTCAAAAATAATCACTCTAACAAATGGGGTTTCGGTCCTGCAAAATTGTATATCATCTGTTTCCTTGAATGTATTGATAAAGGCACTGGAGATGTGGCTGGCAAGGCTTTGCAGGCTCTCAAAAGGTTAAAGGCAGGAAATGCTACTAGGTACAAGGCATAATCTCTGCAAGGTAATGGGTCAAGATTTACCAGCTGACAAGCCCTGGTTCCTCACTGTGCACAGTAGTACACCAGTTAACACAGTGTCCATCCTTTGCAGGCACAGAATGACCCTGGGCTGTGAGACCAAATATTCTTATGCAGCAAAAATGATTTAAAAGCCAGGAAGCAATGCAGAGAGAGCCAACAGTCAAGTTTCCCCATGGCTGAAGGTTGCAGTTGGGTCCTTCTACTGCCAAATCAGGTCTGCTGCATTTAAGCACAAGCACTGATGATCTACAAAGAGAATTACACAGGGCCACAGCAACATTTCCAAATGGTGCATAGTTATTTTAGGTTAGTTAGGCAATAATATTTTCCAGAGGGCTTGAGGATAGCTATTTGATGTTGAACAAAATTTAAGGCTAATAAATAACAAACAGTGCAAAAGAAAGCTGCCTTTACTTGTTGCATAACCCAGCCATAACTGCATCAGTTCAGCAATGAGCATCAGCTCATCTCACTTTAGATGAGCTCAAAGTACCTTGATTCAGGTGCAATCAAAAAAGCAACTGGGATGCTTCGGCTGCAGAGGAAATAGTCTGCACAATAATACAGAAAATTACCGTTCTGTTTTCCTACAGAAGTGGAAGGGCAAGCACAGCTGGGAAAAAGCACTGGTCACCTAATTTCAAAGTCAGCATCACAGAAGTCCCTGTTCTTATCTGTTTTCTTGATGTCTTCTTCCATCTGTCCACTCAGTCAAAATAGGCTAAAGTAATTTAAACAGTTTATACAGTAGGGTTTTGCTGCCACACACTTTGATTGAAACAGGTTAAGGAGTATTCACACAGGCCATGTCATGCCATCATATTATAGAGGAAATACCTTCTGTATGTAGTGAGGTGTGAGATATATGTAGGGACAAGCTCAGAGGAGTGAGAAGTAGAAGAACAGGAAAAGACAAATTTGAATGCAGTCCCAGAAACAGGATAGATTGACTGTACCCAAAAACTGGAAGGCCCACTGTAACAAAGCCAACATATCCACTCAGTTATCTAACACCAATAATCATAAGTGCATTTAATGGGTTTTAATGTAGTGGTTGATAAAATGTTTTGAGTACTGGCCTTATGAATCAATCTTTCCAGGCTTACTGTGGTAAATGCTAATGCGTGAGGATCCCAAAGAGTAAACTGAGAACAGACGCTTGTTGAAATCTATTCTTGGACATTCTGCAGGGCATTTGTGACTTCTTCCAGCTGCTAGCACCTAGGTGTAAAGTGCTTGCTATCGGTCACTGGAAACTCCACATTATTGCTGACATCACTGGCAATATTCCCCTTCCGTCACTATACATGCCCTCGTCTTTCCTGAGAGCATATCTCAGGTATCATAGAATCATAGAATGTGTAAGGTTGGAAGGGACCTTAGAGGTCATCTAGTCCAACCCCCCTGCACACGCAGG
>JAUBOD010000279.1:2153296-2166014 GCA_032353885.1 Nothura maculosa | reverse complement strand
TCCTTCTTGCCTTTTTTAAAGACTGGAGTGACGTTGGCTTTCTTCCAGTCCTCCGGCACCTCCCCCGTCCTCCAGGAAGATGATGGTGAGCAGTTTGGCTATGACCGCCAATTCCCTCAACACTCTGGGGTGCATAAACCCCAGGTAGCAGACAGGCACGGGCCCGAGCACACAGAGATGAAGCTAAGCACTGCTTGTGGCCCCTGTGGCAGCTGTGAGGCCTTATCTTCTTAGATCTGTCACTCTCATTCAGTTATACCATGTGGGGATCTAGCAGATGTGCAGGGGACAGTTCAAGCTCACTAAGCACTGCCATAGGGAAGGGATGGAAAAAGAGTTGAAAGTAGATGGACGTTAGCTCTGCACATCATACTCCTATTTTTCATTCTCAACAATTACATTTTTTGGCCAGAAAAGGATATGCACATTGGGACTGTTTGTTTAGGGGGTGGGGGAAGCGAGTATTATGTTTATTGTAACGCTCTCACACAGTGCTGTATGTACTTGTTCTGTTAGCCAAAAAAACAGTATTCCCAAACACTCTTATGCACATAAGTAAACAAAGCTTAAAGTTACTAAGGCCATGCTTACATGATCACTTTAATCCCATACAAGTATATACTGCCACTAACTGAAGTCTCTTGGCTCTCGTCTTTACCCTTGAGGACATGAGCACAAGTCCGTGCTTGGTACCTTCATGCATCAAGAGTTCATGCAGCCAAATGGTGATCAAGATTAGGGAACTGATTAATTTGAAAAATAAACTTTTTCTTTTTTGTCAAGTAGGTCTGCGATTGGATCAACTCATCAAACTGGCACAGTATGCGACTATGTTGGCATTAATATCATGAGATTCACAGTGGAAACAAGAGGACAAGGGAACAGAGTGGCCCATTCAGCTTGATCAGTTGCTGAGGTGTAAAATATCTAAATTTGCCTGCTGACAAAAGAAACACAGGCACATATTTAAAACTGAGGTTGTGCCTCAGATGTTGAAAAGAGATTTGTCATGGTTTTAAATGCTACCATAAATAAAACTCTAAAGTACTCTTAAAATCTCTACAGCAAGCTTTACAGAAGAAAAATCCTTTGTATATTATGATTGTCTCCATAAAGTAATATTTGTAGAGTTGCAAAAAGTCATAAAATGTGGAAAAGAGAAGGAAAAAGACCCAAGATCATCATCTGACTACAGTTCCAACAGTAAAATTTCAATTCAGAGAAAGTCAAAACTCAGAATTTCTTTTCTCACTGAAGTTTGACATTCCGTTTTTTTTTTTTAATCTGAGCTACAATAAAACCAATATTCCAGCAATTTCTCAAGGAATGGGCAATCAGGAGGGAAAAAAAAGTTTAAGAGATATGTGGTTTCCAAAGTCAGTTTCAGGAACTGGAATATTTATTTTAAAATCTATTCTGTTATATGGAAGTTCTCTTCATATTTTCATGTTATTTCATGACTAATCAATAGAATTATGCACTGACTAATACTGACAAGTCATAACACGACATATTGTAATTTAAATATTCTACCATTGTACCAAAAAGTGTTATTTTTAAACTATTAAGGGCAGTTGCTGCTTAGAACAGATCAAAACATCTTTCTTTCTTTCATAGGGTAGTTTTACGCTTTGACACAGGAAGAAAGGAAGATAAAATATTTCAGTCAGCACTGAGCAGAAGCTACTGTAAATTACATTTAAAATAAAAGAAAAAATAAAATCAGTGATAGGATGTTTGAGCTGTGTGTCATATTGTATGTACTAGATCTATGCCAACATCACATACAGTGCCATAAAACACTTTAACAAAAGATACAAAATAAAACAGGATAAAATTAATCTGAAGTATAATATTAAAGGCATATAAAATTAGATCACTTCCAAAATGAAAGGCACAGCAGGAAGAAGAGAGAGCTGATGCATTTCACTACGCTGCAACCTTCTGAGTCCAAATCTGGCTCCATCTGCCTGATAAAAGCCATTTCCTCCACAGCTGATATGGTCAGCTCTGTGAGTACAGCAACAAACCCAGCTCAGAAAATTTCCTTTTCTTTCTCTTAAAAGAGGAAATGATAAAAATATACACTATACCAAACTCTTCCTTTTTTTTATTTATTTCTTTTTAAATCAGTATGGAAATAGTCATGCTTTTGGCCAATTGAAACCCTGAGAGAGAAGAAGCTGTTCTTGCAGTGAAGAGAGCGCTGTCCCATGACTGCTGTGAGGGTTGGATGCTTTCCAGGGTCCACGGCCCAAAACTGGGCAGCCCAGTTCTTGGGACAGCCCTCTCCTCCTGCCATGCTGCACAACCGCTGGTCGAACTAGTCTGGGAGTTCAGTCACCCCAGATTAGCAGTGGTACCTGATTTCCCACATCCCGGTAATCCCCTTGGAGTTATCTGGAATAAACTGTGATAATACCCAACTAATTTGCCCCAGCACACTGAAAATGCCAAGGTAACGCAAGTCGATAAAGAGTGTCTCCTTGACCTTTCTCCTTTTGCCAGGGAATGGATCTGGTTTTTTGCCTTTTTTAATTATTTTTTTAAAATTTCACTTTGCCACAGCCTCTGCAATGCCAAGAAAAGGAGGAGGGAAAAAAAAAGAAAAAAGAAAAAAGACTGACATGCCGCACATCCACTCTGATTGCATGCAGCAACTAAAAACAGCCCTATCCAAGAGGAGAGATAAAACTGGAATTCACAGCTGTGAAGCACCAAAAAGCAGCAAAACATCTCGCAGCCTCCAGGCACATGGAAGCACATTTCTCCAGGGAGATAAGGCTGCAAGCAACAGCCCTTCAGTCAGCAACACACACGTGCCCAAATAACACTCTCACACAGCAGCTTCTTTCTTTGTTTATTATTATTATTATTAGTTTGTTTTTATTATTATTTTTCTTAATGGAGAGCCTTTGAGCAGCCAGAACATCATTGCAGATTTGATGTAGTGAGGTTTGAACCAGGCTTTTCGTTGGGGCATAGCGAAATGCAGTGGCCATCCTTTCCTCAAGAGCCAGCACTCATCAAACTGGCATCTGGAGAGATTAAAAACACAAAAAGCAGAACAAAAAGATGAAACATTTTTTTAAAAATGAAGGGTATTTCAGATGCTTGGGCCAAACAAGCAGGCAGTATTTCCCTGGTTCCCCGTTGCGGAGGCCAGGGCTCCCTTATGGCCCCCACTCCCCTCATGGCCACCACAACCTGCCACCCACTAACAGTCCCACCTTGGGTTTTTGGATGACCCCCCAAAATCCCCAGGCACCCGGCAGGAGCACCCTGCCCTGCTCCTTCTATACAGGGAGCCTGAATTAGGCCTGGCCTATCTCAGCTCATGGTAGATTATGGAGGCATTTTAAAACCAAACAAGAGACAGAGAAGTTAGAGATGGGTATCTCAGCTGAGTCTCCCTGAAATGGCTGCAAGCTCCTCTAGCAGAGCTACTCGGAGGGAGAAACATGAGGCATTTTGGGCACCCACCACACTCATGCCACCATGTCTTTAGAAACGAAAGAAATTCAGTTAGTGAAGAGGAGACACAACAAAAATCAGCTTCGTCACCGAAGGAAGCCCCAAGCTGCCGTGCTCAGGCTTGGGGAACCGGTGCTGGAGAAGGCCCTACTGCTGGCGAAGGCCACATCAGGTGGCCAAAATGAAATCCCGTATCTCCCCAGAAGAAACGTTTGTTTGAAGCTGAAAGATACCAGATCTGTATCTTATTGTGATACTCAGTTTAACAGGAAGCCGTTTCATTAATACATATCAAAAGAGGAGAGCGCTTACTAATGTCACCCCATCTCCTCACTTCACAGCAAATCCTACCCCAAGCACGGCCTTGAGGGGAGAGAAAAGCGTGAGGGCATGGTGCCACAACCCCCAAGCAACCCAGCAATACGTGAAGGGAAACTGTGGGATCTGGTTTCAAAATAAGTAGCTAGTTTCACACTTTCCTAACCTATAAAGGTCATCTTACTTACAACAGAACATGTGCACATGCAGCCTTTCATCCCAAGCGGTTTTCGGATAGTTTTGTAAACGCTCCCCCTGGTTCTGCAAAATCATTTGTGCACAGAATGCACACTGTGCTTTTCTGTCTGCTCCTGAGCTGCAGCTGCCCAGCAGAGGAAACGTAACCTATTTTTTAATGCAGCAGTGAAAGGTGGGAGATTAAGGAAAAAAACATGCTGTTGTGCATCTCCATGGCCCTTGTTGGGTCTCAGGACATATTAGCTGTTGAGTATCCACCACAGAGAGCTACATGGATCTCTTGTCCAAAGAGCTACAGCCATATGGGAGCTGCAGTGACACAAGCTTCATGCAAGAATTACACAGGTGCTCAGGTTCTGGCCCTGAGATCTTGAGGGTTTCTCATGCTATCCTGCAGCTGGTCCATTCCCAGGCAATTTTCCACACCAGTGTGGAAGATGAATGAATGCTCCTTGAGCAGGTTCCTGTGGCAGTTAGTACTAACCAGAGTATGATCCTCAGTCTGTTGACAGTCAGTGCTTGTACAGCTGGCTGCAGGGCACCGAGCAACACAGAAATGGAGGCTTGTGAAATGACAACTGCAATGCTAGGCAGCTATGCAGAAGCTGGAGGCACTGAGTGGGCAAGAAGCAGAAAAGCCAGGAAATACAGGCTCAGGGGCTATGGGATGACACCATGGGAATACCATAACTTGGATCATGTGTTTATGGATCATGTTCTTACAGTCCAAGGTATCTAGATTTTGGTTAACTCCTTGCTGTCAAGCAGGCAGTTGGACAATCTTTGCTTTACAGTGGAAATAAGGCTCAATTATGAGTCCTCCAGCCAAGTAAACCTAGTTTTCAAAAGGACAACTATAAGGCTGGGTTCAAAAGTTCAGCAGTTCAGCTTAAGGAAAGCAAGAGTAATGATCTGAGGCAGAAGAGTGAGTTTTTGCTAGATTGAGATTCAAGGATATTAGATGGAAAAACAAGATCCTCACCTTTTATGATGGAGATTCCTGCAACTAGAGCTATTTTTTTTTTAAAGTGCATCCCACAGCATCTCCATCTCCAGAGGTTTTCTTGGCCACACCAGACCTAATACATAACAATTTGCCCTTGCTCATGCACTGGAGGCTGACAAAGCTCTTTATAGCAAACTGAAAGCAGTGGACCATACAAGGGCTTTCAAAGTCAGGCAGATCACTCTGCTGCAGTAAATGTGCTGCTCTGGTCACCCTGACTTTGCCCACATTGTCAAGGCAGCTGGACCTGAATCCAGATTTGAGTTTAAAGATTAGTGGTATGACCTGGTAGGGTCAAAAGTGTCTAAAAGAGCAGAGCTTGAATACAATCTAACCCCCTCCTGCACCTAATCTTCCTTGCTTGGAAAGAGCTGCAAAATGCCACATTCCAGTCACCAGAGAAAATCAACAGAGGGAATATGAGCAGGGGACTGAGGTTAAAGTCAGCCTGAAGTAAGCAGACAGCACATACATCATCTGTGCTTATTCCTTTTGATCTCAAACAATTTGTGCACAGTTTAGAAAATCAGGTATGAGAGTACTCAAGACCATAATTTGGCTGAGTTTTCTATAATGTATCTATACTTCATTTTTTTCCTCATTCTCACTTGAATAGTTTTTTCTTTAGACCACTAGCCAATTTTGAACAAGCAGTTTTTCAAACTATTATTTTCCTTTTCTTTAAGTCTCCCCATTCTTCCTTCTTTGAAAAATGTCAGAGAAGGACATTATTTTCTTCATCCTTCAGGATTCCTTCAAGTAAACATACAGGTCTACAACAAACAAGTAAACATAATAGATATATAACTATAGATGATTGCTTCTTGAAGGAGGCTAGTAAGACTGTTCTTACTAATGTTAAACAGTGTCAGTGAAATATAATGATAAACAGTATAAGGCTTGTATATAAACAAAACACACCTAGACTTCTGTTTCAGAAGGTGGCATGCACAGTACCTTGTGCCTTCTTTGTTCTGAGCTTACACCTTTCCCTTCATCTTCTTCCATTCTCCTGCTGATGGAGGATATGGTGAAGCTTGCTTACTGAAGTAACATCAAATACAGCATGAGGGATAGCAAAGACAGCAGGTAGATTTGGAAAAGTTCTGCACCTACAGAGAACTATGCTATCATCTGGTGTAAGAAAGATCAGTTTTATATCATATATTTCATCTTTTTTAATGTCTATGGAAGAAGGACAAGATGCATTTAGCTCCATGGCTTTCTGAAACCTACAAGTGGAAACCTGTCTCCCTCAAACAGATGGCTGGTTAAAGGAAGCTAGGCAGAAACAACACTGTTATATTTAACATGGACAGTGATTACTTGGAGAAGATGCTCTCGGGGAAGGAGGAGAGGCAGGGGGGAAATTTGGTTGAACTTGAAATCTTTGTTTCAAGGTTGCCTGCCATTTCAAGAGGGAAGCTATGCCAGACCAAACTTGTTGGGCTAACTCAAAACAGCCTGGAGTATGGCAGTAAGTAGAGCCTTTGATAACCAGTAGATTAAACTAAATGAGCTAAGACACTTTCTGGCCTTAGACTGTACTGTATGACTCTACAAAGTGAGGAGAGTGCAGCTCTGAAGAAATGCTTCAGAAGTGCTGTACACCTCACCTGATCTCCTCCATAATCTCTGCAGAGGACATTTTAGTAATTTAAAGACACTAAGTTCCTCAAACAGTTCACTAGCCATGGGAGATGATGGAAGAGCTCAGTTAGAAGAACTGAAAAGAGAAGAAAATATTTCAGGAATGCACTGAAGAAGAGATGAAGGAAGTGTGGAAGAATATGTGAAAATAAATCTAATTATGGAAAGACACCTGGAACAGCTTGAAAGTCAAGTGAGAGCAAGTACCTCTGAATTGCAGAGCTTCCTGCTGCGAGAGGATTGATATATCCTGCTTGAAATGGTTTGTTTCCTGACAATGATGCTCGAATTAAAAGATAAAATTGAACTTGTTTATGGTAAAAAGTGCTGAAGAAATCCTTCAAAGAAGTGGACCAAAAAATTAAAGATAGTCTAGACACATCCACTGAAATTCTGCGTAGCCTGTAAATAAGGGACAAAACTTTGAAAGATGACAGAAACAAATAGCTTCTGTTTATTTGAAGTCAGAAAAAGTCTTATTGTTTTCTTAAGGGTACCTACAAAAGTTCCAGAACTTCCAGAGTTAACCTGAATTTTACAAGGTATTTTAAAGTAATGGGGGAAACAGAGCAAAAAGGAGAAAACTCATTAAACTTAATTGGGCCACCCAGGGAATCTTCTTTATGCCAAGAATTGCTTTCTTATTAAAACTATTCTGTTGCTAGATCAATTTTTTAAAAGGTGAATTCTCACAGAAAAATCCCCAGTTTTTTCTTCTGCCCAAGTCTAAGAAAAACTCTGGTGTCTGAATGAATAACTGTCATGTGCGTGAATAGCTACACTTTCTAGGACAATAAAAATAAAGAAGTACTAGTTTTCAAGAAACATTGCTTAAAAATCCTTTAGGAAGATAGCTTTGATGTTTGAAACTGGATGTTATATAGGAAGTTGCTGATCCTACAAATTTTCAGGTATGTGCTTAGCTTTATGCAAGTAAGCAGTCAGAGTGAAATCAACAGTGCAGGCCAAAGTAAATACACATTCTCCCCCCAGATTCAAGGATAAACCAGTGACATAGGAATAAAACAAAGCATGTGCATGTGTTTCCAAGAATGAATTACCTTGCTGACCATCTGGACTTCTTACCCTCAAAAATACCTTAGCAAATACTTTTGGTAAAGCCATTGACTCCAACTGGAGTTGACCATATTTACCATTAAAGGGAGGCATAACATATCTGTGGATTCTCACATGAGGAAGACCACTATTGTACTTTTTTAAATGCCAGCATTTAAGGACCATGTAATTCAAATCATAATAACACTCACAGAGGTTCTTGCTCTTACCAATTTCTTTTCACAGCGCAGTTAACTGGGGATTTTAGACCACAGCTGTTTTTAGAGCTTGCAGAGGTCAAGAGGAATGTCACGTGCAGGAGTGATTACAATGCCATGATTTATGGTCCTCTTCACAGTCAGTGGCACCACTCATCTACAAGTGCTTACTCAGTGCTAACGGAGCCTGTGGAGAAGCACAGAGCTACACAGCAAGAACTGCTACACTTTTCAGCAGTGATTCATCCACCTAACGCAGAAAGGCATTGGAAAAACCCTCCAAAGCCGCCTTCATGGAAGGGCGGCTGTGCCTACATGGCCTTGCTGGCCTGCTTGTTGGCGCCCCTTCCTTCCCCTTGCCTCAGCCTTGCTCTGCCTTCAGGGAGCCCATGAGAAGAGCACAGCTGACGCAGTGGGCTGGGAACCTCAAAAGTGGCTTTCCTAGAGCTGCCCAAACCCCTCATACCCACAGGATAACACAGCGCCAGCCAAACCACAGTGCCCTCAAACTGCTCCTTCCCCCACCACAGACACTGTGTCTCCTCAGAGGTCTCGCATCGTGCCCACCCAGTGGCACCAGTGCAGAAGCATCCCTGCAAGCACGAGAAATTACCTTGTCCTCAGCAAAGACCATGCCTGGCCCATGCCACAGCCCCAGCAGCACCAGCCAGTCCTAGCAAGTCTCTCCAGCCATAGCATGTCACTCTTTTTGTCACATGCAAGGTGATTGCTCCTTATCCTCCCTGTCCCAGCCAAGCCTTCTTCACAGAACCAGATCCTAAGCCTCAAATCAGGGATCCTGCAGAGGGACAAGCTCATCTGTCATTGCTGAGCAGCCCCAGGTGGTGCCTTGGTTCCTTGGGGATGAAGGAGTCGTCACATGTGAAGATCCATGAAGCACCTCCAGCTCTGGCCTGCCCATTTACCAGCTGTGGCATTCCCAATCTCTCCCACGAGCCACGTGCCCACAGCTCATGCTGATTTTCCACCCACATTTAAGGCTAATTCTCATCAGCAGTTGAGGCAGCTGAGCTGGCAGTCCCCAGCAGCCAGGAATGCGTAAACAGCAGGTGATGGAGGAGGGCTCCTGGGGAAGAGGGAAAGGCAACAGAGGAGGGACTACATGGGCAGGCTCAGCGCTAGCCCTCCTAGCAACATGTCTGAGCACTCCATAATCCCCATGGCACTTCCAAGGGGCGTAAAATAGGCCACAATCCTCAGCTCTGCCACAGTCTGCCCCTTCGGCCTGCGCACAGCGTGATAAAGGATCTGAGGACTCTAACTGTATGTCAAACAAATATGCATATATATTTTAAAGCCTAATCTTACGCCCATTAATCACAATTCTCTCTCTTTTTTCAATTCCCTAACCACAGAATAAAGTTTCCTTCAGCAGCATTGCAACTATCTCCCACTAACTCTGCCAGCATATGTAGTCTGGGGAGAAAAACCCTCTGCGGCTCTATCTCCTGATCCATTATATGGCTTTTCAGTGAAGCTTTGCAAGGATGCCAGTCCAAGCCAGCAGTGATTTTGCCACACAGTGGCCACAGGAACGGCACGTACCTCTCCACACATGGAGCAGCCATTAGCTCAAAGCGGGGCCAACACTACTGATCTGGATGCAAGTCAGATGAGGAGATTCAGGATGAAAGGTCTCTTGATCAGGTAGCTGAACGTGACCCAGCAAATCAGTCCCCCACCTTCCAGCTCAGCTTGCATCCTGCATAACAAATAGAGCTTCTGGGTCAGGGCTTTTCTTGAGAACTACTTTTCCAGCACAATATTACGCAGATTTTCCTTCATGATGATAGTTGCCCTTCCTTTGGCGGGAATCCTAAGCTCTCCTAATGCAGCTCAGATGAATCTGACCAGTATCACGAGTGCATTGGTTAAATTTTCGTTTTGTTTACTTGCTGCTTTTTGGCTGGGTATCACTGTTATGTAATTTTTTTCATCAATATAGGGGACGGCGTTATTTATAGGGGATTACAGGGATTACTAAAGCAAACCCTTTGCACTTTCCAGTGGCTGGTGCAACTCACAACAGCCTACCCTGCTCCATAGTTAGCAAGTTGGAGGATCAAACAATTTTGGTTTGATTCCCCTCCAGCATGCTGACGCAGCACAAGCCTTGTGTCTACACTTAGAGCATGCTGGGCACAGACCCATACCCACCAGCTGCTTCCAGAACTCCTCCATGCAAACACAGGGATTGCTTTTGGGACGGAGCGAGGGATGCGCTTTGGTTTCTCCCCGCAGCCTTTCTCCATGCCTCTGTGGCCTGCACTTTGTGTGGATCCCTCCAGCTTCTCCACGCAGGCCCTTTGCTCCTTTGCCGCCCTCCTTCATCACCCTTTTTGCATCGCATGGGCTGTTATTACCTCCGTCACTTAAAATTGAATGAAATATTCAACCCCATTGCCCCCCTCCTCTCCAGTGCTATCAATCATAGCATTTCTAAGGTGCCTACCTCCTTGACATTTAGGGAGTGAGTGTATTTCTTTCACGACATTCCCACCCACCGAGTGAGAGAATGGGAATGATGCCTGTGCATTAATAAGATAATAAACAACCTGCTCTTTACATTTTCCTCAGTCATATATCTCCCAGGCACAAATGCATACAAGCAGTGCAGAATATATATGGCATTTCCATTCTACCTGTCACATACAAAAAGAAAAAAAAAGTAGCAGAGCAGATGGCCTGAGAGAAAGCTAAGCAAGCAGCTAAGCCTTCCTCAGCCTGCTTCACCCCATTGCTGCGTTTCAGGTGAATTATGGAGACTCAAAATTCAAGTCTTTCTTTTTTTCCCCTCCATGATGTTCACATCTGCCCTTCGCAGAGAATTTAGCTCCGCTTACCTGCTGACCACTGTCATCTCTGGGGGAGCCCTGCATTTGCTAGACAATTCCCCAGAGCGCTTCGGCCAGCCTCTGCTCTGGAAAGTCGCCCAAATCCTCCTCAGCAAGGGTTCACAAGAGCTCTGCAAAACCTGCCAAGGTGGCTACACGATTTCTCTTGGAAGACAGTAAATCACCCTGTCATGAGACAACTGTTCCTACAGAAGTCAGCGAGAGGCCTCTTACTGATTCAGCGGAGAAAACTTCCCCTCCTTAAACTATGTCCAACATAAACGTGTCAAAGACTTTAATAAGCCAGATTTTCTATGTGGAAGTTACCACTCTCCAAACAAGGTTCACTTGGCAGCCTAAGCACAGTACAAAAATAACAGGAGTGAAACCTCTCCTAGGTTTACAGTGAATATTACTCCTCCTTAAAAAATGCTTTTAGAAGGCAACCTGGAGTAGTCCAAAACTGGAATCTGTCAGTGCATCACTCCCCCTCCAAACTAGCATTCAGTAAGTGGTGACTCTCCCACTCCTCCGCAGTGTTGCACAAATAGCTTTTCAAAGAGTAGCATTAGCCTAAGGTAGTCCACCAGCTGCAGCCTGCGTGTTTTCAAAAGGTCTGTCGAAGCAGAGCTAAGTAACCTACACTTTACATAGATCACAAAGAATAATACATTTTTGATCTTCCCTTTGTGCAGCAGTTGGAAAAATTCATGTTTTGGCTTCACATCAACTCTTGCTGTTCGGGTATCTGAGCCTCAGAATTCTAGGAAAGGAGATAATAATGATTCTCTTTTTAACTTTCCATATTCTGTCTCAGTGAGTGTAGGGATACAGGACCAGTCCTAGTGAATCTCTCAAGAATATCATTTGCTCTAGCTGTATTTTTTTCTGAAAGCAATTCAGTCAGATGCTATGTCAAAATCATGACAGTAACAAAGTTTGAAAAAAGATGAATCATAACAGCTCAAAAATCTAAAAGGCCAATAAAGAGACTCATATATTTTTAACAGTACTCGTAATTTTTAAATCAACAATTATACTCCATGAGTTCAAAACACCTGGAGGGGCAGGTTGCCTCATCATTCCTGAATGTTTATGCTGGAGATACTGGCAGCGTTGAACAAAGCCTAAGAGCTGCTCTAAGAAGAAAGAAAATGTATAAGAATGTGAAGTCTTGGGAAAACTTCTGTGACTCAGTACTCCAGCCGGATTGTTTTATGTTTTGAAGTGTCCTTCGCCACAGGGTAGCAGATTACTAAACAGAAGCAGATCTCGTCAAGTGGCAGTTGATGGGTCTCGGTGATCAAAACCTAGTTTAAGCAGTAAAAGACTGTGAGTCTTTACAACTGTTGCCATTCTAGTAATTCTTCGGAAGATTTTGAGAGTCACATAAAGGGTCTGCAACTGTGTTGCTCCTAAGCAAAGCTCCAACACTTTGCTCCTAAGCAGAAGTTAAAAGATGGTTTTCCGACAGTCCCATTAAAACATTTACAGGCATAGAAATATTCTGGTGACACTGAGCATCGTGAAGATGATCAAGTTCACACTATCAACAAATGGGATTTTGACAGATTATTTACATACCCAAGGTGCCAAGACCCAGGCTCTGTGGGACTGTATTACTGTACGCAGGAGCTTCACAGGGTCACAGCGGTGGCTGCACCATGTGCTTGCAGAGTGTTAAGTGCTTCAACAGCGCAGTGCCCTTGGCCTAGGGAAGAAACCTCCAGAGTGCAAGATTCAGTCGAGTGTGACAGAAAAGGAGTAATTGAAGACACATCTAAGATGTTCACCATAAAGCCACTCGTGCAATGTATTTCCTGAACTTAAGGCATAGAACAGAAAATTTCTACCTGCAGGTGAAAATTTACAGTGAGGGTGACAGAGCAGTGGAACAGGCTGCCCAGGGAGGTTGTGGAGTCTCCTTCTCTGGAGGTCTTTAA
>JAUBOD010000279.1:2134699-2150289 GCA_032353885.1 Nothura maculosa | reverse complement strand
TTGGGAAGATCTCCAGAGAAGGAGACTCCACAGCCTCCCTGGGCAGCCTGTGCCAGGGCTCTGGCACCCTCACAGGGCAGAAGTTCTTCCTCATATGGAGATGGAACTATCTGTGTTTCAACTTACACCCATTATCCCTTGTCCTATCACTGGCCACCATCATCTCATTCATGTACTTTTCTCTTTCTTCTGCTGCTAGAAGAAGAAAAAAAAATGACAAAATATCTGTAAGACCTCTTTTTTTGCTGACATTTTTCTCAGAAGAGTCCACCTGGGTCTAACTCGTGGTAAAACCAAGTTATCTTTTAAGCTTCTGTTCATACAGAAGCATGCTTATTCTCTAAACTGTCATCTGGAAATTTCTAGGCTTTCCTATACAGTGATTCCATTAAAGAAAGAAGTTTGACATGGTTTTTTTTGCAGTATAAGTTGTTTTTTCATCTTGTACCTTTTTTAGTCTTACAAATGAGTCAAGTTTTATTTTTAATCACACTTTTATTATCTTTTTCAAAAAGACAAAAACCCCTTACACAAATCATGTATTATACTGCTATATTTACACAGCAGAGTTTTTAATCTCTTATGTAAAATATACATATTCTGAAGAAGCTTTCTTTAGGAAAGAAGACTATTTTTAGCCTTCTGATAATGGATAAATCTTCATTATTGATGTAATGCTTTAAGGAAGAAAAAAGAAAATTAATTTCTAGAGGCATTATATATCAAGATAAGCATGCAGATCAAGTCTATTCAAATTATTTTAAACAAAAAAAAGAAAAGCCAAGTGTTACAATAACTTAAGATAACACACTATACCACACACATCACATGATAAAACTGATTATTTTTCATGAACATTAGTTATCGCAATTGTATCCCAAAACAAAGCTGATTTTTTTTTTAAAAAATACATTTTGAACATGTTATTTGGAATATTCATTTCTTCTTGGCAATCAGTTTATCTTCATAGTTGACTGGGATTATGCCACTGCATTCTTCTGTCTTTGATACCGGATGCTTTAAAACAGTACGTCTAATTACATCTATATCACGTCCTAAATGATCCATCATGGCCGATACAATCGAAGGTGGACCCTCAAAGTCTACCAAAAAATACCTGCAATGAGAAACATACACACAGTAAGACACCTGCACTCCCAAAACTTTAAATTAAATCACTCTTCTGTAGGATTTTGTAAATTTTCTGATTATTTCCTAAATGTTAGAATCCAAACTGTTTTTGAAGAAAAGCTCAGTATTTTTCTGATTTCAGATACAAGCAGTTCAGCTGAAGGGGGTTCAGCCTGATCTTCTCTGTGTGACTGCTGACATGAAGACCTCAAGGGCAGCTTGCTCCTCTTACCCACTGCATTGATTTACACAAATGCACTTGAGCACTTTAAAAACGTAATGATGTGGCCCAATCAGTTCAGTTACAGCGAAACAATTGTAATTTACCGCATCTTTTGTGAGGTGAACTTCCCCACATGATATTTGGAGAGTGGAGGCAGATCATGTAGTGTCATGAGGGCGTCAGTGTGAAGCATCTCAAGTTCACAGATACACAGGCACGTTTCTTCTTTAGCAATCCTGCTCCAGAGCTGAATGGATATATTAACACACCTGCACACGCACTGCAGAAGCGACAAGGAGATGGGCTGAGGCCAAACGAGGCACATCTCCATGTGAACACAGCTTACATTTTCAAGCTGCGGGCAGGAGCTGCCAGCTTGCGCGCTTGGCGTGTGAGGAGCTTGCAGTCTTGCTGACCTTGGCAGCAGAGTAAAGCTCTTGCTTCCACACACGCAGGGCAGGTGCAAAACGCACTGCTCCAGGTAAGTAGTGGCCACGACCTACTTATCTCTGATGGCTACAAAGAGAAAAGCTCACGTACCACGAGTGGAGCTTTGTTCCACGTTAATATGAGGTCACTGCAGTTACTTCTGCAATAAATTCCTTTGTTGAACAACTGCACTTTGTTCATGAGCTCGACTTTGGTTTTGCAAGAGGCTTTCAAGTCTCCAGCACACGTGAGCAAGTGGTAGGGCCTCCAGGAGGTCGTGAGCAATGAAACTGCCCCGTTTCTGACTGGGAACCACGACCACACACTGGCTTACTCTCAGATGTGTGAATTCAGATCCCATATTTTAGCAGGAGATACACTTTCAATCCATTTGCAGGTAATGTCTACCATTCCTGCAAGTTCTGGATGGCCAACTGCCAGATGTTCTATTTATGCAGAAAATAAGTAAGCCCTGATGTTGCCTATCCCTCCACTGAAATTCTGTGGATGAACTGGCATTTTCAATCCAAATGCAATCAAGAAAGCTTTTTCATCAGTCAATCTGCGTTTGTCATGGCGCTAACTCCAGTATAGTACAAAGACACTGTAACAGCTTCCCAGAAATCCCATTAAAGCAAACTAACTGCTCGCCTCATTCCAAGACCAGCAGTACTTCAAAGCTTCCTGTTTAGCCATTCTCTCTGATCTTTATGAATCCTCTTATTAAGGTTCCCCTTTCCTCCTTGTCCATGCCAACACACCTTCCCTGTTTAACTGAAGGGTCAAGATAACATGAAATTGGCATCCCTTAAATGAAGCCACATTACATTTGCAAAAGAACCCAACCAACCAAACAAGAACACTCCCAAATGACTTGTACCCAAACAGGATCGAGCATCCCAGTTTGATTTAAAATTTCTCCCTAAGCCCAGGGTTTTGTTCTACAAGAGGTCCAGGTTCTTATTAAGCAAATATACCATGAACATAATCCCCTACACTCCACTCCATAATGATAATCTTGGATGATAAGTCACCAAGACCAGAAATTGAATAGGAGTCAGAAAAGGATATACAGGAGATGGGGTCATAAACAGCAAAAATGCATGTTTTTCATGCTGCTCCCCATGGGCAAAGTTGATTCTCATCCAAATGAGCTATACTAGGTAATATCAGAAGTATTACACAGAGAGGAGAGCCGTGAGGTCAGAAATGACTCAAGCAGCAGATGCTGGACGGCTGCACAGGGGTGGGACTGACACATGGAAAACCCTGTGGAGGAGCTTTTCCAGAGCCAAACACACCGCGTCTGAAATTCCTCTGCGGGCACCTACATTAACAGCCACAGTTCAGCTCTGGAGCCCTTTGCAGAAGGGCCAGATTGAGGCTCTGAAATCTCACACATGGAACCCGTGCTGAAGCAACTGGTCTCACATGCACAGGTATCCAGTAGGTGCAGCCTGTGGCCAAGCATCACCCATGCCAAGGGACCATGGCCAGGTCACCTCAGCTATGGTGCAGCTGCCCCTCCAACTGCACCAAGATTATGGTGAGTTACAGGGAATAATTCGCTTTAGGAAAGGCTTGGAGGTACCATGGCCTGCTCAGTCCTCCGTGCAAATCCTCAAGGGCTTCAAAGGGAACAGCACTGGGCTGAATGTGTTTGAGAAACGGAGCCGCCTGCTGTTTGCTGCCTCCGAAAATAAGAGGAGTCACCCAGGCACAAGCTGCAGGGGAAAAACAATTTTTAAGCTCGGACGATGTATTAGGAACGCTGCGCAGTAACTCCTCAAGGTTGCACAGCCTGTGAAAAGGAAAAGACGCATTTTCTGTTAAAGCCATTAAAAGCCATTGGTAAATTTAACAGATGCCGCTTAAATCTTCTCTTTTGGAAGAACCCTTCCAAATCCTCTTAGAGTTGCAACTAATAAAACAGAAGGAGGGGGGGAAAAGGGGGAAGAGAGAGGAGGGAGAGAAATGTAATGGATAATACAACAACACTACATGCCCCCTTCCCCTGGGGATCTGCCTGCTAGGCCACTCATTTGGTATTGCAAACTGTGGCCTTTCCTGTATCATTTTAGTCCCACTTCTCTAGAATTTCATTTCATTTCTGCTCGCAAGTTGTATGCTGCTTTTCATTGTGTTCCTAAAACAGCAATAGTTTCTTTTTTTTTTGCTCAAAAGGCTGCTTTGCAACTTTGTGCTTTCTCTCACATTAGCAAACGGTGGAAATTTCCACTGACGCACTGTTGATAACTGAAGGAGAAGTGGGGGCTGGGAGGATGAGCTGTTACAGCCTATCTTTATGACTCCTCGCAGAATAGGTATTTTATCTGAGGATACAAAACTGCAGTAATTGAGGACAATGCAATTTTTGCATTTAAAAAAAAAAAAACAAAAACCAACCAGCATTCTTCAACATAACAAGCTGCAATTGCCTTGCTCTGCCAGAAAGAAAAAAAAAAGAGAGGGAAGGAAAGACGGCCAGCATAAAACATACTATTCCCTCATTAAAGAAAGAGAAGAAACTAATAGCTGCAAAAGAAGCCACCAAAAGTGGAACTGCAATCTGTGAATCTAGAATGTTTCCCCCGGAATATATGTATTTATATCATCTGTCGTGAGATGTGGGTTTCTTTCCAAGCCCACCTCTCCATAAGGCACGCAGCAACCTTAGCTTAAGCCAATGAACTATGCCCCAATACCCAGTGTGGTGGCTACTATTTGTCTAGTAAACAAAAAAACAAGCCCCGGTGAGATTTAAATACGGGGGAAACACAGGAAGGCAGGAGGGAAACCACCTCTTTCTCGCAAGCACAAAGCAGCAGGAGCTGAGGCTCTCTAGGAGTCAGCCGAGTCATCGGGGGAGAAGCGCAGGAAAATTCCACTGATGCGCTCGGAGACCACGGTTTTATTTTTGTCCTTCTGCTGCACCGTAAATAGAAGGTCGATTTAAATACAGGACAACAGACTCACTATCTACTGAAACATCATATTAAAACACTGCATTAACGGAAAAGTAAGCAGTATCGTATGACTGCAAAAAAGGGAGGACTTGCCTTTGCATATGAAATAAAAAACGCTAAGTTTCCTTCATTTTTCTCAACGTGCTCATGCCAGAAATTGTTTGAACTTTGAATCCTAGGGACACTCAAACAGTTTGCTTTCAGATGGACATTCCCCGACTTCCAAGAATCCTGAAAAGCCCCTGGATCATAGCTGGCTTTTAAGCCCTCCTGCAGCATGTCTCTAAGGCTGGGGGCAGTGTGCCTGGAGAGACAAGGGCCAGCGCACATAGGACATGGAGGAGGCCGTGTGTGATGCCACAGCTGGGCCTGGAAAATGTGTGTGTGCTTCACCATGATAAGCTTGAACTCCGTTACCTCTCCTGCCTTCAAGAGTCTCCCGTGCTTACTGGCAGTAAGTCTGAGTCAGCTTCGCCAGTGGGGAAGCAGAAATACAAAGGCAGGGCAATGTTCTGGTGAAGGTAGAACACCTAAGAATGAGAGTGACGACAGTCTGGAGGAAAAAAAAGAAAAAAGGCACTGGTATTCTTGTGAAAGCAGCTGGATATTCATTCTCACTAAAAAATTAATCCCAGGTTAAGGAGAGCATTTTGGTACCTGAATGATCACCTCGTCTTTGGGTCTACAGCACTTAATCCGAAGGGAGGCAGTTTGCTCTTCTTCCCAGCTCTTGTGGCAGCTACTCTTCCTCAGCAGGGCAAGCAGCCAAGTTTATGCTCGGAAAGATTTCCGATTTGTAGCTGGAAGGACTAGTTAACATTTTACTTTTAGCTTTCAGAAAGCATATATGGAATGGATTAAGTCGCCTGAAAATTACCAGGACAGTAACTGGCAAGTACCAAAATAAAACACAGAGCTGTAGCCAGGAACTAGACTGTGCCACAGCAGTGAGGCAAATAATCCACAATGAGCAAATATTTGGGGCAAAATTACTTCTTGCTATCCAGAGTCTTCAGAAATTTCATTTGCCAATTCTAGCCCCGGACGCCTGTTATTACACTAATCAAATAACAGAAAGGCATTTTGCAGTGCTGCAGAAAAATACAAATAAAAAAGCCTGACTGTTAAATTGCAGAAGAGAAACCAGTCTGACCTACTGTGCATATCTGAGTCACTAGGTACTTAGGTTTGGTCAGCTCCCATCGGGGTAGCAGTTGAAAAATTTGCTCAGCACAGCAGGCTGTAGCTACACAGGAGACATTAGTTCTGTGTGGGTCACAACTTGGCTTCTGTAGAATACATGGCTTAAGGAAAAAAAAAAGAGAAAAATCCCATCCCACCAAGATCATTACTTAAGAGCAATCCCTGCATTTAATCAATGTGCTTACACAAGGATGCTATGGAATTTAGACACGAGGCAATGACACTGGTGTCTGCACATCACCCCCAAGCAGGCCGGGCCATTTCCTGAGGGATGCTCCAAAACGGTGCAGGCTGCAGGGCTGCAAACAGTAACAAACACGGGGCAGAGGAGCCGCTCCTGGCGCACGTGCACGCGCACACTCCAAGGGGAAGGAACCGTTCAACTCATCAGTGAAGAAAGCCCCATCTAGTGGAAGAAGATCATCCATTTAGCAGCAAACACTGCGAATGTGCCCGATGCGCAAATACTGCAGCCGCTCTGGTTATGGAAACGCAGCTTCTGGTTGCTGATGCAGTTCCAGGTGCTCTAGGACCTGGGCTGAGCAAACATGACGGGGTGTGCGTTCACTGCACGTTTAGCTGGGTGGCACTAGGAAGGGCAAGTCTGCAAGCTCCTTCACCTGCTCTTCTATGTTCCCAGTTGTCTCTAAGCATTAAATGGTCATGAAAATAATGGAGAGAATCTACTGGAGTGAAGCTCGGCATTTTGGTATATTATCAGAAGAACAAAGTCCTTTAACTGAACGAGAGTTTGCATTTCCCCTGGGGGCAAGGGTTATTAAAACTTGTTTAAAGAAAAGCTCCAGAGAGCAATTCCGATGGACAACTATTATTTTACTCTTCAAAGTGAAGTAAGTAAAGCTACATCCAGACAGCACGGGTTATTGGAATGACTATTTAGCATTTCTTGCCCACATGAAATACCGTTCCACAACAAGCAGCCCTGTTTAAAAATAAATTGTGTAAGTATAGTTCCTAGCCTCAGACTAACGGTCTGAACATGCACAATGATTTACATAACTATGCTTCCCAAGTATTCCAATCTTTCGATGTTGCACTCGGCGACCGAACCACTCCTGCTCCCAGCTGCCTGTACCTGCTCCGCTGGGACACTGAGGCAACCAGACATAAGCAGAAGCAAACGATGCCCTCTCCTTCCTGAGCGCTTGTTCAGCCAAGGGATTTTATGTTCCTCTGCCATATAATAAGGGCAAAACCCTACAGGAGGATGAACTGCCTCAGCCTTTGAGGTGGGAGTGATTTGAGGAAGGGTCTGGACAACCTCCAAGGGAGACATTCAGTCCTCCGGCCATGGTGGAGGGGAAGCGAAGACACCAACAGAGGCTTGTGAGCTGCTCCCCACTGCTAGGGCTAACTGCAAAGCCTGGAAGCCAAGAGAGCTGCTCACGCTGCGTCTCTGGGCAAGGTGCTGGCCCTGCAACGTTGCCCTGTCGCCCAAACAAGTCCATGGGGCAACTGAAACTGCAACGCAGGTTGTCTGGCTCCTGGTGCTGTCAGACACTGTGTCTGTTCTGTGTATCTGGCCATCACTAGCATCCCTGCACACTCCTCCAGCAGAAGATTCCCCGCGTGAATGTTAAGATAAGCGCCTAAAATACAATTCAGCAAGAACAAAAGTAAGACCCAGGTTTGCTATTTCAGAGAACAAGTGGGTTGATGAGATAACTGGAATGAAAAGCAAAACAAAAAGATTAAGAGACAAGCAAGCAAATAACAAAAGAAAATTGCCATCTTTTCAAAAGCAGGTTTGAAAGAGAAAAACACAACAAGGCAGTGAAAACTGGCAAAAGAAACACAAAAATTGTTATTAATAATCAGAACTATGCATAGTTTAACTGGAGAACTCAGGAATACAGCAAATGCATCAGTCTGAAATGCAAGGAGAAAGGTCTAAAAATTATTGAATTACAGGTGGATTAAGTCGGGGAAAGCAAACACAAACACAGAACAAAGGTAGAGACCACTGGGCTCTGCTGCTTTACAGAATACCTTGACCTGAGCAGTGACCATGCTCATATACAACAGGGAGAAAACCAAAATAAGAATAGCAGCTGGAGGATACCAACATATCAGGTATATGGCAATATTCAAAATCCAGAAAAAAATGGACACCTTCTTCTCCCCAGAAAGCCAGTTATAGCTCCTTCCTCCAGTGCACTAGATCTCTGCTGTGTAAAAAGTTAGAGCCATCATCCCAAAGCAGTGTCTGAGCCTTGTTTTGTAAAGACCTGTTTTGTAGACATCCTTGTACCAACTCCCCTGAAGTAACAACATCCCATAAACCAACCACCTCCCTCAAGCCGGCTTCTTTGCCCAATGCCTTGCAGCATGAAGTGTTACAAGCACGAGATGAAGTCACAGCCTGGCACCGAGAAGAGCAGCTCGGGTAGGCCAAAAACCCAACTTGACCCACAGATTGTGCTACAGGGATCCATCTTTTATGAGCAGCTGCCACGTTCTCCAGTTTAACACTGACCAAGCAGGCAGCAGTGGCACTGTAATTTCATCTAGACCTTGCCTGGGCACTTTATTTGAAAGCCACTTTAAAGGATTCAGTGCTTTGTATCACTGTAAATAGCAAACAACCCTACAGCTTAACATTCCTTGAACTGAAATACTAATATACACACCTTATTTAAATCAGCTCACCTTTGCTTGTTCCAAAAATAAGCACTTACTGATACACGTGATACAGTGTAAGAGAAAAAAAATGTACCACTGTATTAAGAATAGCTTAAAAAGAACTCATTAAAAATGGCAAACAAGTAGCGGCTAGAAAGCCAAATAGAGCAAATGCTATTGCCTATTAGAAGATAAAGCTGTGAGTCCTTATCTATTATTCTTTTTAAAGCTACAAAGTGGTGTGGGCAAGTCACTTAGGCTCAGTACGTCAAATAAAAGTACCTAACTACCCCACACTGGAACCAATGTATCCTTGGGACTCGTTTTGTTCATCCATGGGCTGAACTGTATCTGTTACAGTTCTGTGAAATGCTACAGAATCTACTTGAACCATGATCCCAAATTCTGTAAAAGGAAATATTGATTCCTTGTGGTTATTAATATCAGTAGTGTAAATCAGTAGCTACTAACTTCGGGTTAAAATATCAGTAAATGAGGTCAGTAAATATCAGTCAATGATTTAGAAGTTTGACTCTTCATATGCATCCACACAGCCCTCGAAGCACACAATTTTCCTAATCACTTAAATACAAAAGCTGTCAATATTAGATTCTCTAAAAAATGAAGGTGCTTTCTGCCCAAAGGGCTACACTTTAGACCTAAATCCATTTCAGTATATTTCCAAAGCACACGCCCCACCTCCTCAGTGAATACTGCTTGCTGAGAAGGAACAAGTCAATGCCAAGTGTCATCTTCAAAGCTGCTGGGCAGAGTGATCGTGCCGCTCATCGCAGGGACAGCTGCAGGCCACGCTCCCCCACGGCAGCTCCGAAACATCTCCGCTTACCGATCAATTGGCAGTAAAACCCTCGTTCTGGGAAAAGTCTCCTGCACGTCCCTAAATGCATTACGTGCCTTTAATGCGGTAACGGCTTTCCGAGATGGATGATGCTGAAGCACTACCGAGCTCGGATGGAAAAAGCCTGACCTCGAATTGACCTATGAATGTGTATTTTCCGATGTAATTCTTTACTAGTCATGGAAGTCCCCACAATAACCTGGCTTGGCCCAGCGGTAGCTTTGTTGTGCGGATTGCGCTGCCGCGTTGCTTCTGTCATTCATTCAGGTTTATTATACGCCGCTGGTAAATTCTTGGCTTCTATTTCAGATGAAAATAAAGAAGCATACAGCAAAGGGCGAGGAAGCAAATGGCAGCTACACACCACAGAGCTCATGCCAGTGGAAAATGTAGGTAGCTGGATGGTGCAATACAGATGACTCTGAAGTCAAGCTAAGAGAAACAGCCTGGTTAAAACTGGACGAGTTTTATAAGGGAGCCGAGCTAGACACTCTACACTACTTTGGATGATAAAATACCAATATGTTCTCTGATCTACGTTTTCCAGGTGAGCACTCTGGAGGGGATCCTATGCCACCAAGTGACAGGGAGGGGGTTCCTTCAACCATCCCTAGGACAAGAGCTGCCTCCAAAAGGCAGATGCCATGAAGCTGTGACCTACACTATCAATGTGGTATGGTAGTAATTTTCATACCAATTACCACCGTGGAGGTCAAAGAAGTAATAGATTTATCATATATCCCAAGCCCCAAAGCCTCTAGATGCTACCAGAAAAAAAAAATTATACTCTCCTCACAGACACAGCATCATCTGCACTCACAGAAACGATTAATGAAAATAAGGATGAAAAGGTAACACTCTATACTATTTAAATCAAGTTACTCTGCAATACTCTATGCTATTCAAAAACAAGTGGGTAAGAGGAGGGAGTAGGAAAGAGAGTCTTGTCTTACTAAATAAGACCTGTTGAGAAAAAAAAAAGGATTTAAGAAACATTATGAAAGAGGAAAGATCTTAGGATGTCTTGGTAAGTAAAGGTGCATATTTAACTTACTAGGATATTCCTTTTTTTATCAAGTCTGGGTTTCTGGTTTTTATTTCTTTCCTTTTGACTAGCTTGTACTGTTAAAAAGAAGATTACTTTTACAGGTGTTGTAAAGTAGAACTGTTCAGTTTCAAAAGGTGGATAAAGCAGTGCTTTCAGTACTCCCAAACTGTCTGTAATACCCCAAGTTATTCTCCCAACCACATGCTTTACCTAAAGTCTATCAGGAATCCACTGCATTCAAGGTGCACTGCAATCTCCTTAGCACAATCTATATAAATACATGCTCCCACATTACCAGATACTAAAACTGCCTGCTGCTTATCATTATGATATCTTGTTTCTCCTGAGCTTGAGTTTCCAGCTGAAAGCACCTAAGTAGGGCTCTCTTTCCATCAGCTTCTCTCTCTTTCAAGAAGCCAGGCAATTCAGAGGAGTTCTCTAACTGTGGCATTAAAATACACAGAGACTAAATCCAGGGCAAGCAGAATGACCACTAAATGTTTAGAGAGACTTGAACTGGCAGATGGAAGGGGAATAGCGATGGTGACATTAATTTGATGGCTTCAGGCCTGTCCATCAAGACATGATTGCAATTATTTTTACTAGCACCCCTGCTGCACTCAGAATGCAAAATACGCCTGCGCTGAGGACTCTGCAGGGAAGAGCGTTACCTTCTGCAGATCCCCTGCTTTTGCTTATGAACCAGGTGATTTGTTGCTACTTTAGGGGTTAGGAAGAATGGATTCTATCCATTCCTGCTTCCCACCTCCTTCAATAATGGTAATTGTATTCTCCTTTTCTGGCCTCCCAGCTGAAGAACTTGAGACCTGATCTGCAGAAGTGCTGCCACCCAAGCTGGGAGCAGTAATCTAAGCAGGAACAGCGATCTGAAGCTCTGACACATTACAGCACCTTAAGTATTCTAGCAAAAATAAATCTAGAATGTAGAAGTCACAGCTTCAGCATCTAAATTAATGGAATTTAATCCTTCTGGCTTGGCTCCCCTGTGTGAAATGAGTGTTCAAATAATGCTTCTGTGCCAATGGAAGAATGAGGTCATCAATAGTTCTGTCTTGAGGGAAGGCTTTCATTAGCCTCCATGTACAGTCAACAGGGATCAATGCTAAATAAAACACAACCATCAGGATCAAGGGATGCTTTGAAGACAGCCCATTACAGGCATCATGGCGAAATAGCACAAGACCATTATGGCCATGACACCAGTGCTCTTGGCCAAGGAAGAGGCCCACCACGGAGCTCTCTTCCTCCACCCTTTCCATCAGTCACCACTCCTGCTTCGCAGGAGAATAAGGAGGTCTTCACAAGGAGTGAAGCCACGAATCAGACCAAGGAGACGAGCTGAGGGCGGCTGCAAAGCCAAGAAGTGACCTATGGCGCCACCTCACCCTGCCCGCGCCGCCTGCGGGCACCGCGGAAGAGAGCCCATGCCTTGGACAACCGTCAGCCTCCAGGCGGGACGAGGCGGCGCCTGCTCCTAACGGTTATTTTGGCCGTTGTGCGGGGCCTCGGGGTTGCCTAGCAACACGGCTTGGTCCTTGCGGAGCGCTGGTATTCCTTACGGAGCTGCAAAAGGGGAGGACAAGCAATGGGCGGAGGAAACCCTCGGCACCTTGGCTCTTCATCGCAGGAGGAACCCACTGCTTGATCTGTTAATTGGGAATCTCAATAATCTCTTTGGGATACATGTGCTCGTTTATCCTCTAGCAGGCAAATAATACACCCCACGAGTTAGGCGGTCATCGCTATTAAAACCTGTGTCATAAACACACATAAGCCTCGCAGGATATAAGTGGTAATTAACATTTAGCTCAGATGCGTTAGAGAAAAAAAGAATCACTTTTGTCAATTGGAAGCCAGCAGATTAGATAAGACTTTTATCAGCAAACAGCATGACTGGCTTGGAAAATAGTTACGTAAAAATGACATAACAGAATAACATTGCCAATGCCAGGGGAAGGAGCTATGAAGGCCTCAGCTATTCATAATGTGACAATTAAAAATGGTCAAAAAGCTAATAAGTGTACGGAATAAAACCCCCAAATACTTACAGTAGGATGCACACATGAACAGGCACAGAGCACCTCACGCAGGTCATAAGCATTACACGTATGTTCTCCCAAACAGCACACAGAAGATCAAACCATGAGAATTACATATATACATTTTAAAGAAGCATTTGAAATATTTTTAGGAGCAATGTGTCATGCATACCCTCCTCTTCTGTGCCGCTCTTTGTGCTTGGAGATTTTGTAAGGCAGAGCCCTTTCGCCGAGGTTTTCCAGGTTCCTCACAACGGCTCCTCTCTCCATAAGGGCCTCAACAGTGCGCTTCAGCACAGCTGCTGTCTCAGGCTTTAAAAGGGAAAAAAAAAGAAGAAAAAGAAGGAATGTACACAAATCTAGTTATTCATATGATGCAACACGTGTATTTGCACACCTAACTGCCGGGAAAGATCAGTGAATAACATGAGATGGCAAAAGGGAAGTGCAAACAGATTTCCCCATAAAAAAATCTAGGAAGAAGAGCAACTCCTGCAGGCATGAACAACAGCTTCCACTGATTTCCAAGTCAGGCCATACCAACAACAGCAAAAGGAAATAATCAACAATTTTAACTCACCTGATCACACTCTACCTGACCTTGTCCATTACCAACCAACAGATCTTTTGGGGAAGCATCTTTTTATGCTTAGCATCTCCTTCCCCCCTAAAAAAATGGCAAAGATAACTCAACCTCCTTCAAACTCTTTTTGGTCTCCTGTCACAAAGCAAATCATTCTCAGAAATATTACAGAAATCTGATTTTCTGAGATTTCCATCCCTAGATTAGGCACCTACACGTTAATGCTACACCTGATCATGCTGATCCATTCATGAGGTTGATCATATTAATCCCTTCACTCTCCCCTTTAAATCTTAATCTCTCATCTCTCAAATACTTTTGGATTATAAATTTTTTTAAAAAAAGGAAAAGATAAAGCATTTCCTTTTTTGAGTACTGTTCAAAATTCCATAATTAGAGTCTCAGAAATAATCATTACACAAATAACTGAAAATGGAAAAGTCAATAGGAAATCTGCTGCTTGAGCCAACAGGCCCGACACAGTGTTAAACAGAATCAAAACACATGCATTTTTCACATAATATACTCATTTCATGATAGAAGCTTTCTAATAGCAGCCCCATCTCAGTGTTGCACGCATAAAAAAACTATGAATGGTTGAGGTTGGCAGGGACCTCGAGAGATCATCTAGTCCAACCCCCCTACTCCAGCAGGGACACCTAGATTATGGGGCACAGGGCGGCATCCAGGCGAGTAGGGAAGACCTCCAGAGAAGGAGACTCCACAACCTCCCTGGGCAGCCTGTGCCAGGGCTCTGTCATCCTCACAGGGAAGAAGCTCGCCCTCACATGGAGATGGAACTGCCTGTGTTGCAACTTGAACCTATTGACCCTTGTCCTGTCACTGGCCACTACCGACCACATAAGCCAAAAAGTAGGATACGGAATTGCTGGTGTTATTCACAGTACCATGCCACAAAGCTACCTGAAATCTGTCCTGAATAAAGAAGAAAAAACAAGTATTGCCTTTGCGAAACAGGAACTTTCCACTGTCTGGAAGATTTTGCCTCTGAAAACAGAATCTGACCACTAGTATTTCACTTCCCTACATTAATAACAGAAACGGGCAGTGTCAGGAGAGAAAGTGCAGCTAATCATACAGCCTGAATATTGTGAGCACTGCAGTGCACCTGTAGTGCTTTGAACAGCAGTTTGAAAAATATCCTCTTGGAAAGCACTAGGATCTGCCACTCAAGCCCTCTCCTGCGGTGCCTGCTGTGCGCGGCGAGGTTGCAGGAGCTACCTCGGCACTCAAGCAATTATCACAGGAGAAATCTGTTGGGCTGGTGAATAAAAACATGGCTAGATTTTCTGTTACAACTTGTTTTCTGCTTGTGTAGAATAGGTTGGATCCTTAAATGGAGCTCTGTTGCCCTCACTGTTCATCTTTAGCCGAACAGCTGTATGTCCAGCTGTGTGACCTTCACCTTCCTCTGTCAATGACGGTGCATGTATAAGTTAAGAGCTATCAGAGAAGTGTATTCTTCCATACCCCTTATAAGATATATAAGTTGTTGGTCTCTTCTGTACAGGCTGACCGATCAGCACAGTGCTGAGCAGCCGCTCGGGCAGCATGATGCACAGTTTCTGGGCACAATGAAGCCAAAGATAAAGTCCTACAGATTTCAAAACAAAACAAAACAGAACGAACAAGAAAAGAAAGCCACAGATTTCTACATTAAGGATTGTAAAATATTACACTTTTCTGCAACCTCGCCATTTGTGGGAGTACTCTGAAAACACAAACTAATTGTCGGTTTTGCAAACTTGTCACTGTAATCCCTCTCATTGCTCCCCTCCAAAAAAGAGCAGGGTTTATCATAGCTTGCCTAAAGCCATCGGCCAAACTATATATAGGCCAGCCTTTGCTAACCATAATATCCACAGACACAGGTTCCTTGGTTTGCCTCGGAGCCAGAGCAGCTGAGGACATAGGAAATGGTATTGTCTGGCTCCCAACGCGGGAGCCGCAACATTTTTTCCTGAACAGCCAGCAGTAATTCTCCTACCACAAATGTGGGGAAGCAAAGAGGGAAAGAGAAAACACAGAGGGGAGGGAGAGGGTGGGCTGGGGAGAGAAAATGGACGTGGTGCCGCTCAGCGAGCCGCGTGGGGATGAGCAGGAGGAAGGGCCTGCCAGCGGGGCGCAGCTGCAGGCCCTGTCCCCATGCTGTGGGGCTGAGGCCAGGCCGCGGGCGCTGCCCTGGCGGGCAGCAGGGTTCAGGTGGAATGAAGGCCCTGAGCACCTTCCCGGCTCTTCCACCTGAAATACTCACAGAATCACAGAATCTACAAGGTTGGAAGGGACCTCTAGAGATCATCTAGCCGAACCTTTCCACTCCAGCAGGCACACCTAGAGCATATGGCATAGAGTGGCATCCAGGCGGGTTTTGAAGACCTCCAGAGAAGGAGACTCCACAACCTCCCTGGGCAGCCTGTTCCACTG
>JAUBOD010000279.1:2106023-2134599 GCA_032353885.1 Nothura maculosa | reverse complement strand
ATGTATTTATACATGTTAATAAGATCTCCTCTCAGCCTTCTCTTCTCCAAGCTGAACAGGCCCAACTCACGCAGTCTCTCCTTGTATGAGAGATGTTCCAGTCCCTTAATCACCTTTGTAGCTCTCCGCTGGACCCTCTCTAGAAGCTCCACCTCCTTCTTATACTGGAGAGCACACCGCCCAACCCTTAAATGTGCAGCTCTCCAGAAGACACACGTCTTGTTAACCAGCTCCCTTCCACAAACTCGTCAGCCTTCCACAAAGAACCTAGTTACATTTATTTGAAATCTCTATTCTTCCTACGTGCCCAGGAGCAATATGCAGCCCTGGATGTCACACAAGCCACCATCTATGCCTGCAGAACACCAGTTACATTCACACTTCTCTTACACCTCCGGCTTCTCCATCAGCCTTGAAGCCTTGGTTACCTCCGAGTGAGCAGAGAGCTCTCTAATGCACCCGTTTCACTGAATCACAGAATGACTGAAGTTGGAAGGGACCTCTAGAGATCATATAGTCCAACTCCCTGCTCCAGCAGGGACACTTTGGGAACGTGGCACAGGGCGGCATCCAGGCAAGTTTGGATCTCCAGAGGAGAGTCCACAACCAATCTGGGCAGCCTGTTCCAGGGCTCTGTCACCCTCACAATGAAGACAGCTTCATCAGCTTCTAAAAAGGGAAATGGAGGCAGCCAAGCAAGCTTCATCTTGGCTCAAAGCTGCCAGATCACACCTAGAACCAGCAAGCAGGAGTGCACAGCTCCAAAACTCTGCGTTTGAGGGGAAATTCCAACAGCAGAGCAAGAACAAAAACTACAGCAGTGCTATCAGCCATAGAGAACTCACATGGCATGCTTAAAGCATACTAAGAAAAGGCAAAGATAAAAAAATGGGAATACTCTGATAGTGAAGAGTTTCTTGTGCTACCGGAGCCCAAATGGACGTGAGTGCATTGGCCACGAAGCTGCAAAGAGGACTTCTCAAACCCCATATGCTGTTACTCTGAGATAGACCAGAGACTTGGCAGCAGCTTGAAATAATGTATTTATAAAGCTGATTTCTTCTAAAAACATGCAGCCTGATCCCAACAGAGAAGACAGCTTTGTGGCTGGAATCAGAGCCATGTAAAGAAGACTCTTTGCCACTACTCAATTTTGGAACTAATTAGCTGGCCAGAGGTTGCTCAAGAGAGGACAGAGATTCAAAAGACAGAAAAAGCAGCAGGCCTTTAAAGAAGCTTTCTCATGCCACGAGAGCTCTTCTAAAGAGTCCTCAGAGCGCAGAAAGGAAAGAGACCCCAAATTTGGTTAACCATTTGGTTAACTCAAAGCATCACCTCCTTGGATTGTAAACAAAAGTAAAGCCACCAAAATTAATATGTCAGTTTTCTAATTCCCTTTCAGGTGATAGTAGCAGCAGAAATCATGTCTTCTCTTAGTTGCAGAATAGTTATGAAGGTTCTTCTGAGATTAGGTGTTGAGAAGTAGAAATCAAAGAATGCAAAATCTATGCTGAGAAGAAAACTGCAAGTCAAAAGCAGTAAAACTGTGGGGGGAAAAAGTCTTTAACACTATGAATACATAACTAAACACTAAAAACTTGTTAGTGAAAATGACAGATATTCATTTATGAACTTGCCAAGTCAACTGGCCTAAGAAAGAAGAGCTTTACAGCAAGAAATGAGGCAAAAGTGGGAGTCATTTAGTTGCCTGTTTCTGTACAGAATAAGGCGCAGCAGAGAGATGAAAAGAAATCAATATGTGAAGATAAGACAGCATGAAAAAATACAGCAGTAACATCAGTAAAAACAGTAGCTATGTATATAGCACATCAACCAGTTGTTCTTTATCTGCCTGGGAAAAGACTTGAACTCCTGGTGCAAGACGTGGAGCTGCAATTACTGTAAAAGCGTAAACATCAGGGAAGAGCAGTTCAAGTTAGAGTACAGCCACTGAAGGATATGTACTCTTCAAAAAGACATAAAATAACGATGGAAGGGTAGATCAAGTGAACAGAAGGTGTGCTGGCCCTGCTGCACATGTGCTAAAATCACCCACACGCAAGCAGTAAATGCAATCAGGATTTCCAGAGATGGAGCTTGGAGCGCTCTGGACCAAGGCCTGGGAGATGTGACCGGGATAAATGTCATGGGGAAACTGGACATTGGCAGTTACAGAGATCTCTGGAACTGAGAAAGTAAAATTTTCCAGATATAAAGGAACAAATGAGAGAAATCTGGTGTTCTTGAATGTGATGACCATTTCAGACTTCCATCTGAACAAAAAGACACGGTACTATTTTAGAGTTGGATTTTGGAAATAGCGAATATAGAGGAAAAATCACACACACAAAAAAATACATTTGGGGGAATGGTCAAAATTGACTCAATTTAAAATAATTATAACATCACAGTCCCAAATCATGTCTTTAATTATGGTTCTGATAAACCAAGGAATGAGCAACTTCACTTGAGGTGAGTAAGAAGCCCACAGACTTGGATATAGAGTAAGTAGCAACTTCTAAAGCCAAAGTGCGACAATTATCTTCACTGTCTCAAGATCCATTTCTTTTTCTTCAGAGATTTTATATTCCATAAACCTTTTTGTTTAATCTTTTTCTCTTCAACTCACCACTTAAAAATATCAGAAATTGTCAAAGCTAAGAAACTGACCAAAACCAAAGCAGGACAAGTTTACCCACCAAGGAAATACCAAGTCCAGGCTAAATTAGCAGCACTGAACTGAGTTAAATTTAATTCATGTTAGATAGCATCAAGCCTTTTAAATTCTAAAAAGAACTTTAGAATGTGTCTGTCTAGTTATAAATCTAGTTAAATAGTTTTGCCAACTGTATCTCAGTGATTCTGAACCACTTCAAAGGTTTATTACTAGAAACAATTTAATAATTGACCATAACTTTAGACTGAATTAAACACCTTCCTTAATATTCCATGCAGAAACTTATCTTCCTCTTCTCAACCACAATGTATTATGGTCTGCATTTCAACATAACATTCCTGGTCACCTGAAGTTCTTACCAGAAACTTCCCGAGACCAAGATTACCAGAAACTACAAGTTAAGTTTTGTTTCTCTTGTGACTTCTGGATACAGAATATACTTCATCAAGTTGAACGTTTGTGAAGGGTTTTTTAAGCCAAAAAGGACAAAAAAAAAAAAAGAAAAAGAAAAAAGAAAAACCCTATGAGGAGGGCAATCAACTGCAGGTATTAAAAAACTCTGAAACCTTTTCTGACTTTATGGACTCTTCCTTGGATTCATCAACATTTTGCTCTGCAAGTGCCCAGCCTCACAGTTCCACCTTCAAAAGATCCCAAGATAAGCAAGAAGTAAAGCCCAACCTAACTGTGCAGTCACTGCAATCAACACCTGTAGCAAGTCATTCTTAGGCAAGTTAGAACATATATCCTGTGTGGAACAGTATTTTAGATGAATTCAGGATTTTATACATCAGAGAAGATGGAACTTTTTCCTCTTCCGCATCTTAGAAGAGAAAAGCTTGCTATACAAATTCCCTTGAGAAAGCTGGCTCTGACTCCTCTGGATAAGAGGTCCTTTGCTATAATTTTATAATTTTATCTATTAAGAAGTTTAATATAAATTAAATCCTATGAAAATGGGCTGCTCGACAAATGATATGACCAATATTCAGTCAATCCATCAGCAGAATTAAGTTGTTGTTGGAACTTAAGTCTGGAAACTTCTCTCTCCAGAATGTTATCTATACAATCAAGTTTCTCAAAATAAGACTAATTTAAAATAAGATTTTTAAGGCTGGATAAGACTTCTACTCTGAGATGAGCTCAGTATCTCTCCTCTTACTCAGCCTTATATTCCAGGGTGCGTATGTATCCATCCCTTGCTCCTCTGGTATTTTCTCTCATACTTTCTTCTTCATCTTTTCATTGTTTCTTGTTTTTACTCAGCCAGCTTGGAAGACTCAAGCATGGACCGAAGGGATCTGAAAGTGATGGCTGCTCCTCAAAAGTAAGTTGAAGCCCAAAGCAACCACTGCCACATGACTGCTGCCACCGCTTTGCTTCCTGAACGCTTCGAGGACAAAGTGGTGTCATCAGCAAAGGGGAAGGGCTTCACTGCGGTGCATTTAGCACACATTACAGAAGTTTACAGTCCAATTTCTGCTGCCTCCCTGTCTCCCCTGGATGAATAATACTGAGTGCAGCACTTTTCCCTGCAGGGAGTGACTCACTGTCTCTAACAAGACACTCAGAACTAGCAGTGTAATTGCTCTGGACGCATTCAGCATGTCAGGTATTCTCCAAATCAGTTTTCACACTTGTGTAATTGAGGGAAATGTGCACAGCAGCAACGGACACTGCGCAGCCTCAGGAAGGCACATGGTAGTTTGGTTCAGAGTCACAAGCTGCAAGGGCCAAAGACAGATGGATTTTCAATCCTCTGGGTCTGACTCTTCCAGTCTTGGAGCTCTTAGCTCTTTGGAGAATCATGTGCAACTGTCCAAAGCATTCACTGTAGCATTCAAGTGTTGGGACTCTCCTGGAATATATCTCAAATATTCAAGACCAAGAGAGTACCACAGGCACCATGTGGACTGGTCTGGGTTACTGAACAACCTCCTCTCAGTAACTGAAATCTTCCTTTAAGGACTAGAAATAGAGGCCTTGTTCCTAGTAGTTAGCTGCTACAGATCAAGCTCATCCTTACTGATGTCTAAGAGCAAGAGTCAGTACTAAGAAAAAGCTGAATGTGATAAATTGCCAAATTTCCCCATGGTATGAGGACCATGTCCATAATTTATGAAACCTCTCACTGCTAGAGGAAATTATCTATCTTTGGCTGAGAACCAAAACAGTATTTAGTGTGAAGGTCACTGTTTTGACCCATTGTTGTGCATAAGCAAACCTGAGCTGTGGCAATTTCTTACACTGCAGCATGTATGAAGAGATATTCAAGGCTAACTTAGAAAGTTAGTTTCACTATCTATATTAATATTGAACATGTTTGCAACTAATTTAAGAATTAAAAACATTAAAACACAGCCCTAAGGGGAAAATGTCATCTCACTTCTATTAGTCCTTGAAGCCCACAAAAAATCATCGTAAAGGCAAGTCACTAAGCACAAAACCCAACGTCCTGGCTTGTTCACTTTCCTGGCACAGGAACACATCTACTGCAAAGCAGGAGAACCACATCCTTGCAAGGGAAAAGTCACTTTGGAGCCACTAGGCCATGAGTACTTATTGCCACCACCTCCCTGAGTCTTTTTTTCCAATGGACCCTCAGAATAACTGCTGCTGTAGCATTTATTGAATCCACCCACAACCTTGTCTGGGCCAGGACTCCACACCAAAAGGCAGAAATGGTCATTTCAAACACTCTCAAGTTAGGGATTCACAAAGTGAAATCCCCACAGTAGTTTTTAACTACTAAGAACGGAACCAGCAAGATTCCCTACGGAGGAACAAAGAGGCTTCTCAAACTCCTCTTAGAAATCAAAGAAAACTTCTCATTATGTAGAAAATCACTTACTACACTATATAGCTAAGCAATTAACTATATGCTAGCTAATAAAAACACTGCATAAAGGAAATTTGGAAATCCCAAATCCAAACCCAATCTGCAGGCAGGAAGCTCTGCTCATTTGGGATCCCAAGTCCAAACCTTCCCCTTTTCCTGTGCCCACTCTTTCAACAAACAAGCAGCAAAGCTACTGCTGTCCGCTAAAACACAGCAGCGGAAGACAGTACTATGAGGAATTTTGATGAATGCAGCATTTCCCCCATAGCTGAAAACCTGGGTTTACTGTCCTCCCAATAACTTGTGGGAACATGCTTCCCACTTCTAGGAGAGCACCTGCATCCCTAGCCCCACAGCGGGTTCACAGGGTGCCTGCCCCCCTCCTTGCTTGAAGTAGTGTCACTGGACAACCAGGAAGTCACAATTCACATGGGTTTCTATTGCTACTAGTTCAAATACTTCATAAGTATTTGAATAAGTATGAGAGGGATAAGTATGAGAGGGAGAAGGATGTGCAAGACACTGGTTGGATTCTACATCCACAAAGTGGATTGTATTATTGTGTGCTTTTTATTTTAATCTCTTTTAAAGTATAAATCCTGAGTGCGTACTCCCTCAGGGAGTTGCAAAGGCAACTCTCTAGCAGTGACCACAAGGAGCTGCAATCAGGGTGCTTAAGGACCGAGTTGCGGCACCCTCGGCCTCCATGGAGCCCGGCTGCTTATGAGGGCTCCTCAGGCGCATGAGGGCCGAGTTGCGGCACGCTCAGCCTCTATGGAGCCTGGCTGCTCACGAGGGCTCCCCAGGGCACACAAGGGCATAATCATGGCAAGCTCGGCCTCTATGGAGCCTGGCTGCTCATGAGGGCTCCTTGAACGCATGAGGGCTGAGTTACAGCACACTCAGCCTCCGCGGAGCCGGGCTGCTCATGAGGACTCCATGGGGCGCTCGGGCTCCACGATGGCCTTCTGGATGCCAGGCACAAGCAAACAGACGAAATATGCTGGCATTTGGGGGTTGGACTAGATGATCTCTGAGGTCCCTTCCAACCCTAAGCATTCTATGATTACGTGATTCTATGATACGGGCTCTGCTGCGGGCAGTTAAGCTTGATACAGAAGCATTTAGGAGGGTCCCAGCCTGTTTAAAAACTGCTTAGGCGGGAGCTGAACAGGAGCTTTTAAAATTACACATATATGTAAGTAAAAAATAAACACATGCACACACATACATACACGACATACGTGCACACACACACCCCTCCACACGCCATCACAGTCAGGGGCTCTGCCAAGCAAGGCTGGACTGCTAAAGGGCAGCTCAAACAAACTGGGCTTTGCAGACATCCCTGCCCAAGGAATCTCAGCCTTTAGTTTGGCAGTCAAACTCTACAACCGTATTTTGGTTCTTCTCACAGTTTTAAGTAATCTTTTTTTTTTAACTTCTCTAACTAAATGCCCTCATGATGCGCTTCAAGAGGTCTGCCTTGTCATGAGGGGTGCAGAATATGAGGTATTTATCCAGAAGGATTCAAGGCTTATAACAAATAAGGACATAGGACATGGTTATGTGCAGGTTCTCTAAAATAGCTTCACAAATATCTACTCTGTTTTTTTTTCCTCTATTTTTATTGAAACTTTGTACAGAAGTTTTAAACATTTCCATACAATACTTTTAGACAGGACGAAATGCCATGGTAAAGGAATGTAAACTGCAAGAAACACAGTCTGAAGTATCCAAATACTCTCTAATAAGAGTTTCAGTCTGAAGACTAATGCAGTAGGCAAAATAATATGCATACAGTATACAAAGAACAGTATACACAGGGCCAGCAATGCTAACTATGAAAATTTTGCATCAGATTTACTTCAAAGATTTATAGCAATATGATAATTCTATACACTAGACCAAAATTAATTTATCATACATTGTTTCTATGACAAAAAGCTTGTCATTATGGACAGTAGCAACTTACAAGTATAATTAAGCTGTATTAATCTCATTAACACTTCTAAATCTATATTCCTACTACAATATTTTTTTCTGTATATTGTCTTATAAGATCTTAACAGACCTTCAAATAACACTTGACCAAGAGAGACCTGGACCCAGTTATAGTGATCTTATCTACATGCCCATTTGGCTTATTTCAAAAAAAAAAGAAGGGAAAGAGGAAAAGGCAGGTTTCAAACGCTATATGATATCATTTGGTTTTGGTCTGAAATGTATTTTATTTGAATAGTTTTAAAAAAAAGGCAATTCATTAACTGGTATTTTATATAAAATCTGCAGAAAAAATATAACAGCGACAAAAAAACCAAAAATACTTCACAGATATCTAAAAAACATCAGAGAAACAAGGTAAAGCAGCATCACTTTGACACTGTGCTTTAAAAATAAGATGAATGAAGAGACTGCTCTAGTGATATTAGAAAATTTGCTTTCTTCTTGAAGAAGACTACTAACATTTTGCACAGCAACTATTTTTATAACCACCTCATTTAAAAACGTGTATTCATAGACACAAGAGAATTGTCATATCATTACCATTTTTGCTCAAAGTGTCTGACTTTACACAGTGAAACTGATAATGCTAAGTGTCACCAGATGTCACTATACCATGAATTCAATATTAGAAGTGAAGCAAATGCCTTTGAACCAACACCATAAAAGAAATCATAGAAAGTGTTTTGTAAACAAAACAAACCACTTTGCAAAACAAGAGTTCAGAGATCTCACAGTGAAATCAGAAATCCTAATTATATATGTTTACATTCTAGACTACTCTTTACCTTAGGCCAATTAAAGCACATTAAACCATTTAATTATATACAAACATTTTCTTAAAAAAAAAATTAAAACATTGCACACAAGTTTGCGTTTGAACATCACATAACAAGGTTAGTTTTATTTTCAAAACAAGTACATTTAAGGGCACAGAACATACAGAATACCAAATTAACAGATGAGTATTTTTGCTTCTCTATACATGCTAAATCCAAAGATTTCCTCAAAAAAGTTAGAGCATAGTGACCCCAACTTCTTCCATATATCCTGTTCTCTGAAAGGGAGCGACTCCCAACACCTCCTTTATCTTAGGATTTAAAAAAATATATATATAAAAAAAATAAAGCTGTACGTTTTAAAGTTGTAAGCATCTTCTGCTTTAAGTGTTCATGCAGAGATCCTTTGATGGCTCTGCCCGCACCACTGTAACCTGGTGGGAAATCCTTTGCTCTGCTCAGTTACAGTACTTACACGACTTGCATCAGAAGTCTCATGCTGGCCTTTCTGGGACTAGGGTGAACAGGGGAACACAGAGCTGGAGAAGTAAAAAATACACAAGGGACAGGCATCCTGAAGGCCGGTTTGATTTCTTACAGACTCTTACCATTTCCTTTTAGGTATTAGTAAAAGCCAAAAGAAAACAGTAACAACTTTGGCAAAGAAAAGCATCTAAGTACTCCTTAAATAAAAATAGTCTCCCACAACATAATATAAAGCTTTCAAGAAGCCTTTTTCTTCTCTTTTTTTTTTTAATAATAATAATAATAATATTAAAAGACTCCTAACAAATTTCTGGGAGGAAATTCAAATACCTTAGCAGAAAAATAAGTTAAGGGGAACAACAACAACAACAACAGAACAAGGTGTCACTCCAAAGTAATGTTTTCAAGACTGTCATTCTACGTTCAAGGCAATAAATAAACCATCACCACAGAGACAGAAGTAAGTGTCTTTCTGGATCCATCCCTGCACAACCAGCTCGGCCCACATAGGAGGAAGCCAGTCGTTAGATGTCACTGAGCTGACTGTCCCCTATGGGAGATAATCTGTAGTTTGACGAAACCAAAATGTTGGTGTTTAAACCAAAACATATTAACCTGGGTTCATATCTCTTCTGAGCAGATCATGATCAGAAGATTAGCAAAGGCATGTTTACGCTATAAAAACCCCTGAAATAACTTCTTCTGACACTGCAGTCTATAACACAGGCCAACATACTTGAGAACCAACAGACAGTTTGCATGATGCTTTGTTTTTTTTTTTTTTTCTTTTTCTGATAAGGGACTTTTGTTAAGCAGTTATTTGCAGCAAACAATATTAGCAAGTTCTATGACCTTTAAGACACGGAAAGACAGCACAACTGAGGCAGCCAACATTAGGCAAAGGGTAGCACAGAAATGCATTTTTAAGTGACTGGAGAGAAAAAACACTAGAGAAATAATTTGCCTAAAAGCTTCTTCACAATAACAGTTCTAAAGATGGGGCGATGCAGAGAATTACTTTATTAAGGTTCTGACTTGCTGCCAGTTATTACTGTGATTAATATGGCAACTTCTTAGCTTAGCAGAAGTAAGAATTCATTAACTGGAATCTGGAGAACCTCAGATTCAAGAGTCAGAGGTTACACTGCACATTTGCACAGGATTATGGCTCCACAAAACAGCCAAAAGATTAATTTCATCATGGACCTGATTGCAATTATACTGAACAGGATACACACATCCTGTATAATAACTATTTAAACAGGGTTTTGTTTAAATAGCAAACGACTTGGAGGGAGAGAAGAGGAAAAACAACCTGAGAAAGAGACATTATAAGCAAATTCAGGTGGCAGTAAAGCCAATGCCTTCAGCTTCATAACCACATAAGGCACCCTGGAAGAAAAAAGCAAGCAAGGATGAAGCACGAGCAGCCAAGCAGAAGGGTCCCTGAGCTAACCTGACTTCCCAGGTTAGATGGTAATGCATCCATTGACACTGGAGCAAAGAGCATCCAAGCTCTGTGGCTGCTTCCAAGCACTGGAAGCATCCAAGCACCAGTGGCTGATAAAATGACGTGCCAAGTTAGTAAGGGACAGTGCCTGCTACACAAGTCTCTCTTGTCCCATGCCAAATCAGGCACGGTAGCCACATCACAGCCTTTTAAGCAAGTATCATTCGTGAGACTTATTCTTACTCTCCATAAACCCTTATTCCTCACCCCACAGGGATCAGATGTGTTTTGCCCTAGGTTACTTCATCCTGCATAGAAAATGAATTATGTTTTACATCTCTTTCTGCATCCTTCCTTATCTCAACCCTCCAAAGAACGGGCTTGACTTTTCATTAACTTGTGTTTCACAGACTGGAATCTGATCTTTAGAAAGGATTCAAAAACCATTTTCTGAATGAAGTCAGAGACATCAACTCTAAGAAAATGTGTCTTTTCATACTGATAATAACATCAAGACTCACATACATTCTTTTCTCTTCTTCTGCATGTATTTGAATACAGCCCCTACAGTAATCACCATATTTCCCACAACAGTACTCTCTTTTCTAATGGCAACAATTAAATATAGCAGAGAAAAGTGGGATATCTTGTCCTCCATTTAAAATCTCAGAACTAACAGCACCCAATTGCTTAAAAAAATAATAAAAAAAAAATCTGGAAGTTAACCAGTTTCTCTGCCAATATGTATTACATATTACACTGCCAAAAGCTATTTAGACGGCCTACAGATTCAGCTTACAAGGCCACTTTACTAAAAAAAAAACAATTTCTCTGGCAGTCAATGGAAGGATTTATCCAAATTTAATCTCCACAGAACTAATTCATCCACTAAAGTTTGTGTCTTATGTATTACTAAGTTAATGCCAGGGAATCATTCACAGACTCACTAAATGGTTGAGGTTGGAAGGGACCTCTAGAGATCATCCAGTCCAACCCCTTGCTCCAGCAGGGACACCCAGAGCATGAGGCACAGGGCAGCATCCAGGCGGGTTTTGAAGATCTCCAGAGAGGGAGACTCCACAGTCTCCCTGGGCAGCCTGTGCCAAGGCTGTGACCCTCACAGGGAAGTTCTTCCCTGTGGAGAACTGGAGATGGAGAGGGAACTGCCTGTGTTTCAATTTGTACCCATTGCCCCTTGTCCTGTCACTGGCCACCACTGAGGAGAGTTTGGCCCCTTCTCTGTGATTCATAGACTCACAGAAGGGTTGAGGTTAATAGGGTCTTCTAGAGATCATCTAGTCCAACCCCATTTCTTGGTCTCAACCTTTTATGCTAATACAGTGATCATGGTCCCTTGGACAGTTTTGGTCTCTCCAGTTAGCACCGTCCCAAACAATTCCCAAGACAAGCTTGGGCACTAGCACAATGGCAGGGATCCTTCTTAAAGGCAGTCCAGATACGACATCCTACTTTGGAGCCTAAAGGAGTTTTATAGCATGGCCAGACTGCATCAGCTGGCCTCCAGGCCAGAAAACCAGTTCTGACTATGTTTAGTTTATGGAAACTCATGTAGCCACACAGAAGTGTGACTAAGTCAGCGCTCTTGAGTTCACAGTGCCACTTGTCCTGCTAAGGGTGAAAGTATCTAGGATGGTGGCACACTCCTTTATTTCATAAAGGAGGAATTGGAAAAGAAATGTGAAGATTTAGGACCTAATTCTGCAACCTTTCAGAGTCTGTGGACTTCCATCTGCTGCCTGCACGCACAAGTCCTGGAGACTTGGAATTGGTCTGGGGTTTCTCTCGTGGGAGAAGCAAAGCTTAGTGCCTCAGGATCCCTAATCTTCTGTGCTTGTCTGAGAAAACTTTTTTTATTTTTTTTCAAGGAATCAAAAGAGTTGATCTCAATGGGCAGCAACACAGGTTGCTGCTGTGTTCATTTTCTCTCTCCTGATGTGGTGTCCCTTGTCAGGCAGTGCTAAGAAAAGGTTCCATACGGGCAAGAGGGGAAGCAGGAGCCTTGCCCTGCTCCACCTCTTTTCTTCCCTCCTTCTCCTTTGTCTACCCACTTTTCCTACCCTCACAAAGCAGCAATAAGGTTGCAGAGTACTTCCTTTTAGCTGCACGCAGCAACAGGAAAAAAAAACACAGACACATTTCAGCGTGTTTACCAAGCAAACATATGCAAAGGCTGGCATCATCCATCTCCTTTCCCATGTGGTAGAACGTGTGGGGAAGTTTTGCCCTGATAAGAAACTAACCCTAATTATGTAAATGACAAAAAAAGCTAAAGATTGGGGGACTGAAGAAGGCATTGAATATGCATTCTTGCCTTTGCATTTGTTACAAAACACAAATAAAGAGAGCAATCCTTTTCCCTTCTCCTCAACTGCCCGTTTGTCCTCTCCAGGGGTTTTTTTCTTCCCTATTTTTTTTTCTTTCTGAAATACAACATTTTTTCTATAACGGCATTTACAGTGGAAACAATCAAAAGTTAGACATTTCCTTACAAAGAAAAATGACAAAAAAGCTACTAACAGGTATCATGTTCTGAATAGTATACGATGAGACAAAATATCATCCTGTTGTTCCCATAAGAACTGAGAAACAAATAAAAAAAACCCCTAGAAGTAGTGAGCAAAATTGGTACATATTATGTTGGCCAAGGTAAAACAGCTATGTCACAGAGACCACCTGTACAACGGTGAGCGTTACAGTCTTTCATTTGAAGTCTTCCAACATGGCTTTAGTCGTTTAGATTTTACACTTGCGTAAGCGACCCCTTGTTATCTCCACCTTAGTGCTGACTGAGCTTGACAAACTGCCTGACCTCCGCAGCCACCCGCCCGCCTTTGGTATATTTATATAGGTGTACATGGAAACAGGAAAGGTTAGTACTGCAAATGGAGGGGCAGCAGGGGCGGAAAAGGGAGCAACTTGAAGGGAGAACAGGAGAGGGAAACCCCACGTAGTATGTTCTGCCTTGGGCAGCAGGGCTAGCACGACACGTCCCACGTGGGTCTCTACATCGGCTAAGGTGGATGTGACAGTTATAGCGTAAACAGTGCCTGGGTTGCACTCATGTTATTTGGAAAAGAAGGAAAAAAGAAAAAAAAAAAGACACATACAAAAAAAAAAAGGAAACTCCAGAGACCTGTATCAACTTCTGTATGTTTAGCCATACCCTTAAAAGTTCACTATTCACTCACAACGAGAAGTAGACAAACATGAATATTCCGAGCGAACAGACACAGACCAGTCCAGTATTTAGTAATAGTTTAACTTTGGGAGTCTCTTCCAGCATTTGTAAACAGACAGTCTCTTCCTCGATCTCCCGAACGGCTCGCTTGTTCATGTTTTTACTTTTAAAGCCACAGAACCAATCTATGAATTTCAGATGTCTCTCCCGCTCATCGCTTTCTTCCTCGCGCTTCTTCTCGCCCATCAGAGCCGCTTGTCCATTCGAGTAACAATCAACTGGCGTCTCGACCTCAGAGTGACTTACAGAAATCACCGGGTTGCTGTCATCCCTGCAAGTTACCAGAAGATTGATATCCTCAGGCTTAATATTTTTAAGGTTTTCTTCCGATTTGCCATTTGGAATGATATGGTTAGCGTTTTCATTGCACTTTAAGATGCTCTTTTCTTGCGATTTATACAGCTCCCCCTTTGCAGCTGTCTCCTTTACGCTTCTGTTCTTCACGGCCCAAAACGTGGTCGTTCGGACCTGCTCCTTGGTGGGCGGCGGCGTGAGGAGGCTCACGATAACGGTCACGATCCCAGTGATCCAGAAGAGAGCGGTGGCGACATACATGTAATGGATGTTCTTGATAAAGCCGGGCCTAGTATCCGGCTGGTTGCACTCTGGGGCGCGATAGATAAAGGCCAGCACCAACCGTATCGCTCCGAGCACGAAGCCGGCCATGCCGCCGTAGAAGGCGCCCTGCTCGTTGCAACGCTTCCAAAAGATACCCATAAGAAAGAGCGCGGCCACCGGCGGAGTCAAATAGTCGGCCACCTCTTGAATGTAAAGGTACATCTGACCTCCTTGCATCTCTACTATTATGGGCACCCAGGCAATGCTTATCACTACCATGAAAGCCACAAAGACTCTTCCTACGATCATCAGTTCTCTGGACGTCGCGCTCTTCCGGATGAGCTTGTAGACGTCAAGCGTGAAGATGGTGCTGGCGCTGTTGAATATGGAGTCCAGGTCGCTCATGAGCGCGGCAATCATCACGGCCATCATGAGGCCCCGCAGACCGACGGGCACGAGCTTCATCACTAGACGCGGGTAGGCAATGTTAGAGCAGCCAGCTCTGCTGCCGCACACTTGGAAGCAGTGCTCTGGATTAATGCAGGCGATATCGTCCGCAAATAGGATCCGGGAAATCATCCCTGGGACGACTATAATAAACATTGGCAGTAACTTTAAGAAGCCTGCCATGAGAGTGGATCCTTTGGCATGAGCAATGTTTTTGGCTGCTAAAACTCTCTGCACTATGACTTGGTCGGCACACCAGTACCAGACAGAAGCTGGAGTCTGTCCCAGCAGAAATCCAGGCCAGGGAATATCTTCATCCGTTGGCTCGCGCAACATTTTAAGAGCATCGGGCTTTGGGTCGACATTGCAGGAATTGGTATTGGAAATGTTGTAGGTTAACAAGATAGACGTAATATTTGGTGATGCTAACATGTACCTTCTTTTCACTTCTTCAAACCCACCAACCTCCGTGATACTTATGATCATAAGTGTGAGGGCACCAATAATCATAAGCAGAGCTTGAAGCGTGTCTGTGTAGATGACAGCCACAAGACCTCCAGTCACAGTCAACAGCGCAGTCATTCCAATAAGGAGGATAACCGACAAATAGAGGTTCCAACCTAGCGATTCTTGGATAAAAAGCGCCCCTGAATACAAGTCAACTGAAAGTTTGGTGAAGATATAAAGAATTAGAGACAGTGCTGCAAAATATATTTGAATTCTATGCCCTCCAAAACGCTTGGACAAGTATTCGGGCATGGTGTATACTCCTGACCGGATGTAGACAGGGACGAAGACCCATCCTAAAAGCTGCAAAAGCATTAAGGCGTTGAATTCCCATGCACCTACTGCAAATCCACTCGCCGCTCCAGATCCTGCGAGCCCAATGAAATGTTCACTTCCAATATTGCTCACAAATAACGATGCACCGATAGCTACCCAGGTCATAGAACGCCCTGCCAAGAAGTAGCCACTTACGGTGCTCCGATTGTATTTCCACATGGCAAAAAAACCTATGCACATCACCAGCACGAAGTACAGCGCCACAATGGCAATGTCTGCCGTCTCCAAAGAAGCCCTCATTTTTGTAAACCAAGTGACTTCGCACAGCTGACGTCCAGTTCTCGCCCCCCAGCAAACAGTCTCTTAAGCCACACGTGAACCAGTTAACATTTAGCAACACTGCGGATCAAATTCTTTGTCCCTTGGTTTGCTGTCCTGATGCTGGTGGTTGTGGTACATTTACTTTCTCCGCTTCTCAAATGGAAATTTGGAACTTAGCACGCACTTTTAATCCACATTCCACAAGAGCATCAGCCTTAACTCAGTTGATGTAGGAGAAATTCTTAGTTGCAGCTAAGTTTAGTGAGGCCTACTGTACCAACCCTGCAAGGCAGCAAAGACAAAAGACAAAGATTGAATTAGAGGAGAATTTCATGAAGTAATGAGAAAAAAATTGAAGTCTAGTACAACAATGACTGAACACCACAGACTTTTCCCCTTACATTTCCTGCTACATTTATGCAATCCATAATATACAACATTAAATATTCATAAGCCTACGAAGCAATGCCTTTTATAAGTCAACTTTAATGTCGTATACAAGTATCTTAAGGGACGCAACAATTCTAGGGTATTAAGTGACCCAAATTCCCCCAAACAAGGCAAGAAACAGAAATGCATTTCAGTATCCATTACTTTTGGTTCCTGCAGGATTCAAGTCTATTTCTCAAGCCGCTCTAAAGGCCTTCCTCATTCAAACAACTGTAGGAAAAAAGTCACTAGGGGCCGTTACCCAGTTTGCTCAACCCCTGCGCCCCATAAGTCTTGATAGATTCTCATGTCGCCTGTGTGCACTTGAGACACCAGCTGCTATGAGTAAAAAAATCAAAATGAAGTCATAATGATGTCAAGAGGGCAACACAGGCTTACGAGCAACTGGAGAATCAAGGATATTCTGCAAGTTACAGACACGGTAGCATCCGTTTGGGTTACGGAATACCACAGGGTTCCATCTGACTCGAGAAGTTCTTCATAGATATTCCCCACAATCTGAGCAAAGAAAAGAGCGGTTCGTGCCAACGTGACAAAAGGAACATCCTGACAACCGGCTCTGGGGTGCTCCTGTGTGCCCCTGCTCGCTCCGTGATCCCTCAGGAGCTCCGGAGGGGCACCGGCGGGAGGAAGCGCATGGATGTGGACAGCAGGCGGTCACTGGGATGTCGGGAGGCGCCGCTGCCAGCCCCACCTTCCAGGCTGAGACTGGGGAGCAGGGCAGGGCCGTGGGCAGGTTTTGTGGCAAAGCCCTGCTGCTCTGCCCCCCACTGCCACCCTGTGCTGCCAAAGCCGAGCACGGGAGCAGGGAACATCCGTGCTCGTTTAGGTAAGCGGGATTGAAGGGAGCGAAGCGGAGGGAAGGAGGTCGTGAGGAGAGCCGGGGCAGCCCAGGTGGCAGCGGCGCTGAGGAGCTGCGCCATGGCTCCTACTCCCAGCACTTCTGCCTTGGAAAACACCATCCATCTACACGCACCCAAAGCCGTGCCGTGAGCTCAGGGAGGGCTAGGCACAAGACTCCTCTCTGTCCTACAACAGACAGGCACAGCAAGGGAAGAGTTGGGCAAAGCAAAGGAAAAGTGGAGTCTAAAGGCCGGAATGCTGATCTTCTGCACTCACGGTTATCACAGAGCAGTTAGGAACAGGGTTTGACTCCATTCCCCTTTCCCCATCTGCTGGCAAAAATAATGTAAGCACAAAAATCCCTAAGCCTCGCTTTGCCCATAGGGTCTATGAGAAGCACTACCAACATCCCGTTTACACATTCCCCTTCCATTTGCCTGCGTTTCCCTATTAGTTCATCTGTGGGCAATACAACCACCTGAATACTGTACATGAGTATTTTGCATTTCCCTGCTTAGCATCTTTGTAGGAATTTTAAGGGGGGGGGAAAAAGAAGTTTAGAAACCCTACAGACTCTCCGGCAGCCCATAATGAACCGGAGCTGCTGCTTAAGCTGCACACACAGACACTGCCCACCTCGCTGCATGCCCCACCGAAGGCTGCAAAGGTGCTGATGCGAGAACGTGTGCTTCTCATTAAGGCAGATACATTTTTATTTTAAAAGCTTGCAGCACCGCCACGACTTTGGCCTTAAAGAGAAATGCACAATCATGTTATTTGTACAAGCTGGCTGTTTTTCAGGAGGAGTTCAGACTTAGAAAAGGATAATAAGGGTTCCCCACCACCAAGCCGCATGAGAATATGGATAGTCATCCTGCTGGAGCTATAGCCAATAATGACAGGCTGCAGAGACATGGCACAAAATGGGCTGATTGCAGTTGTGTGCTAAATTTAACATGCTCATAAGCCTCAAACCACAGATGTATTTTAAATTCTTCCATAAAAGAATTCACATTTCTCGCCACCCGCAAAAGGCAGCAGAAGTTAAATGGTCTACTCCATGGTTTAGCTTAATCCATCGTAAAGTTATAAACACTTCAGATTGTGTGACGCCATCAGCCTCAAGTAATGCAGTGCTTAGTTCTAACTGCTTTTGTATAATATTTGAAAAGCAACTACACTATAATGTTTATATCAAGTTTATAAATATTTTAAGGGAGGTAGAGGAAGATTTCACTGAGAAGTAGTGGAAAGAAAAATAACTACTACATATAAAACTAGACTAATGGGCAAGCTAATTTTTTTTTAAATATCTGTATTCCTCCTCTCCTACTGACCTGTTGTGTTTCTGAAATATTCTAGACTTGAACTTAAGCTCGCTTCAAACTTTTTCCCTCCAAGCTAGTCAGTGGCCTTGCAAAACTATACTATAATATAACCTACTTTAAAAAGGGGGGTTTATTTTATGATACCCTATTTGATGCAAGAGGTTCCCAGTGCATAGCATGAATGCTACAAGCGCATTCAATCCCTCTGGAAGGCATGTAAGTACAAGATGCAACTGCCCATAAATAAATGGTGCATTTCTCAATTAGGACACTTTGCCAAACAACTACGGGCTCAATTTAACCAAAATAAACAATACAGGAAGAACCCTGGCGCTTTCCACTGAAAGGCACAGCCAAACCATTTTAAATAAGCAGTTGTCTCAAGTCCTGAACCATCACCTTTGTAATAAATATCCCAAATTTGCAGGGTTCAGCCTGCTTAGGCAGGAAGGTGGAAAGTTTTCAGTAGCCGCTATAAATTTGCTGCACCGTCGCTAAATCACTGTACTGAAGTGGCCTCTTGTACCAGTTTCTTATTAGACCTAATTCTAAAATAATCCTAGATCTTTTTTCATCACTAAAATGAGACTCGTCCCTCTCAACTCCCAGCAAGTTATGACCTCAAGTCTTAGGAAGGACTTTGGAGACGCCCCATGCGAGTTTAATCTCAAGTTATTAGAACAGTGTAAGCTGTGGCACTGACAGAAAAAAAAAAAGACAGAAAGAAAGCATTGCTGCCAAGGACTGTGATTTCTTCTCCCTAAAGCTGCTTTCTGGCTGGATCATATCAAAGACACAAGACAATATTTTTTCCCTCTTGTCTGAAGATAGAAGGCTACAACTCTGGTGAAACAATGCGTATGTCTCTCCAACAGACAGTTTGTCCTTTAAGGGAAAAAAAAAAAAAATTGAAAGAATTCCCTAAAGAGAGATTAGATAATTTGGAGCAGATTTAGGGTGGGATTTTTAGGAGGAATTTGTTTGATTGTTTTAAAGGGGAACTTTCTCCGCAGTCCTTTTCTAATAAGGAGCTTGAAATATGCCAGAATCAAACTCCTCCAAACCCAAAACACTTAGGATGAAGCTTAGAACCAGGTTTCTACTTTGCCTAGTTCTCTTTCTTGCAAATGGAAACTTTCCCCGTGCTGTTACCATGCCGAGTTGCAAGGAAGCTTCAGCAGCTCCTCAGCACCAGGAGAGCAGCCCCAATCAGGAGTTACTGATGCTGCAGGTAGCCCCATCTATCACACAGGGCAGCACTCCCTGCCAGCGAGCTCAGAACAGGCTCCATTTGTTCACGTCCTAGTGAATAGTCCTGAGGTCCTTCCTTAGAAAGAGGGTTTCTCCCCTTCATTCCCACCTTCCTCATACCAGGGTGTATTAACTCGTACTACCAGCACTACCTATTGGATACATCCCCTGAGAGAAGCAGTGTGCCCGGCTCAGTATCTTCCATATGGAAGACATTAGTGTTCTCTCTCCCGGAAGGCAGAGCAGTAAATCCGCAGCACCTCGAGCAGGCTCTGCAGAACTGAACCCCACGAGCCCCATGCCTGGCCTGCTCGCACTGCAGGCTCCTCCAGGGACTCGCAGCGAGCTCCTGCCTGCCTGCTTCTGCACAGAAACCACACGTGTGGGTCCTGCTCCACTGTAAACACAAGGTTATTTAAGGTATCCTACCTCCCAGGAAAAAAAAGAAACTTATATATCCATCTATATATATAAGCTGCATTCCAGGGCAGCATACTAGCACACAGAAACATGATCACACAAATGTTCTTCAGAAAATGACTGGCACATATCAGCTAATCCCCTGGGAAAGCAGGAGCCTCCCAACACGGGCTGCTCAGCAGAACCTGCAACACCCAGCAAGAGCTTTGGGATTTCTCCCATAACTGAGGAACGAGGGCAGATGGGTCGGGGTGGACTCTACCCACAGCAAGAACAAATATGAAGCAAGGAGCAGGAGAGCCCAGAGACAGAAGCACAACGTAGAGTGCATGAGCAGGGTCTGCACAGTGTGGAGCAGAGGAATACAACGTTTAGGAGCTACCTCACTCAGCAGGGACTTAACTGCCCGGCCCAGGGCCGCACAGGGGCTGCTCTCACCCTGCCCTAGCCTTGGAGATCTGGGGTACTACAGAGGTACCACAGAGCTGCTCCACGGCCCCGCTGCCCTAAAGGCCTGGCTCCTGATGTATGTTGCAAGGCTCAAGTGAGTGAGATGATCAAATGGTATCATGTGCCATGTGCTTTTTGCTCTGGAGTCTCAGGAGTCTCCCTGGTACCGTCCTTCATATTGTAGCACCCTCAGCATAAGCAGCTTGCTCTGTAGTAAATCCTCCTTTCCTTTCCTGAGGGGCTGCTCTCGGAAGCTCTAGAGAAGAGAGATCACAGTACGCAGCTCAGCAGGAAAAACAGAGCCCCAGAAAGCTGCACGGCCTTTATCTGTAAGAAATGCAGAGCTGCTGTGCTGTATTATAGCAGCAGAAACTGCAATAAGCTAAGGCCAAGTGAAGCTGAAGGGCAGCGTGACTGTGTCAGCGCAGTACTGCAAGTTCCCTTCCCTTCACACGGCTTCCTCCCAGCCCAGGCATACACACCTATCTAAGACAGGGCCACGTTACGTATTTTAAGGAAAAACAGAAGAAAATGCAGCTTTATCGAAGAGCACAGGCAGTCCTCCAAAGGGAACAAGAAGCTGCTGCAGAACCACAAGGCAGAGGGAGAGGGCTCCTTTTCTGAGGACGGCCGTGCCAGCAGTGCCTCAGCCAGGTCACGCCACTGCCTCTGCCTTCGGCACCCACTTGGCTTCTTTCCCTGCGAGGCTCCAGCACTGTCAGGAGGGGCAGCCCAGTTGCTTCCACTGTTCTTCCTAAAATCTCAAACATACAGGGGGAGGGAAACAGGGACAGGGGGCAGAAAAGTTCCTTATTATGTGTAAAAATCAAAGTTATCAGAAAGCCCACATGCTTCACGTCCGCCTAGGCATACTCTATTCTGTTAAACAGGTCCTAAATCTCAGCAGATGGATTATTCCCTTATAATTTAAAGATGACTACAAGCTTAAAGAAAATGCACAGGTAAGCACTTTGCCCTGGCCAAGGCCAAGAAGTGGCTTTCACCTACCCGACAAATTTCACCCGAATTCTCAAAAAGGCAAAGTGCCACTGCTCAGCATCATGGAGGGAATGGACCACTCTGGCAAAGAGGCCTTCATAGTAACTCACAGTGAAGATGACCAGAGGTGCAACTGCCCAACAGCTCCTCCCTCAGCAAGAAAAACCATGCTTTTCTTTGCAAGCAGACAGACAGTCTTGGGAAATTTGCAGACAGATTGAGTTTTTGCATCTGTGCAGCAACTGGAAGTAAAGGAGAAAGGACAGGGGATACAGAGAAGTCACATGATCTATGACAACTGAATAAAAAGCCCAGCAGGGCAAGTGGGAAAGGGAGCAAGGCATTTTAATGGGCAGGAGGTGGGAAGAACCTGTCCCCTCCAGGAGATGGCAAATACCTGGAAAGAGGCCAGCTGACACCTTCTGTACCACCAGCTGCAGACGAGCACTGAGCCCAGACACACTCATGTCTTCTCAGAGATCACAAAGTCCACACGCACAAATATCTTCATTGCCACAGGCAAGGAGTAGTTACTGGTAAGTTAGCTTAACAAAACGCTGAGGTGGACGGTGTTCTTGGGGGACATGAGGAATAACCTCCCACAGGAGCAATCTGGCAGCTTCTTTCTTTCCTCACAGCACCAGAAAGCTCACCCGCTTGTTCTTCCTTCTGCAGAGTCCAAACGCTACAAGCTCTGCAGGAGCTTTCCAGCATCCTCCGGCCTTAGGCATAGTCATAGGAAAGCCCTGAACTGTAAGCTAGGGCCACCTACTAAAACACCTGCCCTATCTCTACTATTGTTTGTGTATGTTTTTCCAACCCCTTACTGGTGTAAATGCTTCCAGCATTTATACTAGGAACAGTTCCTTGTACTTATTTTTCCTTAAAGGACAGCAATAGTCAAACTCATATAGAATTCTTTGATGCTGATGTTTCAGCTAATCATAACAAGCAAAGGGAAGGGTCATTCCTCAGAAATACAAGCTCCAACAGGAACCTATGATCCAGCTGCTGGTTATCACCATTTACCAGGAGTGGACACAACTGGCACATTCTTAGCCTGGCAAGAAAAGCTGTGCTGGTCCATCCCATTTGAAGAGGATTTGGGCTTGCAGAGCACAAGCTTCAGAAGTTATGTGAGGATGAAGAACAGTAGAAGTGTCAACTACCTTGAAATATTTTAACTGGGATGAATAGGGCAGAAAAACCCACCTAAAAAAAATCCAGAAAAGAAAACACACACATACACAAACCCTCATCAAGTTTATTTAGGACTTCAAGTTCCCATCACTTGTAGCAGCCCACAACCCTTCCAAAACATAAAACATCATAGGTTTTACTCATTAAAAAGACAGGAGTTTCAGGGGCATACATTACCCTAGATTAAGCCTGAGGCCCTCCAAGTTTTTTCAAAACTTCAGATGCTTCTTGGGGGATTTTTTTTTTAAAAAAAGAAGTTGCCTTGGCTGTAAGACATCTAGTGCTGTTCTAATCAAACTTGGCAGCTAACTACAGCAAAAGCTACTAAAGATGTATTTTTGTTACATTTTAACTACACATACTCCATCAAACATATTGTCCTCATCTATCTATGCTCTGTATGTACCTTTGTTTTTAAATCATTATTCCCTAGATGTGTACATAGCTGAAGCAAGATGGGCTTTCAAGTGGACAATGATGTCAACTTTTAATCCTAATCAATTTAGTTGATTTTAATCCTAGGTTGGTTGACAACCTACGATTTAAAACCTTTCTGCAGTTACTCAGATTCACGTTTCTTAGGGTCACGACCCTTCTCCTACAGCATCTCCTGTCCCATGCTCATTTTCCTCCATCTTTCCTACCAAGGAGGCCGTGTTCCCACAGTACCTCCTTTCCATCATTATTTGAATTAGTCTTCCCACAGTACAGCCCCTTAACTTGCACCAACTCTTGCCTTGCTTTTCGTGTTTTCACTTCCCCATCTTTCCTGTCCCCTACCTACAAGACTTGAGAATATTTGGCCCATATGTTTGATTTCTTTCCCCCCCGATCCCTTTTGCTTTCTTACAGGCTGTGAATGGTCACTCGCTTCCCGTTGTTGTTGTTCCTGAGCTTCCTGTTGCTTCCAGTGAGCAGGACACATTGAAGACAACAACCTGGTGCCTGTGGGTGTCCCCTTGGCCACAACTAGGCCCTGCAGAGGCAGCTACAAGCAACTGCTTTCGGGCAACTGCTTCCACATTTGCTGCTCTCATTGCCACAGGTTTGTAGTGGCAGGGGTCTGGGCAGCTGTGCAGCCTGCACAGCTGAGTGTGACAAGCAGCAAGGCAAGTGACTCGGGAACGAGCACCACAAAAGGGAACGTGCACTGGAAGCTGCCAGCGTCACAGTTCTGCAGCATGAGACTCGGAGAAATCGGCTTCTGGAAGAATATGCAAGAAGGCAAGAGCTTCCAGAGTTACAAAACCTAGCCTGTGTCTGCATTAGAAGCAAGCAAGCATACACATGCACTCATATTTAGAATAATCCTGTAAGTTAACCTGAGCAATAAAGGACATGTGTTACAGTCGGTGACTCTCGGGCAATCGTACAGCAGTGGAGAGCAAGGAAGCTGCTTGGTCAATACAACAGGTTCTCCTTCCTTCTGCTTCAAAAGTTAAAGGATAAAATATATGCTCATGCTGAAGTAAATGAGCATCTCCCTGATCATACATATGATGTGTCAGTGTATAAACACACAGAGCACACAAATGAGGAGAGACAGAGCGGGAAGGTTGGACTAGATGATCTCTAGAGGTCCCTTCCAACCCTGAAGATTCTGTGATTCTTGAAGATTCATTGCCGAGCAGATGAAAGGGGCAGAGGGAAGAGGCCTCACAGGCCTCATCTCCAAGGTTATGTGAAACCCCCCGTCATGGACGTGGGGCCCACGCGCTGCCCCTTTCCCACAGGGCTCCCTCGGAGCCTGGGCTGGAGGCTCTGCCCCTCCGGAACGAGAGCTGCAGAGCAGCCAGCGCATCCCATCGCAGACACAGCATCGAGCACAGTGCTCCATGTAACAAAAAAGCCTGTCTAAATCCGGTAGTTTTTTGTACAAAATGAGTACTATGTTGACAGCGATAGTAGAACGGTCAACTTTACCAAACTCATCTAACTAACAGCTATCTGCTATAAAGAGAAGTTCAGACCTTTCTTGTATGAGAAAATGATCCTCTACCATTCCCCAGACCCAAACCAGGAACATAGCCCACACTTGGCAGAAATTTAGCAGAGAGGCTATTCTCAGATGTTATGATAAAATATGACAAACTTCAGCCAAGAAGGCATTACTCCTAAGCACTATCTACCCACATCACACGCTTAAAGGTACAATTACTCTTATTGAGAAGCTTAAGGCAGCAAAAAGCAGCTTCCTACAAGAAAGGCTACTAGGGATCTCCTCACATTCTGATCTCATCTTTTATTTCCAACTCCTTGGCCTTCTTTCCACACCCCCAAGAGCACCACTCCTACTACTTCCCCCCTTGTGATACGAGAGGAAGAGGAACCTATTTCAATCTACCGAAAAAGCCAAAGATGACAGTGGAAAAATTTTGTCCAATTTCAATATACTAAGCTGGGGAAAAAGGGAGGACACGTAGAATACGTAGGTTAACCAGAAAGGAATGAAAATAAAAACACTATCTGTCTGCTCACTGCCCTCTTTACTCACCCACTCCCTCCTCCTTCCTACCAATGCGGGTATCCAAAGCCCATGTATGCAGCTGGGGTTAACAGCCAGGATGCCCAGCAGCGCTGCTGCCCCTTGCTCCGGCTCTCCCAAAACAGCCAGGGGATCCACACAGCAGATAAGGGATCATGGAAACACGGCAGCCTGCTCAGAGCCCAGAGAGGCACTGAGCACAAGTTGTGCTGTGGGAATCTGCACGTCAAACAGAGCCTGAGATTCCCTTCGGAATTACAGGAGCAGGATCCCCTATGTCAGGTATTTGCTGAACCAAGGGAACTGAATTCATAATGTGTATTTGCCCTTGGCTATAGGTGAAATGGGGAGAGAGAACACGCCAATTATCAAAACATCAGCGTGCTTTCTCCCCTTTTTTTATTTTTTTTAAATGAAAAAAAAAAATAGATGAAAAAGGGAAAAAGAGCCTCGCACCGGAGGGTTGTTTGGAGCTGCCCCTTACTCATTCCAGTTACAAAGCTGTCCTGTTGGCAGGTGTCCTGGGGCAGCAACAGGCGCAGTGCGGGTCAGCAACACCCCACCTGCCCCACGCTGCCCCTGCTCCCCACAGGGCTCCTCCTGTTGTCACCCCAAGAGGAAGCCATTTCCAGCTCCTCCTTCCCTCCCCAGTGCTCCAGGGGCTCCCAGGAGGAAGAAGAGGGAAACTCAAGGAAGCTTCCCCAAAGACGGCTCCCTTCTCCAGCGGGCAAAACCTCCCATGGGTTAACTAGAGGGTCACTACCCTACCCAATCCAAGGTGCTGCTCTCTGTAATTCCCCTGCTGGAAGCCAGCTCTCCCGAGAGGAGACTGGAAACACTCCACAATGCACCTACAGCAGGAAGCCTGGAGCATGAGCAGCTACGTCTTCACGCTGTGCATCTCCCTGCACAGCTGGGCACTTGGGCTCAGCCTAACAAGGGCAGCCCTTGGGTCTGCTTCACACGCGCCTCCACGCTAGGTCTGCCACCTAACTCTCCCAGCTCATCCCTTTATTTAACCGTAGTGCATCACAGAGTGTCATATACAGGCAACAGCCGTTATTTTTACTGCAAGTTAAGATTTTTTACCTTACTACCTTCACACCTTTCCCTTCCCAAACCACATCCTCCATGTGCTCCCACTAAAGGCTTATGTGATCCAATCCAACTCTCACTGTAATTACTCTTCAGAGAGTCTTGCAGACCACACACAGATCGTGTTTTTGCTGTGTTTTTGGGGGTTAGGGCGAATAATTTCTATTTGGTCATTGGGTTTTGGGGGGGGGGGGAAGGAGGTTGGTCGTTTCTGTTTTTCTGCTTGTTTCATTTTTGTTTTTTTTCTCTTCTCTCTCTCCTTGCAAGGAACTCGCTGGTTCTTGCAAGCCACTCACTGGGTCACTTTTTTGGGCACTGCACTTTATGGTATGAAAAAAAAAAAAGAAAGAAAAGGCTGAAGGGACTTTGAGTAAATCTGCAGAGTCAGAGGCACACAGGAGCATCGAGCAACACAGAGGTGCTGGTTTCCTGCAGAGAGGCTATCGGGGCAAGCAGCAGCCTGGGACAACGGCAGCGTGCACAGCAGCCACGTGCAAGGGCGCAACGAGGGATCCCCAACTCGAACACAGCCCGCGCCAGGGAGCAGAGACTGACGGGACAGCCAAGTGCACGGGGGCTTTTCCCACCCGGATCCACGCAACAGCCCCGTGGGCGGGGGGGAACCCACGGGGCCGTGACGCGAGTCGCCGCAGGAAGCGCGGTGCAAAGGTAAGGACGGCAGCTCCAAGCAAGCTCTGCTCAAGCCACTAGGGAGCCGCCAGGATCGGCAACAGCCCTGAAGCATGGGAAGGCCAGGGCTTATTTTAGTGCAAAGCCTAGGGGTGGCAGAGGCAAGGGAGCATGCCAGGAGCCCCACAGGAAAGCCGGCATTTGAGCAGGTCTCAGGTAAAGCAGCAGCAAAGCGCATGCAGTTGTGGTACGGAGGCATCAGCAAGGTTGAGCATCGGCTGAACATCCAGCTTTATCAGAGAGGACAAGCATTAAGCTGCAGGGTTGATTTATTTGGTACCCCATTAGACATACAGGCATATCACCTACCACAGGGAAGTGCAATACAGGCACTGCATCATTTCAGAGCATTTTATTAGACCTCAATTCGGGTCTCGCTATCTTGGCTAATGTCAAGCTAGTGCTGTGCTGTTGTGGGGGGACATTAGAGCACCCCATTTGCCAGATTCAGAGGAATCTCCCAGCTTAATCAGCACCCCAGTGTTTCTAAAGTGCTCTCATTTTACCAGAAAGGCAAGAGCAGCAACTTCTCTGTGTATGTAAAGAAGCACATCAAACCTGGCGGTCTGCAAGCAACAGGAAAAACAGTATCTAGAGATGAACTCTAGACTCTGGAGTAATACATGTAGATTAAAAACAGCAGTATCCTTAAACTTAAGGGTTTTCCCATAACCACAGAGCTTAAAAAATAAGAATTAAAAATAAGTCCTTCAAGAAACACCTCTTAGGAAATGAGTTAAACTTGAAAGAGTGAAAGGTTGCAGATGTTACCTCTTCCCAGTGTACTGACCCATGGGGAGCACTTTCCCACTGAAAGCTTAACCCTACGCCCCAATCCAGTGCTCAGACCCTAGGATCCCTGTCCCTTTTCCCCACGGAGCACAGCGCTCCACGACACCCTTTAAGGACGGTCCATTTATTGGTGCCTCACGGCAAGCAGGGACTGGCAGCAGGGAGACGGGAAGCATCTCCATAGGGAGAGCACCTGCAGCTCCTGCAGGCAGGGGCGCAGGGAAGGGCAGGGATCGGGATGGCCCTCGGACAAGCGGAGCCTCCGGCCGGGTTTGTGGGGCTGCTCCACGGGCCGAGGCGCCAGGGCCACGTTCTCCTTCTCCATCCCCCGAATTGCTCCGTTTCTCCACTAGGGGACTCACCTGACTAGAGAGCCCGCAGTTGCGGCCAAGTTAAAAAAAATAAAAAGAGGGGGGGAGAAAAAAAAAAAAAAAAAAAAAAAAAAAAAAAAGGAAGCAGCCAACCCTGACATGTGGATGCTCCATGTAAAATGAATGGAAATGTACTAGTGCTCGCAGCGCGCGCGGGGCCGTGCCCGCGAGCCGCGCGCTCCCCGCTGCCCGTTCCCGCCGGGACGTGGGAAGCAGGGAGCGGGCGGGATGCACCGCGGCAGGGCGCGGGATGCACCGCGGCTCCCGCCCACGCGCCCCGGCTGCGCGCGTTTGTTTTTAATTCCTTTTTACACACCTAAATGCACAAGCACCATGGTGGGGGGGGGGGGGTAAGAGCGGGATCTTTTACCTCTTTCACCCCTTTCTAAGGGCAGGCGCCCTGAGGGGCCCTGCGGGCACCGGTACCAGCGGCCCCGCCACCGGGGTGGAGAAGGGGGCAGAGGGGTACAAGTGGGGCAGGGGGCCGCTTACCTGCGGGCGGAGCGGGCAGCAAACTCCCCCGAGGAGGAGGAGGAGAGCGGGAAGCAGCAGCAGCAGGAGGAGGAGGAAGGGGCCGGAGCGCGCGCGGGGCCGGGGCG
>JAUBOD010000279.1:2094705-2105441 GCA_032353885.1 Nothura maculosa | reverse complement strand
CTGCTGCTGCTGCTGCTGCTGCTGCGGCGGCGGCAGCGGCTGCTGCAGGGAGTGGAAATTTCCACGGCGCCCGCCCCTCGCCTCCCCACCCCCGCCGCCGCCCTCCGCGCCGCCGGCTCCGCACATGGCGGGGGAGGAGAGGAGCGCCCCGGCGGCGCGGGGAGAGACGGCGCCAACGCCGCGGACACGCGCCCGCCCCACGGCGGCCCCCGAGCCCGGCCTCCCCTTCCAGAACGTTCTGCGGGTGCCACCGTGCCCGGCCTCGGGGAAGGAGCCGCGCAGTAGGCAGGAACCCCGCCTGGCATGGCGGGCTGCCTCCCCTCCCAGCACGTGTCCACGGAGCCGGGCCAGGGTGTTTTACGGAGGGCAGTTACAGCGCCCTGCGCCCATCCTCGCACTGTGGGTGCTGCTCGCCCACAGAAGCCCATGGAGGTGCCTGGCCCTGGTGCCCACGGCTACTTTGTGCCATGGGGAGTGGACGTTTCCAGACGGCGGTGCCGGGGCTCATGTAGTACGTGGGATCACACGCGGCCCCGGAGGGAGGCGTCTTGGGCAGCCTTGTGGCCAGGCAGGCTTGTGTGGGCCACGCTGCTTCTGGCACAGCCGGGCGCTCCCAAAAGAATCCACCGTAATGTTCCAGAAACATCTACACATGCACGCTCTTCAGGAAGAGAGGTCACAGTGGGGTTTTGCCCTGGGTTTTGAAGTCCCATCTCCCCTGGGCCTGGCTCTTCTTCCCAGCTGGCTGCAATAGCACGTTTTGCCTTTCTGCATCAGCCCTGGCCCAGAGACCTCAGCTCTGCTGTTCCCAGTGCAGTTTGGTGGCACTTGAGGCCTTTGGAGGAGGCAAACGCCTTGGACAGGGTTCTTGTTTCTTCCTTTTTACTCTAGTTGTTACCTTATCAGCCAAGATAGTCAGAGGATATATAAAATAGTGGAGTTTTGTAGAGTGGCAAAATGTAATCTTGATGGGGAGAATTGACTCCCTGAGAAAAATGAGGGCTAGGTGGGGTCTGGGAAAGCTTATGGCCTTTCCATAGGGAAAGGATGAGTGGAATGAGAGGCATCAACGAAGGAAATGAGGGAGAGTGTCTTGGGACTAGAAAGTAGAAGAGTGAGGTTTAAGGTGAGCAGTGCTGCTGTTGCAGGTCTTCCTCATCTTCAACAAGCTAGTTCCCCGGGCACTGTGGGGCCAAGCGAAGCCTGCATGGGGGCTAGAAGCCGCTCTTGTGCCCCACAGCAAATTATCAGCTGTCCACAGTGAACTGCATATAAAGAAGTGCTGAACTCCCAAACTGCAGCCCCCAGCAGACACCTGTGCCTTGGCAGTGGTTGCCAGTCGGCTGACGGGTGTAATTTACTGCCTGCTTCTGCTACCACTTCTTTTTTTTAATATGTTGTTGTCTGGAATGAGCTGTTGTCTTGTTCTGAACAGCTGCCTGGGCAGTCCAGAGGAAACCCAGATAACTTGTGAATGATGGTCCCCAACGGAGGAGAGAATGCCCAGATATCCCTGCCTTGCTAATAAGAACTGACAGTAATTCCCACCCTCCAGATGTACCCTGCTAGTGATGACATAATCGCAGATGGACCACACTGTTCTCTTCCCGCAAAATGAAACCCCTACGCCCTACTACTGTACAAACTACTCGCTTAAAACACTTGTATTCCAGAAAAAAAGAAACACTTTCACCCTTGCTCCTACAGGGTCTGTCTCTCACACATGCAGAGCTTTATGCAAGTCCCCAAGTCCCAGGTTCCAATTCCCCCTCGAGAATGCCAATATGTGACTCTCAGCTGCCCATACATTCATTCATAGTAACTTCCAACTACACTCACCATCCAAGCCCCACATATACAGACCTGCACATGGCCAATAAATCCTCCCTTCCATGATTTCCAAGTGACATACATGGACGTACTTCAGTGCTGCATGTTTAGACCCCACAAACATAAGACTGAGCCTGAGTCCACTTACATATCTTCTCATGCACATAGAAACACTTGCTCATGAGGTCTAATAAACTCACCCAGACAATCCTACATGTATTTCCTGGGTGTAAGCTTGAGGGGGTCTCCTTATGCACACAGATGCAGTGCCTAGATGTACCTGTGTCAGTGTCACACTTACATGGGCGCCTGGTCTCATGCATTCTGCCTACATGTAGTTAAACACACACACTCATGAGCTGTCTGCTGCACCCATCTGCAGCCTCCTGTATCTTTGCAAGAGTTCCTAACACCCTGACTTACATATTTATTTAGTGTCTTCACCAGGTATGAGCTATCTTGAAGCTCGCAGGAGCTGGCTTTTGCCTCAAAGCACTAACCACAAGCAAAGACTCTAGGAAACTCTCACTTAGCATCTAAAAGCACGTGCTTGCAGAGGAAAATCTGGAAAACATGGAGTGACCATTCAGGAAGCAGTTATAAAGTCACCCTAATTTATCATTTTCTTTAAAGAACTAATGAATGCTAAGTAAAACTTAGCTCTGAGAGGCATGACTTTTTCATGCTGGAGATCAGGGTGCTGCAAAGGCAAATCATCCAATCTGTATCTTACTATCTTTCATGTGCATCCCTTTGCCAGAAAGCAGCACATTAAACAGTATTGAATAAAGTCACTCCTTGTAATACAGCACAAATTAAAAATATATCCACATGCATTCTATTTGTGTATATGCTGTGGACTTTATGTGGAAAAGCTCTTGAGTATGTTTTAAGGACCTAAAAATGTGATGCAACATTTCAGGGGCAAAAAAAGCCCCAGTCCAACATGAGGGGTGAAAAAGAGAAGGAAAATTATTGTACTTTTCAGTCCTCAGTGTTATCTCTATTTTCTAATTATATTGCACTTTTATGATCTCTTTTATGATGGAAAGTACCCGGATTTGAAAAAAGAATTCAGTGCACCATGGAAAAACCAATTCTCTCCTCTTTCCAAGAGTGCAAATTTTAATTTCTAGCTGTATTATATTACACAATATCAAATCTTAAATTTCTTACAGATTTAGAACCAGGGCAATGCTTGCCTTGAACTTTTAATCAGGATGGATTTTCAGAGAGTACTTGGTTGCCTACTGAAAGAAGAAAAGAGAAATTTCACAGACAAGTGTATTTCTGTTTTTGGGGGGGTTTTAAGGTTTTTCTCCTCTCTCTCTCTCTCTCTTTTTTTTTTTTTTCCCACGGAGCATGGGTTTATATACAGATAGATGCCTATTCTCCCAATATGTAGCCACCTTCTTGGGTGGGTTTGTAGCTGAATGATATCTGAGGTAACAGCAGATCAAGTATCTGGTGCAAGGCCAGCCTGGAAATGTCTGCATGGCTCTGCAGTGACTGCAGCCTAAAGACGCTCCAGAAGGGTGATTGCTGGAGGTGGATGAGAACACTGAAATGCTGGAAATGGTCCTGCCACAAAGGAGCAGATGAGTGAGCAAAGCAGAGGTGCTGAAGATAGTTTCATGGGGGTTGATGTGAGCTTGTACCTGGGGTTCTTGAAGTACCTACATGGGAGTATGGCCCTTAGACACATGGAAAGTGGTGCCCCCAGAAGAAGGATTGGAAGACAGGGTTGCTGAAGAGGAAAAGAAGGAAAACCATAACTGACCAAGGCAAAGACTGATCCAAAGAACTAGAACATGGATGGCTAGAACAAGAACGAGAGAATGTGGAGGGTGCTGGGATTTGATGTTCTCACACTGGGACAAGGATCTAGTGAAAGGACATAAAAAGGGGAGAGGGAGGATCACTGAATGGTGGAGGTTAGAAGGGACCTCTGGAGATCTAGTTCTGCCCCTTGCTCAAGCATGGTCAAGTAGGGCGCATTTCCAAAGGTTGTCCTAAGACAGCTTTTGAGTATCCCCAAGGAGGAAGACTCACAGGGAGGATCCCCTCCATTAACCTGCTGTCAATACTCTTCCTAATGCACCCCAAGGTTACCATTGACCTTCTTGGCCACAAGGGCACGTTGCTGGCTCATGATACACTTGTTGTCCACCAGCACCCCCAGACCCTTCCCCACAGAGCTGCTGTCCAACAGGTCAGCCCCAGGTCTGTCCTGGTGCCTGGGCTCCTTCCTCCCCAGGTGCAGGTCCCCGCACTTGCCTCTGCTGAACTTCATGGGGCTCCTCTGCCCATCTTTGCAGCCTGTCCCGGTCCCTCTGAATGGCAACGCAGCCCTCCGGGGTCACAGCCACTCCTCACAGTTTCACATCCTCAGACAACTTGCAGAAGGGGAGCTCTGTCCTTCATCCAGGCCTTTGTTAAGTGAGTTAAACAGGAATGGACCAGAACTGACCCCTGGAAGACGTCACTGTCTTCAGACCCGTGGCTAGACTTTACACCACTGATCACAGCCCCCTGAGCCCCACCTTTCAGCTAATTCTCAACCCACCTCACAGTTCGTTCATCTACCCCACACCTCCTGAGCTTGCCTATGAGGATGTTATGGGAGACAGTGTCAAAAGCCTTGCTGAAATCAAACTAGGCAACATCCACTGCTCTCCCTTCATCAATCCAGCTATTCTTCCCATCCCAGAAGCAAATCAGGTTGATTTCCCTGTGGTGAATCCATGCTGACTACTTCTCATCACCTTTTCCTGAGATGCTTAGAGATAGTACTCAGGATGAGCTGTTCCATCACTTTTTTTTTTTTCCTAGGGAAGCTGACCAGCTTATAGTTCCCTGGGTCCTTCTTGCCCTTTCTGAAGGCTGGAATGACATTAGCCTTCTTCCAGTCCTCGGGCACCTCCCCTGTGTTCCATGTCCTTTCAAACAAAAAGTATTTCTGAAAAGTGTCCTGTCATCAGAACCAACCTGTTAATAGATTGTCCCTGCCTTGCAGATGTAAAAGGCCGTGTCTGGACAGGCTTTTGATCTTAGATGTCTCCAACCAGTCCTGAGCATTGTGTCTGGCACTGAAATCCAGGAAGAATAAGCCATGTAATGTGCAAGGCCCTTGTTGGAGGAATCCTTCAGGACACAAGTGGGAAAATCCTTCCAGAACTACCTGGGAACTCACATACTGGATGTACATGGAGACCCCTGAAGCAGAAGATGGTCTGGATGGTCCCATCTTCATGCCCCCCCCAACTAACCAGATGCTGAGGCCTGTGAGAGGAGTGACTGAGGAAGACCTATCCAAAACCATTGTGCCCAGGGCATAACCAGGCAATTCCCTTCTAAAGGAAGTAGAGGAAGAGGAATCCTTCTGCTTTTTACCCTAACATCCCAGGAAGTGTCCTGCCCTTCAAAAACCCAAACTGAGGTGCTGCAGTGAAGTTGCTGTAACTCACCTGGCCCTCTCAGAGCCCTGTGCCTCCCATTTCCAGGTGTATTAGCAGTTCTGCCACACAGGACCACGTCAGATACTCAAATACAGTTGCATGGTGCTGGGAGAGGGGTTGAAGGGGCCAGGGGCTGTGACAGCCCTTCCAGGTTAGGGTAGAGCTTGCTGGCACTCTGTAAATTTGTATGTGGTCAGGAGGGAGTCACTGAGAGCTTGGCTGAGTTTTCAAGAGCTGTTGAGTGCAGTTGGCGTCCAGAAAAAGGAGGGGGGAAAGGAGAGTTTAACTGTGTAAGGAAGTCTTTAAATTAGCAACGAGACAGGTCAGCAGTACGAGTCTAAAAGTAACTATAACAAAGGGTAGTTTATGGGGAAAACAAGGCTACAAGGAAACAATCTATCAATATATATCAATATATGAGCAGTTAGAGGAAGCCCCCAGAAATAAGAGCTTCAGAGATGCAGGAGACACAAAGTCATTTCCTACACCATAGCTCACAGGCAGCAACTCACTTAAATCTCCAGAGCTGGCCCATTGATTCTCCAGTGTCATTATACACTACAGCAAACTAGAGATAAAAATCAAAGAATAACAGGAGGATTTAGGGATAACATCAGAAAGACCAGGAAAAATACAATTAGCAAAGGAAAGAGAGGGCAAGGGTAACAGTAAACACCTCTGTAGAGGTGTTAGAAGGTAGAGCAAGACAGTGCTAAGAAATCATTGTCCCTACCCTTCACTACCCGTCAGTAAGGATGGAAAGCTGTTAAACAACATAGAGAAAGCAAAAGTGATTAATACCTTTCCCCTGCAGTCATCAATCAATAATATTAATACAAAAAAAAAAGACTCAGCATGGTCATTTCATTAGCCTCATTAGCCATGAACATCTCAGGCTAAAGAGGAGAGGGAGAACAGAATATTCTACTAATATAAGTCAGTTTATTTTCCAGTCAGCTGGACCTGATGGAACTCATCTGGGAGCACACGGAGACCCGGCTGGGGCAATCCCGGAGGCAAGGGGAACTACAACACCCAAGAAACAGAGCAGTGGACATAGGGGATCACAGTACACGTTTTTGTAAGGGGAGAAAGAGCTTCATCAGGAATGGACAGAGAAAATAGCCTGGCTTGCATTCCCAGAAACTTATTGCAACAAGTAATTAAACGAGCTCTTCATGTGTGTCAGGAAGATAATGAATGGTAAGTAGAGGCCAGCTAAGATTTGCCAGGAACAAATCTTGCCGAACCAAACCAATTTCCTTCTTTGGCAGGTCCAGGCCTTATGGACAATAGATACTTGACATGAACAAAGCCTTCAACACAGCCTCTTGTGATCCCTTGGAAACAAGCAGGAACAAAACTGTTGTTGGGTAGGCTCACAGCTGCTTGGGAGGAATGTGCTGGAAGAGTCACTATCCCTGGTTGCCTTTTGAAATGGGAGAGTTATGAAATGCAATTGCACAGAACCTGTCCTGGCACTACTACTGCTCACTGTTCTCCGTAGTGCTTTGGAAGGTGACATACAGAACATGGCTGTCGTATTTGTTGGGAAAGTTCTGGAGGCATCTTTGTAGGCTTAACATCTTGACATTGCAATAAGAGCAGACGTGAACTCTCACACACCTAGGTAAGATGAAGCTCCTAAACAGAGAATGACTAGCAAGGCAGCTGTCCTGCACAAAGGTGTTAGGGGGATTTGGATAGATCCCAAGCTGAATAGGAATTGACAATGTCATGTTGGTGTGGAGAATCAAGTGTTGCACTGCAATCTATAAGCTAGCTAAGTGAGATACGTGAAATTATTTCTCCATTCCTGTTCAGTACTTGTTAGGCTCAAGCCAGAAAATGGGCTCAGCCTGATCTCTGAACCCAAGGAAGGAAGGGATAGACAAGTCCTGAGAGCCACAGTAAGTGCTAAAAGTCTAACAACACTGACCCTGGAGAGGAATCTCAAAGAACTGGGCTTGTTTAGTCTAGAAAAGAAACAACTGAGAAGAAACATGATAACAGTCTTCAAATATGTAAAAGGCAGCTGCCGAGGGGAAGGCAGCTCTCAATGCTTAGCAGGGAATAATGAGCTTAAATAGTAGCTAGAATTACAGGTTCTTCTATCACCAGGAGAAACTTCTCAGCTGCAAGGCTAGGAAAGCTATAGTGCAAACTCCTAGTGGAGATCATTGAGTCTCCAATATTGATGTCTTAAACAGCTGGAACTGGTGTTAGGAATGGGGTCGGTGCTGTTGAGTGTGGTTGGGAAGGCCTAAGAGCAACAGCCATGAGAGGTGCACAGAGCAGCTGGTGGACACACTTCTGCAAGGTGCTTGTGGTGGCCAGAGCTGGAAGTCACGGCATGAGACCATATTACCAATAGAGGCAGCATCTCCCTGCTCCCACTAAACTTTTTTTTTTTTCCCCCCAGCAAATGTAACCTCTAATCAGGGAGAACATGGAATATAATATGCTCTGAAAGGCTGCTGGCCCCTAGGTGATTTTTTGAGATCTCTTCCTACCTTGTACAATCATCAATAGACCCAGGCTGTGCCAAAATGGTTAAATTACTGCTGCAGGAGCTTCCTGTTACAAGTGAAAAATAGATATTACGCTCTCACTGGTAAGTTATCCAAAAAAAAAAAATATTTTCTAGCTACATCACTGTGTTTCAGGCAAAAGGAGCTTGAAATCCCATCACCTGGGAGACAACCGAGCGCTCGCATTTTGCTTTTATGAGGAGACTGAAAGGTTTTGTCACGAACCTGAAAGGCTGCTTTGTTGCACCGCTCCGTCTGCAAACACTCGTCGGGCCACAGTCCTGGGGGCCTGACCCTCTGAATGGTCACAGCGAGAAAACAGGGTGAGAAGCAGCAGAGGAGGAAAGAGGAGGAAAGGACACGAGCCCCGCAGAACGTGTCTAGCCCAAGGAGCAGGAGGAAGGAGGAGGCCCTGGTGCTGGCGCGGGCGCCATCCACTCCCTTGGAGCAGCCCGCGTTGCTCAAAGCTTGTGTTGTCTTCATGGGACACGCAGGGGAGGCCCGTGGTGTGTGCTGGCAAGGGCATCTCTAATGCCATGAAAATGGTAACGCCATCCTGGGCAATTAAAGAGGCCCCTCCTACGTGCCTAATGCCTCTCCCTGGTTTTACAGCTGTTTACCGTGTTCTGTGTGAGCACATTTGGCGATAATAAATCGCGTGGTGGGGTTGTAACAATGGGAACGAGGAAATCTAAAATGATCCAGTTGCTTAATCTAGTTGAGACCTGCATTTTCGCAGAGGAAGCCCTAGCGCAGATTAATTTAGAGACGTGATGAGATTTAATCCCAACACTTTATAAATCACACATGCAAAAAAAAAGATCTTACGATCTTGCTATTAATGGTGCCAGTATGTATATGTCTATTATGTTCACAGTCTCATAAGGATATGAGAAAAGCAAATAATCAAGCAAATGCAATTCTCTCCCATTTGAGTGGACCTCACCTGTGCCCTGTGAAGGGAATCCTGCAGCCAGGCGTGAGATTTTGCTGTTGCCCAAAACTCCGGGTTTTGAAAGGAAGTTTTGCTCTGGGTTTTGCTCTGTCAGCCTTTATCTCTGCATCTGTTATGATGACAATAACTTCTACAGCGGGTTAGCATATATCCAGGTTTCCCTGAGGTCTGTTATTTTCCTGTTCATAAATTGTTTTCTGGACAGAAAATGAGGATTTCATGCACTTCTCCAGGATTTTCAGATATCCGACAACCTGTCGGAAATTTGGCCTCTGAGCCAAGCTTACAGATGTCCAGATATCCTTGAGCTGCTTCCCCGCATCTGCAGATAACTCTGTGTGAGGAAGAAGCACCAGGTCTATTGTGTGTATGTTGTGCAGTCAGTCAGCCCCCGTGCAGGGCTTGGATGGACTGTGCATTTGCAGGCTCTCTAAACCACTGTGTGGACTAAGGATTTCCAGAGCCTCAGATTTAGTGGAATCCCAGAATCCCAGTACCCAGAACGTGTCCGTGTATCTTTATCTTGGACAGTCCCATGAGAATATAGCTTCCATAGGTCTCTGCGGACATACTAGAAATATTAAAGAACCAAGTATTACCAAGAGCTGAATCCTAACTTGCCCTATACTTATGATAGAGGAGTAGGGGGATGAGCAGGTTGGAATCTGTTGAGAAGAGAGGGGAACGTGGGAGAAATGGTCACCTTATGCCAAGTATGCTTAGCAGGTGGGGAGGCCAATGCACCTCGCCCCACAGGCTGCCTGCCTGGCACATAAACTAGCTGTGACTTGTTCTACTCCCACCTTGAGAAGTGATATATGTCCCAGAACAGGCAATCCACCAGATTAAGGAATTCTCTCTTGGCATGACATGAAGAGCATTTATCAGACTGCTTTTCTGTTCCCTGTCATTCTGCCAGCCAGGAAAAGACCGTCACCGGGAACTAAGACTTGCTATTAGTCTTAGTTTCTTTATTATGAAACAACAATTTATAAGTTTCAAAGTTTTATAAGTTTCAGCATCAAACAGGATCCTGTATGTTTCCCAGTATTAAGTTACTGGATGAATTTTGTCCAAGCAATATTACATTAAGAAAGCTATTCCATGCAATATGAATACATATTACATATTACAATTAGAGAATTCATATTATGTATTACAATTAGAGAATTCCACATTTTTCAGATAGTGTAACCATTCATGTGTGTGCAACTTGCAGTAGAAGCTCACACTGCTAAAACCAGGAGTTTCTAGCTGAGTTCTTAGAGGTGACTAATGCGGTTGTTAGTTCATGTGTACAATCTGCATTTGTGCAAATCCACTATCCTTCAAAAAGGTCAGGCCACTTACAGGTGACTAATGCTACTTCTATTGTCTGCTGGGAAATTAGCTTTCTGCCGGGAATTAGGTGTGTTTTAAGAATTCGGTGATAACAGTTTTTCCAAAACTGCTACATAACTAAGGTTTCTGTCTTAATTGGAAATTCATTTGCAAGATGTGTTTTTGATAGCGCTTCAAAGCACCGCACAACACGGAGACTTCCAAACAGAAAGTAAAAGTCAGCACGTCTGTCCGAACTCCCCCAGGGGCTGGGGGTTTGGAATAAACATAGATTCACATCTGAATCTCCCATTATTTATCACAAAGGAAATCCCCGAGTCTTGGACAAGTTGTTGGATAGCCTGGGATATACCGCACGGAGTGACCTTGGGAATCACTCGGCTGTTCCCTTCCCAGAAACACAGTCAGTCGTGTCACAGAAAGGGAGAAAGTTCGTGAAGGAAAAGGAGCTGGGTTAGGAGGGGCTGGATACCTGTGGCTGAACGCATCAAGGTGGGAAAGGAGAAACCTGTGCGGGGCTCAGCTGCTTGGACTGCCTTGGTTTAGCAAGGAAGCAGGAAATGTCTCCGTGGGATCACTTCTGACCTCGCGCTTCTGAGAAATGGCTCTGCACGTTCCAGC